>OY755237.1:62309422-62654422 GCA_963576725.1 Azorinus chamasolen
TTGTTTTTTCTACCTATGTACATTTGCTGTTTCCTTGTGTTGCTGTTCGGGCGAGTGTTTGTTCTGTATGTGGTGTTTCCTGCATGACTCATTTTTGTACTTTTAGGTTTTCGTTCAGTACTTGGCGTAAAGCTTATTAAGATTATATACAACATTTCAAACATATACAGCCAGAACAAAGGAAACATTATAATAGAAACAGAAAAGAAATTGCATTACTTATCTGGGCTGTTCACCAAAGGCTTTTGATGTTTCATAATTTCTTAACCAACTCTATTTTTGCTATGCGTAGAACCTGTCTTAAGCGGCCATTAAAGCAAAATCTGAATCTGTTTCTAGAATAGGTGGTAGCTTACTGCAAGACTGGGGCGATACAGGAAACTCCTATATGAGCATTCTGTATCACCTTTGCCCTGCATTAAGGAGTCACCTGTTTTAAAACTCCTATGATTAATACATAAATAACTGTTTAAGACAGTTTATACCATAGGTACAGTACAAGCCACGCGGACTTTTTGTTTTCCGTTTTACCAGCGCGGACAAAATTATTTGAGAGCGGGTTTCCAGCACGGACAATTTTTATGGATCACCGCGGACAAATTCTGTGTCCACCGCGGACCGAAATTTACCCTACGGGATATTATCGCCGCCGAGCCATCGCTGTCCGTGCTGATATCAGCGTGGATTGCGGGGCATCACCGCGGACACTACCTTTATGACTGGCAGTCGTTTAATCGATTTAGGTATAAATTATTTAGATAAGATATATACAAAAGCTTACATGTACATATAAATACACATGTGCATTTTTTTTCAACTGAAGAAACGCATATTGAATATACTGTCAGATCTAGAATTCAAAATAAAATTAGATAGCATACGTATATAGATAGCCTTCTCCCAAAACCCGAGACTGAAACGGTTTCTTTCTGCTAAAACTACAATTTATAGTCAGATTTTAACGATTACCAGACTGTAAATGCTCGAGAAAAAAGAAATAGATACAAAATATCAGCAGCAATTGTTTTCACAATCTGATTTTCAGAAAATGCGTAGCGCAGAGATTATAGATATCAGGAGCACTCGGTCATATTTTTTTCGACCCCACGCGCGTATTAACCCTTTCCCTGTTCTACATGTGTTCCAAATTTAAATACAAATGTACATGTACCTACTGAATATTCATGGACAACATAGTTATAATGAATTACGGAAGGTGGAGCATTGTATACATTTTAGGAAAGCAAATAAACAGATCTATTAAATTCTATTAGCAAAGTGAGTAGACCCTGATCAGACGGTTCCTCTAGGAGCGGTCTGATCTAGGTCTATTCTCTTGACAAATGCGTGAAAACAGGTTTATATGAGGGAAAGGGTAAAGGGGTGGAGAGTTGTATCCAACCATTATTTGTTGAAATACTTTTTTTTTTAAACCTTAACACTTTACTCCATAGTTTGTGTTCAGTATTGAAGACAGATGTTTGATTAAAACAGGCTGAATGGGACCATTTTCGTTTTTCTCAGCCTGCCGTCTACTGTGATATAGAAATATTTCTTATGGCGCATATTCATGAATGTATCAAGTGGAACTATTTTTGAGTGGAGGAATGGATTAACGCACTATAATGAGTACCTATGGAGTAAAGGGTTGAACTGGGTATCATTCGACGAAGAGATGCAAACAGTTGATTAAATAATTATAAAGTTCCAAACGCATCTACACTAATACACTGATACACCGCATCTACACTAATAATCTATACTGTTACAGCTATTCTTGTTTGACCGACCATGTAGTGCAGCTACAAGATTTAATTTGATATCAGAATAAGATGAAAACTATTGTAGCTTATTGTATTATAATTTATTTTGAAACGGCGCAAAGAAGTCGCCTGCATAAATCATTACTCTGTATAAATGAGCCACCTGAAATAACAGATAGCCAAATATTGGTATGTCGTTGTCTTTCAGATGAGTTCAAAGCTGCGATCGTAATGTTATTCATTTAAGTCATATTAACCCTTTTCATGCTAGTAGCATATATTGACGCAATTTAAAAACAGTGCAGACCCAGATCAGACAGCTCTTAGAGGCTGTATGATCAGGGTGTGCATTGGTTTCTTATAGGATCTGTCAAGCATAAATTGCCATTCGTCCTGGGGAAATTATTACTCCAATACCAATATAAAAGTTGAAATGATAGATAGTCATACGTAATCCATTCATATCTGCGGGAAGAGAGAGAGAGAGAGAGAGAGAGAGAGAGAGGGTGGGGGAGAGAGAGAGACACACACACAGAGACAGAGACAGAAAGAGAGACACACAGAGAGACAGATAGATAGGGACAGACAGACAGACAGACAGACAGAGAGGGAGAGTAAGAGGTGGAAGAGACGGACACAGAGAGAGGGGGAGAGAGAGAGACGGGGGAGAGAGAGATTTTGACGTCCCTTCTGGCCTTGTGATTGCGTATCATTGTAAATGTTTATTTGGGGAGAGGACTTCTTAGAAACAACAACAATTGTACACAGAGAGAGGGACAGGGACGGTGAGGAAATATATTATGGGCTTATTAATTATGTATCAGACAATAACCAAGTCTAAAACATGATAAATATTTCATTTTCATACAGTGCCCCTGTATTGATTCACAGGTGCTCGTAGCATGCTATGTATCCACGACAACAACAGACAAATTCAATATAACTGGTCTATAAGGCCTTGTTCGATCTGATAGCATGGATGGATATCTTGTATTAACAATTTCTTAAAATAATACTTACATGTAAAATAACATTGACTGGTTTTAAACCTAACGTCAAACCCTCACCGACATCAATTTCAAGCTTATAGAAATTGTTTTATTTAACATTTCCCTGTTCTATGTTTATTCAAAATTTCAATACTTACTGAATATTCATGGACAAAAATAGTTATAAATGAAATATGGAAAGGGGGGGGGGGGCATTGCAGCTATTTAACAAAGCAAAGAAATATATCTATCAAATTCTATTAGCAAACAGAGTAGACCCTGGTCAGACGGCTCCTCTAAGAGGTCAGAGAAGACCCTTCTCTGTTTGCAATTGCGTGAAAACACGTTCATATGAGGGAAAGGGTTAAAGTACAATATGAAGAAATTTTGAATACATAATACCCATTCATTCTATATTTAATATTGTGGGAAATATAGATGGCCGCTCATCAATTATGAAAAGCAATATCAATTATTGGTGATTGACACGCCTATAGGTGACAGTTGATTGGATTATGTCTTTTCAATGGGTGGGTCTTAAAGATACTGAACCAATGAGCTGTGACATCTTGATAGTAGCAAAAGAGCGGAAATACCCGATGGTCTTTCTTTAAAGTTGTCGGAAATTTATTGATGACCAAATAATTAACACAATGATGACCATAAATCAATGACCCCCTGCGCTGAAACACCAAGGTAGTTTCCGTACATTGTAGAGCACGCAAAGCGATCATTGTTTTAATGTATGACCAAAACATTTGACCCTTATTATACTGAATTATCGTCCGCTTAAAAAATGTAGTCTGCAAAATAAATGAAATAAGCATTGCTTTAGTTCGTTGAAAACAAACAGAAAAATGAGAGTCAGACATATTTGACCCTAGTAACACTCTGGGGAACTCATCATCTGTTCAGTATACAAACTGTTTGTAAATATTAAGGAAGCCACGCTCGGCGGGCTAAGGGTTGATCTGCATATTTTTTTTTAAACTTTCAGGGTCCTATAGAGAATGTCCAAGTTACCTACATTTATTATGCTGAAATAATTTGCTTTTAAAAATGTTTTTTGTTTTCTTACCGGGTTTCCTTCCTTCTAAAATAAAAATCGACTAAATTTTGTTTCCGCGTAAAACATCGAATTAGTGTTAGTGTATCATTTTCAAAGGCAAGTGACTGCTTAATGCGGTGTGCGGAAAAATGCAACTGGAAAAAAACTGCCACCGGAAAAAATGCCACTGGAAAAAATGCCACCCTGATTTGGAAAAATGCCATTGGAATATATGCCACTGGAAGAAATGCCACCCTTTTTTCAAAATTATATTTTATCCTTTTTTAAGGCCCCAAATAGGGGGCAAAGGTCCGGGGGCAAGTGTCCGGGGGTCAAATGTCCGTAAATCGAAATGCCGATATCATGAATATTTATTAAATTTATTTTTAAAATAGCTTATGTACTGAGGCTGATTTGGTGTTGGAACAAAACTATAGAGTTAGATTCAACATAAATTCATAAACAAACAGAATACCCTGATCAGACGGTTTCTATAAGAGCCATCGTATCCGTGTCTACTCTGTTTGCAAGCACGTGAAAAGCGTCGATGCTCTCAGAGATTTTTTACTTCTGTTGCCGGGTCATGTCAGACGTGCGGATCTCTAGCTGAAGCGTAACCTAAAGTTTGGTTGTCGGTGGGTTTCAACCATTTCCCTGTTTAATATTTATGTCGGAAAAGATGACATCATGCTATTTATAAGTTGATTTTTATAATGGTGTAGGTACGCGGTCCATGACTTTTCTTGGTACTTGTAGAAAATGTAGAGTCAGATCTTATATAATTTCACAAGTAAACAGAGCTGGTCCCGATCATACGACTCCAATAGGCGCCTTCAGATCTTGGTCTACTCTGTTTGCAAAGGCATGGACATTGTTTATATATGGTAAAGGGATAAGCAAACAGAACAGACTCCTGGTCAAACAGCTTTTATTTAAGAAATCTGATCTGAGTCTTATCATTTAAGAGTTTTAAATTAATAAACATAGTTTTATGAATTGTATAACTATGAAAACATTCTTGTAATTCTGTTACTTTTGCTGATTAACCCTTTCCCTGTTCAGTATTCATGTAAGAAATAATGATATCATGAATATTTATAAGCTAATGTTTTGAATGGCATTTGTAGACAAGATTGTTTTGATGTTGGTAGAAATTGTAGAGTCGGGCCTATTACAATTCCATAAATAAACTGAGTAGGCCCAGATCATGCGTATGATCTGGGACTACGCTGTTTGCAAATGCTTGAAAACACGTTTATATTAGAGAAAGTTTGTATTTTAAGGTGGAATGGCCCGTCATTGTTTAACTGTAGATTCCATTCATTATATAAGACCTAACTTAGCTATTTGATTTTGAATAATACACAGTGAAGACCCTGGTCAGATGGTTGCTTTTTGAGCCAACTTGTCTGGTTCTACAGTGTTCAAATGTCAGTAGTTTTATTTCCCGCATTTAACAATACAAACTGTTTGTTTTATATACTGAAAATGATTTGTGTTAGGCAGATGGAGACTATATTATTATATTACTTACTCAGCCTAAATACATGTATGCTGTAATTTACTAGCTAGACATAAGAAAATAGTAACGATCAAAGGTGCAAGATGGTCACTAAATCCCCTAATTTCTCAGCAGGGGGCAAGGGTCAGTGTCACACATCTGCCATCTATCACCCACTGTCAACAAAGTTATGAATTATTACGCAACAGGAAAGCGTGTAATGAAACCGAACTACCTAACAATGTGCCAATTGTCTAAAGTTATGATTTGTTAAACAGTTTCCCGAAAAATAGAAGATAACTATGCTTTGACTAATTAGATCTATGGCTAAGCATAATTAAACCCTACCGATTAAAACCAGTTAGATTATTGCGAATTCTAGTTCTAAAGACAGTTTAGATTGATATGATCTAGATCTATACTAAAATACTTTTACTAGATCTGATATGGTACTTTACAGTAGCCAGAAAGAAGACATTTTACAACACATAAATGAACGCCGTGAGACTGTACATGTATATCTTAATATCTAGATCTTATTAAAACAAAACGAGATTTAAAATTCTAAATACTGTTGATCTAAATTATTCAACGCGTGTATCACAATAGCCCCTCACTACAAAAGCCCCTCTTGCAAAAGCCCCTCACCAAAATGGTCAAGGTTTACAAAAGCCCCTCACAAAAAACAATACTAACATTAATTGAACTTTAAGTGCTTTGTTAAGTGTACTTTTAAAAGGAGTGTTCTAATAACCTTACTTAACGAATCTTTATAAGCTTGTCATTGAGCAAACAGGGTAGATCCAGATCAGATTGCTCAGTATTTTGATTTTGGTCTACTCTGTTTGAAATTTAAGAAAGTTAAGGAATTAGAAAATGGAAAAAGTTTGTGTTTAAGTTAATTTGGGTAATATTATAATAATTTATAAATAAATGGCTAATATTACATCATCCATAGCTATTGGATCTATATTAACTGTCACAAAGCAAACATGGTTGAACTAGATCATATAGCTTTAGATTTGATTTGGGTCTACCCTGTTTGAAATAAATATAAGGAATCTCCTCCTTGTGATCTACAATGTTTACTTTTATAAGTATAGAGTGTGCTAATTACCTTACTTAATGAATCTTTATAAACTGGTCATTCAGCAAACAGGGTAGATCCAGATAGCTGTAATTTTGATTTTGGTCCACTTTGTCCAAATATTTGAAGTATAATGATTAATTAACAAAAATAGTGGGGGGCTTTTGTAAGCCTTGGCCATTTTAGTGAGGGGCTTTTGATCGAGGGGCTTCTGTAGTGAGGGGCTTTTAGATGAGGAGCTTTTGTAGTAAAGGGCTTTTGAGTGTACCCCTATTCGACATATGAGGCATGTCCAACACATAAATAAGAATGTCTTCCATTTCAAAGAAAGGCCAGATCATGGGATCTTTTTTCCAAAGTTCAGCTGGTAATGTATAGGGCGTTCCTGAAGGCCGATTCATTCCAGCTTCTTGTTGTACATTGTATCTACCTTCGGTATACGGACAGTTTCTCTCTAGGACATTTGTTCTCCTATTTGGGCATGGGAGGATATGGCTGACATTTGTCCCCTTCAAATTTTATTTTATTTTACTTGCTCTACTTGCTCGCAAAGGATAAAAAAGAAAATACCTACATTGTTCTAAAAACGGACGGTTGTTTACACAGGAAATCGGTAATGCAGAAAGAGTACGGAGCTTTTTAAATTACTTCAATTCTGCAATTAGCTGTCATCTGTTTTAAACGATCGTCAAATCAACATTTTTAAGAATGGTTGTTTACAATCGCCGCCCCTTAACCGATAATCTTTCTAAACCGATATTGGAGCTACATGTATCCTGTGTTTAGTTACCACCTTTTTTAAATGACAGCCAATTCAACTGTTTTGAATTGTTATTTTACTTCGCTACACCGGTTTGAGAACCTCTCTAATCAGGTCATTTTCTCGGTATGGTCACAGGGTTCGTTTTATAAGGTTTTGCAGTAATTTTGTTATTATCAGGGGCAGTTACATTTTTAACGCATCGAATATTAGACCACCGGCTTACTTTAAAACTAGAAATTGGCATTTAAATTAAGAAATATGCTTTTAAAAAGAAAGAAAGTTGGCGTACATGTATGAGAGATATATTTTGCTGTACGTATTTATTAATAAATGATAACTACAGTATTACCTCTGCAAAGCAACACTCTGGGGGATATAAACTTCTGTATTGTCGTTGTAGAGAGGTTGTTGCTCATCGGAGTTACATGGCAAATCTCTCTCAAGAGACAACCCAGTAAGGAATACATGGGATCTTTTGAATACAAGTGGCCGCTTAATGCAGGACAAAAATACTTTTATCCTGCATTAATCTGCCACCTGTCTTATAACAGACATTTTATTTGTACATGTATCGATGTAGAGAGGTTCCACTGTAAGTTTTGGGGATTCATTTAAAGTGTTGTTGAAAGGAGGTGTTTGCTGTAATCTGTACTGTATGCTATAAACCCCTTCACTGTCATTATGACGTAATAATCCACTAAAATAGTCACTGTCAAATCATTGTCTGCTTACATGTTTCATCTACTTTTCTTTAAAAAAAAATTATGATAGTTTTTACTTAATTCTTTCCTCCATAAATACTCCTTTCTACGCCTCAGTAAAAGTCACCTGTTGAAACCAATGTGATAAAAAGAGCATTTGCTCCTACACGTATAGGAGTATATGCTCTATTTAACACAATGGTTTCAAATTACAAAATTCTAAAAACAATAATTTTATCTACTTAATGCTCCTTTTCGGTAGATTTATTCAAAGAAGTTGGATCCAAATTGAGCCTACATGTATGGAGGAATGGGTCTTAGAAACTTTAATATAAGTGTCAAATGGTTTGGATCCTTATCAGACGCGGCGTCTGATCAGGATCCAAACTGTTTGCAAACATTAGAGTTTTCAAGTTTGACATGGAAGGGTTTAATAGTAAATACAACTTACAATGGGGAAATTGTGATCTATTTCTAGATAAGGAATACGTCATGGAATTTAAGCAGGCGACACGTTGGTTTAGACATATCCGTTTAACGAAAGAATGTGGGTGTACGAGGTCCGTGGTTTGATAAACCATGTACATACTGTATACGCTTCTTTAATAACATTGATTAATTGAATTATGCCCCTTCACTCCCAGAATTCGGTTGCCATGACATTAACAACACTTTAGATCTAGACCAGACGTCCAATATCTCATTATCAAACCAGAACCAAAAACTGGTTTACATCTATATCTACGTTTTTAGAAAAAAATGGATTATCTTTTTTAATCCATAGGATGCAGGTACATCATGGCAGTGAATCGATTGAGCAGAATCTAAACATGCAGTACATGTACATCAAGCAGAAAGACAAAACATGTACACAGGTACATTTGTACACAGTAAAATATTAAGCACAAGGGTAATAAAACAACCATACAAGTATTATTCGAATGGCTATTGAAACTGGTTAAAACGTACATTTAAGCTGCCGAACCAAGACTAAATAATGGAGAAAACTTCTAACTTTACAACTCACCTGGCTGAATTGATATTAGATGTATTAGTAAATAAAATCCCTCAATTCTTTCGTCTGCCAGAACAATATTTATATACATGTAGATCTATACAGAAATCATAAGAAGACCAGTCAGGACTATTCTCATAACAGAATCAATAGGTTTTGTTGGTCGTTTCCAGTAGATTTCTGATAATTAAAATTTACACTGATGTGAAACTGAAAACAAAATCGATTGGGAATTAGAATTGGAACCTAAAACATAGAGTCGAAATGAAGATGAATTCACTAACAATGTGCACAAACGTATGCAAACCTGATACAAGTTATACAACCTAGTAACTTATTGTGTGTGTGTTTTGTGTTTAACGGGTGTTCCGTGTTTCTATATAAAACATCTTACGTATTGAACAACAAATAATTGAAATAGAAAGCATACTAGAATATCGCACCCATATTATGCAGAAACGAATCAGACAATTCACGGACAGGTTATATTCCAGTACAATCAAACGCGCCAAAAATAATGGATGAATTAATTTGTGTTTGCCGAATGCAGAACAGTTTCGGTTTGGAATTAGTCTAAACGAACCATTTCTCGAGTGTTTTATTTCATACATTTCATATCAATTTTGCAAAATGTGGATGTATATACATGTAAAGAGAAAGATAAGCCGTGAAAATGGATATAAAAGGATGAAAAGGATATAAATATCAATCCAGGTAAGGTCAAGCGCGATCCGCAGTAGTACACAGTGGTCCACGATGATACCACCGCGACCTGCGGTGATAACGATCGCGCCCGGCGACGAGTGCCCCTACGGAGGGACCAGCGCGGACCCATCACAACCCGCGCTCGATTGCGGAAGACCGCATATCAGCGCGGACAAAAATACCCGTGTCCGCGTTGGATAAAATTGCGATGGGCCGCGGAAAACAAAAAGTCCGCGGGGCTTGTACTTGTATCTTCAGCTGTGCAATATACAGTAAAATATCGATTATTCGGACACTAAAATACGCATGTATGTATGTATGTATGTATGTATGTATGTATGTATGTATGTATGTATGTGTGTGTATCTATGTGTGCGTGTGTGTGTGTGTGTGTGCGTGCCTGCACGCGTGCGCGTGCACGCATTGTGTGTGTCACTTGTTTTAAACATTCTAAACCGGAATTATAGTAAAGAATAATTTAGATACTTTTAGACAGGTGACTGCTAAATGCAGGGTTAAAGTCATACAGAAAGCTCATAGAGGAGCTTTCTATATGGCTTTCATCCGACATTAATCTGACACCAATATGTATACTGGATTGAGCGTCCGGTTTAAATGGGGTTTACTGTATATATTGGGATGCATGGACCACCTGTAACCCTTCTTACACATGTCAAGCGACCGTCCATGAGAGTAACTGGTGGTCTCAAGATTGGGCTCAAGCCTGCAAATCCGTGTTACTGACGCAGCACGGGATCAGCATCTACTGTTGGTTGATACATGTATCCCAAACCAATATGGTATCTCATCTCCTGAATCGACGTGTATGCCATTCGTTCTAAACTTTGTATAAAGGTAAGCGGTTTTCATTTTACTTCTAGCCAATGCTATGTCGTTGTGTTTGAAAAGAAATGAGAGCCTATGATATCGATGCTTTACATTGTAATCAAGTCCTCAGCCTGTCTACCTTTTAAATGTGTTTAGGTTTTCGTTCAGTACTTGGCGTAAAGCTTATTAAGATTATATACAACATTTCAAACATATACAGCCAGAACAAAGGAAACATTATAATAGAAACAGAAAAGAAATTGCATTACTTATCTGGGCTGTTCACCAAAGGCTTTTGATGTTTCATAATTTCTTAACCAACTCTATTTTTGCTATGCGTAGAACCTGTCTTAAGCGGCCATTAAAGCGAAATCTGAATCTGTTTCTAGAATAGGTGGTAGCTTACTGCAAGACTGGGGCGATACAGGAAACTCCTATATGAGCATTCTGTATCACCTTTGCCCTGCATTAAGGAGCCACCTGTTTTAAAACTCCTATGATTAATACATAAATAACTGTTTAAGACAGTTTATACCATAGGTATCTTCAGCTGTGCAATATACAGTAAAATATCGATTATTCGGACACTAAAATACGCATCATTATTTGGGCTGCAAGTGCAGCCCAACTTTATACAGATTTGAGTTTTGACCATGCTTTACAGCGTTCCTGTGTTTCTATAAAAGCCAATCTTTTTAATAATCATGGTTTACTGTGAGACTATACATATTTTTGTCGGGGTTATTTGTTTCTTTTCTGCCATTTCAGTGAATGCTAGTGAATTAGGTATAACTGATTAAAATCACATTCCCAATCATAGCCGTCAGCGTGGTCTAAGGGTTATATCGATGGATTAGGAAATGTGGACTCATGGGTTCAATACTTGATGGAAGCCAAAATATTTTTTATTTCTCTCATTGTTTCTTAGCACCCTTAGTTTACGTGCTTTTGCTTTAAAACCATTTTGTAAATAAAAATATAAGTTTGTTTGCATTTTGACTTTGGTAAAATTATTTAGCTTGGACCGTATATTACTCGTGGTCTTGTTGATCGTTTTGCATATTTCACCATTGTACATGTAATCTTAAGTGTCGTATACTAACCTGGTCCGTATTTGGGGACAATATAAGCGAAAAGGTTAATGGGCATTGAGTCGACCTATTAAAATAATTTCATGTAGACTGTAAGTATGGGATTTTGTATGCCTATTTAGCAGTAGTTATGTGAAGTGTTTTTGTGGAATTAGTGCTGAATTTCGTATGCTGCTAAAAGCTTTGTGATTTTTCATAAATTATTAATTTTACTTGTAAACATCACTTGATGTGATAATGGTTTCTACGGCAGTGTGTTTCAGCAAATAAATAACATTGATCTGTGACGGAATGTGTATTATTGGTGTCATATACGGATATTATGCGCCATGGTTCATTAAAACACTACCCCGTTTCTGCTATTAATTTATACATTACAGTCATGCTTTCCCAATGTTTCCCAATGGCCACTAAATTACATCAAGTATTTTGTGTTAAAGGCAGGCGGCTGCTTAAAGCGAGGTGAAAGTAAAACAAAACGCTCCTATAGGAGCGTTCTGTTTTACTTTCACCTTGCTTTAAGCAGCCACCTGCACTAAATACCAACTAATTAACACAATTTAGTGGCCGTTATAGAGAGGTTTTACTGTAATTCAACACGCATTATATATAAGGCAATGACCATGGATATCTGTGCATGAGAGAATTTAGCAGGAACATCGTCAGAAATGTACGGAAATGTGTCTATGCCAAAGTTGTTCTTTCAAAATTGAAAGTAAAATAGTCTACATGTCCTTGTTTGGATGGATACCTTGGGCGCCCTATTGAGGTTTTACTGAAATAAACGAGTTTAAATTCACCAATCGTTTTTTTGTCGTACGAGTAAGTTTCATAATATCGGAGGTTTCGAATACAGAAAATATATTCATGTTTATCTGCGTCTATCTGCGTCTTATTGTCCGTATTCATATTAATCTTGTTCTTCATATAAACGAGTTTTCGTGTATTTTCAAACCAGTACTAAATATTCTTATTAAACTTGAATTATAACTTATATTACAGGAAAAATCCAAATTATTCTATCTCAGAATAACCCCATAATCAGTGCAAAACTATTCTCACTCAAGTTAGAATAGCTTTGCATGAATAAAGTGTGGTAATGTATACCAAAACTCAATGAAAAACTATTCTAACTCAACTTAGTATGATTTTGCCTGCATTAATCAAGTCAGGTTTTAGCATATGACAATGCAAATGTATACTATCTTTATCATGAAAAGTGTGATTGCATCATAATGACATCATAACAATGATGACATCGTAAAATAAACATTGAATGAAATATAAAATTATTTTGACATGCCTTTGAAACCCAGTTCCTCCTAAAATGTGCGTAATGTAAGAAGTAACTGTTGATGTATGCAATATCATAAACATAAAGGTAGCTACCATAAGTACTATTTCATTAAGCATTTTTTCTTTTCAAAAACAAATTAAAAAGCACCTTTTAACAAAATGGTATGAATTGGAGATCTACATGTATAAATTCTGAAGGGAGGTGATGCCCCGAGAGCAAAAATTGCAACACAAAAAGAGAAAATTGCAGACTCGGTTTTATTGAGTCTGTTCATGAACAGTAATTGAAAGTGCAACACTGCTCACGTCCCCTAGCACCGGCTTAAGCGGTATTCAATTTTCAAAACAATAAGTACTGAAATTCATGATCTCGAAGGATCAGAAGGTATAACAACACTGAGAATGAAGTACGGGGTGACGTTTTACGGCCGCCACACAATCACTTAACACCTGCTGTTGTGAAGAAAAATGAGGATCTCCTATTTGGTTAATTTATATCATAAAGGTAAATTGGTTTGTAAGTGATAAAGATTTACTAGCTATATAATTACCAGTATATCTCAATTAACAATAAAGTGTTGGAGGCATTGATTGCCTGTGTCTGGTCAGCCTAAAGTATTGTTTTATGTTATGGCAATTGTCTGTCTAACCACATACAGATAAAAAAAAGCCCAAGGAAAACAGCCACACAAACCCAGTTTGTTAGAATGTCCATCCATCTGTCCATCCATCCAATCTGTCTGTTACTTTTTTGTATCTGCTTTGTGTATTGATCATGCATCATGCAATTTTGAAATAATTCAATAGAAATGTACACTATTGGCAGATGGTGTTCAGCATATAAGAACCATAACTCTATATCTCTGCCAATTTCTGAATCATCATTCTTTCTTTATTCTGTTAGCAGATTCACTTTCGCTCTGCAACTAAATTAATGGCCATGCATCAAGGGATTGTTTGATAAATTGACAGAATGATATTTAGTGGTATACGGCGAGTTGTTAAAAGAACTTTAACTCTTTCTCTGCCCTTTCCATCATGAGTTTAAGAATTGTCTTTAGTAGCTACCTTGAATGACATTTTTTGTTGAAATTTGTAAAAGAAATATTAACTTATAAAGCGCTGAATATTATACATGTTTGGCTTTTCCCACTTTATAAAACTAAATAGTGCTTAAAGTGTTGAGTAAGTTTTTGTCTTCAACAATATTAATTTTGTACTTTGCTCCTCAAAGCATATATGTCAGACACAAACTGTTGTCCATTACAGTCTCTTTTGTATGCATATATATAAAACAAATTGCAAAGAATTACAAATTGTTCAATGATTTGTGAAAAATATAGTTTTAGACGGATCAATAAATGGTAACGACAGAGATATAGGTAGGTCGATAGATGGTGAATAGGGAGTTGTAGGTAGGGTAATAGATGGTAAAGATGGATGTGTAGATTGGGTGATAGATGGTGAAGACAAAGGTGTAGACAGGGTGGTAGATGGTAAAGAAGTGGGGGTTTAGACAGGATGATATATGGTGACAGAGATGTAGACAGGGCAATAGATGGTAAATATGGAGGTATAGACAGGGCCATCCCTGGGGTGGGACCAATTGTGACCCTAGGGGATAATTTATATCACTTTTGTAGATGACCTGAAGTTGAAGTTATGTGCCAAATATGAAAGCTGAGAACCTTCTAATTTCAGAGGAGAAGAATAGTTTTCACTATATGTTTCTATTGAAAACTTCACACCCCCAGGGCGGGGCAAATGTGGACTCTAGGGGCATAATTTAAATAATATTTGTAGAGTTTTTTCAGATAGTAACCCTTGTGATGCTAACCAAGTATTTGAATTTTCATAAGATTCATAAGATGTGTTTGAATAGTAAAACACAGTTTTCATATGACAATAACGACAACAATGCAAACTTAAAAATAAATACATCCACAGTCTCAGTAAGGAGCACCATTTGCCGGTCCTCTACAAAAGTTATATAAATTATGCCCCTGGGGTCAAAATAGGCCCTATCCCAGGGATGGTCAGTTTTCAATAGAAACATACAGTGCAAACTTTGAAAATCTCAGATTTCATATTTGGCACATAGCATCATGTTTAGGTCCTCTACAAAAGTTAAATAAATTGTGTCCCTGTGGTCAAAATTTGCACTGCATCAGGGGTGGTCAGTTTTCAACAGAAACATATCTGATTGTCTGGTGAGCAATGTCAGGGCCATTCTGGCCCTCTTGTTTAAAATAATTACAGTAAAATTTATGTACCGCGACCACTTAAAAGTAGAAAAAAGAGGTCCTTTATCCTTTCCGCCATGAATATTCATGTAAGAAATAAAGATGTCATGAATATTAATACGATTGTTATAATAAAACATGAAGACAGGGATTTGGGGCCATGGCAGAAACTGCAGAATCATATCTATATAATATCATAAGCAAACAGAGCAGACTGTGATCAGATGTCTCCTATAGGAGCCGTCTGATCTGGGTCTACTCTGCAACTGTGTAGAAATGCGTATTTATGGAGTAAAGGGTTAAGAATCTGATGATATCCTAATTATTGCAGAACACTCTTGCAGTGGCATTTTGAAACACTTTCAACCCTCAGTAAGCTATCATCTGTATATATTATGGCCTCTGTTGTCCTCTTGAATGGTGTCTGTAGGCAGGTTCACTGTATGTACCGTATGTAATGCAACCATTTATTATGTTGTGAACTATTATGCAATCACAAAATGTTTGATTCTTTATTATAACTAAAGTGAGACTGACATAGACTGTTATATTGAAATAGTTACAAGCCATTTCTGGTTTGGAGAAAATAAATGTTTTTTACGCAGACCTTCCAGGGAACAGAAACTGTTTTAAATGTCATTTTGCGATGAAAACCATACTCAAATGATAGGCCTCACTTATGGTTCAGCTGACCCCTGGTTACACTGTTAAATTCACATTTATTCTATACTATTCAAATGATAAATATTTCATTTCAATTATTACAGTGCATCATATAATTTTAAAATAAAGTCAACAGTATTCACGTTTAAAAATGATAACTACTTCATACTGAACTTTTTATAACTCCATTGTTGGTTAAAAGTTAGATTTTGGTCATGCATAATTAAGATAAAATGCTTTTGCATGAATCTTTTGTGTTACAATAATGGACATGTTTAGTGCAAAACTATTCTAACTTAAGTTAGAATAGTCTTGCATGAAAATCGCAACAAGCATGGGACTGAATTTAGAGGCAATACTATTCTAACTTAAATAATCTCAATAAAAGCAAAACTTTGCAAAAAACTAAAAATATAATGATTGGGGATATTAAAGGAAACGAGTTAATTTAAAGCAAAACTGGAATATACAGCAAAAATGTAACATTGAGTGAGTAAGCAAGTTTTTTCCCTTTCCTGTAAAGTTTTGAAAATCGAGTTTGAATAGTCTTGCGCCAAGCCCTCTAGGTGTTTTCGCAAGGTAGTATATACGCTAATATTTCAACTGCAAAATTTAGGACCCCCTCCAATACCTGATCAAATTCCGATCTGATGCAAATTTGAATATAGTAAAAACTCTCTAAACCGGAATTCTAGTAGCGAGGAATTTAGATACTTTTAGGTAGGTTGCTACTTAATGCAGGAGCTTTCTGGGTGACTTTCACCCTGCATTAAGCTGCTACCTGTCCCAATACTGATATTTATATTACATATATCGTCCGGTTAAGGGGAGATTAACTCTTCGCTTGCTATTCCTGTCAATATAACTACCTGTAAATAGTGAAAACCCAGATGAGACATTTCCTGCAGGAGCTGTCTCATCAAGGTCTGCACTATTTACAAATTGATTGTGCAACCAGGGCACTTCGCACCAGTGATTGCACAGCGGTACATTTGTACACAGTGTTATACAACAGGGCATGGGTAAAGAAGGAGAAATGTATTTCAAAATTCAGCAAGAGAAGGGTTAACTGTACCTTCAAATCGATGGATCTTTTGAGAAACTATGGACCAACGTTTGATACACACGCCTTCGAGAAACTTGGTATAGCGTAAAATAGAGCTTGGATCCTGATGAGACGTTGAGTTACAGGACTTCTCATCTAGATTCCATTTATACACAAATACGATTCGTGACGAGATAAGTATTGCTCTCCCAATTTGACCTGAGACTCTATTAATCTTCGGCGTGTTTATCGAGATTGTTCGTAATACTCTGTGACATAAAATAACAAAACAAAAAGCCGGTAACAATCATGTTCCACGAGGATTGTATTCTTATAGCGCATTCTTATACCTTCGAAAATTTATCCGGATATTACCGACAATGCATGAGTCTCACGTCAAATTTGGAGGGTAATATAAGTATGTATATAATGCTGCCCGGTATAGACCACTCCTAGTTGGTGTTTGGTTATGTATTGCTTGTTCAAAGTAACATAAGGTTATTAAATAAATAATTTATGTTTGGCTGAAGGTACTGATACAAAACATTAAAGAGGAAGTCCCTACAATGATCGCATATTTTCAATATCTTAAAACTTGGTATTTGTTATGCTCTATCATTATTATGAAGGTTCCCAATTTGAACTTATATCGAAAAATGCCCCTGTGATACAAATAAACCGATGCCATCAATACTGATAATTTTTGTTCTACAACACAATATTATCGGCCTTTTCCGTTAAATTCTTTTGCCGATGATCACCCGATCCCTCCATTGTTTACGTAATAGCTTTCTCGGAAGTGGTCGGAGAATCGCGAATAGGGCGAACAGTTACGAAACCAAAACCCAACCCGAATAAAACTGAAACTTCGGGTAGTAAAAACGGAATCGGCGATATCAAACACATGGATGTTTTGTCATTATAAACGGTAATTGGATGCGGCTTTTTGCGATATACTACTTTTCAGCATATAAATAAATGAGTTTTGTATATTTTAAGTGTTTATGAAACGCGTCAAATGTAGGGACATCCCCTTTAAGTATAAGTATATATCTTCGTAGGTCCTTAGAGTCATCTGTAACATTTGATACATTATCTGTTCTATTCTGTATCTAGATCCAAATAACCCCTTCCCACTTTCTAATGCATCGGTTCAACAATTGGAACATACATGGAACTAAATACTTTACTGGAGTCTTCCGTAATATTCAACATGTTAGGAAGTTTTTAATATTGTTCTTCTTTGATTTCAAGAAATTAAGCAAAAGTCCATTTGGAATAATATTAAACAATCAACCCTTTCCTTGTTCTATGTTTATTCCTAATTCCAATACCTACTGAATATTCAACAACAAAAATAGCTATCATTAGATATGGAAGGTAGAACACTGTAGCAATTTAAGTAAGTAACGAAATATATATTTAAATTCCGTTAGCAAATAGAGCAGATCCTGATCAGACGGCTCCTATAGGAGCCGTCTGATCCTGGTCTACTCTGTTTGCAAATGTGTGAAAAGACGTTTATATGAGGGAAAGGCTTAAAAGATATACTAAAGTATTACATAATGTTATGATACTAATCAGCCTTATTTTTCTCATTTGTATTAGATTTAATTTTTTTAATTTAATAAATTATGAAGCATCTGATGCATTGTTTATATATAGGAGATATAGTTTTCTTTAGATTATTAAAATATAATTGTCTGCCATGAAAATCAAATACAGTAAAATCTCGATACTTCGAAATATAGGTAATGAAGAATTATTGAGAACGTTTTAAGCAGGTGACTGCTAAATGCAGTGTGAAATACATGCAAAAAAAACCCTAGATGAGCTTTCTGTGTGACTTTCACCTACCATCTCTCTCGATAATGATACGCATTTTTGTGCTCGTACACTTGAGAATTTACTGTATAAACAATGAATTAATTTTCTTGATAAGTCTTGGTTTGTGACGTACATGTATGTACAAATATATAAATATAGAACGAACGGTGCTGTACAGATGTAGTCACACCAATAAGAGAATGGCTAGTGCAATCTTACCGGCTATTTTAATGTGGGCATTTATTATTTGTACCCACGAAATGCCGTCTGGCGTCCTTAGTCAATATGGTTTCGAAGTGTTTGATAGGTCATCTCGTAAAGACATGCTCTACGAGTTCTTAGCTAATGTGAATCTATCTTCTCAGAGTCAACTGATACATGAGCAAATTCGGCATTGCCCATGCATTAATATGTGCACATTTGAACTTGGGTTACTAGAGCCCCCGGTGATAATTGGGCTACCATCTGTAAACTACTGTTGCTGGGAGTGCAAATGTAAGGCCGAGTGTGGCCAGAATGTAAGGCCGAGTGTGGCCAGTTTGCAAACTGTTGCCCGGACATAATTCCTCACAGCTATTTCGTTAATAAATCAAGCAATTCAGAGACGTTGCCATGTACACAAACTAGTCTAAAATTAGACGTACAGGAGGGAGTGTATGGTGTCAATACGTGTCCTGACGACAGTCCAAATACTGGTTGCATCCAATCTAATGAACAGTATAATGAGACGAAAAATGTGCTCTTTGCAATAATGTTTTGGAGGAAAACATGTCTAGGTGGTTACCAAACATCTGGTGTGAATCGCTGGAACTTTACCGGAACCTTTCGCGCAAAACTTCACTCGTGTCTGGCGTGTATAAAATGCACAATTACAACGTCTATTACAAACCAAGTTTACCGAATCCAAAACGTTGCTTGGTATTGCAGTCAAAGTGCAATGCTACTGGTCGATGGTACATTAGAGATGCCTTTTATTTGTAGAGTGGGCTTGTTCTACATATATTTCGCCGGTAGTGGCAAGTAACACACTTTACAGAAATGTATTTTGTGCGTTATGTAATGGTATCATTGGCATACAACGTATTTGTTCAAAGCACGGTTCCAACGACAAGGATGTGGTTAATCCAGAATCGTTCTCGGCCTTGCTATCAATTAGAAATTCAACCCCCTGAAGCAAAGTTCTGTCCAGACGGATTCATTGTCAACCCTAAAACGGTAAGAGATAACGCTTACATTAAATATTCATTTGACATGATTACGTACGTTTTGAGTGCTTGAACCTAGGTACAGACAAGAACAAATTTGCAAACAAGTTTCATGTATTATCTTGCTAATAATTACGTAATATTCTAAAATCCACATCACATCCTGACATCACGGGTAATAAACACATGAAAACCAGCATTATAAACGGTGTATTCAATGCTATGTACACAGTATACATTCAGATCTTCTATATATCGAGACGTCTGAACAATATCTATCTAATCAACAACTCCTGCAGATGTGAATGCTTTTAACCCATTCCCTCATATTGACTATTTTGACGACTCTGTAAAAGTCACTTTGTGAAAGCATTGTGATAAATAGAGAATTTTCCCTTTAGGAGCAAATGCCCTTTTTATCTCAATGGTTTCAAACTGCAAAACTCTAAAAGGTTTCCTTTTCTCCGGTAGATTCGTTCAAAGAGGTTGTATCTAATAATAGCCTACGTGGTAATGTGTAGATGAGATGCTGCTTAATTAAACGTTAAGCACCTGGACATACCATGAGAAAATGTGTAACTTTAGTATTTCGCAAAAGGACATCATTGCAGTGGAACAAGAATATGAAGTATGATAAGGGTCAACACTGTTAACAGCGGTTAAACACAATATATACACTGGTGAGTCTCAGTTTAGACCATACCTCAGTCGCCATCTCTTAGCCACGATCGGTTTTGTCAACATTGATCACATAGCCATGTACACATATTTTTGTAACTTTGTTTAATTACGTGAATATGTTTATTTCAGCGTTCCTGTCACAGGGCATATTGCTCGCTGTTACGAAAACTGGTAAACAACGTATGCGAAGTAGTTGTAACACTCACTGACCTATTCAAATACAAGTTCAGCTTGAGGGTTCTTCCAAACTCAAATTTATCACTTGCAAAGCCTTCGAAATATACATGTTAATTATCCAACGGTTCACAAGCACTTTCCGTGAGTTCAACACATCTTATGATGACTGGCATTTCCTATATTACCAAATATACACAGTAAGTGATTCTCGGCAGTCTTATGAACAACTCACTGACAATACAACTGTGAATTTCTTCGACATATCGATGATATTTCGGTACCTAGGACAACAAAATCCAGAAGAAATCCGACAATTGTTCATAGAAACAATGAATAACAAAACATTTTTGATCGAAATTTCTGAAAATAAAACTCTTTATTTTGAATCTTTTTTTCGCGACGAATCTGAAAATGCGACTGCAAAACTTCGACTTGATGAATACACCAATGAAACCCCTTGTACAGTATTTTACTCGTTTGCTTCAATCAAGAGCTGGAAATCGAAAGCCTGGTTTAATAACTTAACTCGTTATTTTACGGTTCCTATGTTTTCAGGTACCAAGTGTGATACTCAAAATACGTTATCCATTCTTCATTATAATGATTGTCCATTCGTTTCAGTCGCGTTCGACGACATGCCCTGGACGGACACAATCGTTGGTATCACCTTTGTAAACACTAGGGTTTATGAGCCTGTATGAGTTCATCTATCCAAACACTGACCTGGATACTATAAGCGTCTGTGCAGATATCTATTTTCAACTGCAATCAACGTCAGAAGCCAATGTAATTTCCGACCACGGATACTGCATTATTTCCTATGTAGCTTGGTACGCTTTCCTTGCAATCTTGGCCTTGGCCAAATGATGTCTTCTGTCACTCCTATAGTGGGTTCTGTATTAACTCTTTGCCTCATAGAAACGAAGCCTTTCTACGCCTTTACAAACAGAGTATTCTAAGATGAAGCGCTTATATAGGAACCGTCTGATCCAGGTCTGCTATGTTTGATTATGATATACTATAGCTATGGTTATACAGTTTCTGCCACGATAACTGTCTTCTTGTTTATAATTTCATTATAGCTAATTAATACACATACGGTCATTATGTCTTAATAAATATTCGCGAAATGAAGGGTTAATATCGTATGATGAAATGGTACTGAAGTGTTGCAAAGTGATATTTTATTTGCGTAAGCGTGGGCCCTTTCAGTAATGTGTCTGTTTGCATAAGCAATTGTTTCGCAACAGTTATATTGAGTATACTATGATATAATTAACACAAAACACAACCTGTTAATAATAAGAATTCAGTCATGTCTTCGGAATTTGTCTTCTGGTAGCATTGTAATATTTATGGAAATCTGTCTATCAATAAGGTCAGTACTTCAACGTGTAAAATGTATTTAATAATTTGTTAATGTCCACCTACTCTTTAGATATTTTGTTTTTAATTTTCTTCTGAAATTTTCTAATCCCTGGATTTGTGTATCTGACTAGTTTGTATTGACAGACGCACAAAAAACATACCTACAGTTGTCAAACTATATTGTAAAAGTCTGCGCCACATCCTGGTGTGTTAGGGTTTCCATTCTGGTTTTTTTGTCGAGACAAAGGTTGCTTTATTACAAGATACCCCCGTGCGGTTCGTTCAGAGTCATTGTTGTTTGCTTACCTTTGGTATATCTACACTTGTAAATTGAAATATGTATTCACTACTTTGTTTGAACACGTTCTTCTTCCTTCATATAAACGATCATTAATTGCTGGATTCCGTCTTGCATTGACGTTTTTAATTTAATTATGAAGAGGGGTTACTTTTGGGTTTATAGCATTCTGTAGTAACGAGTAATAAATCTATATTTTATTCTTTTAACCATTTACTCCATGAACAGTCTTGTAAGAAAAAGTGTAGGTATGAATATTAATTAATTTACTATTTGTAATGATATATGAAATTGGAAAGTGTTGCCGTTGTGCACACTGTCTTAACAAGTCTATATATTTCCATTAGCAAACAGAGCACACCCTGATTATGCGGCCCCTACAGAAACCACCTTATCTATGTTTACCCTATGTTTGTAATAATATATATGATAAATCCTGCACTATAGGAAATAATTCATATGTAATTTACGGTGGTGTTAATTCAATCCTGAACCTAGAAATTAGTTATTATTAAGGCTACAAATATAGTAGCAATAGAGGTCCAGATAGGATACGTAAATGTAAACAGTGTCAACAGTAACTCATTTATTTCTCCACCAAACCATTAACTATGAGACATTTTAGAACCGTCTTATTGTGGTCACAATACAGGGTTTGGCGGAGAAATGGCGATTTTAGTGTTTAAGTACGCACCTTTAGCTGTAGATTTGTATCAATAAAGATCTAGAGATGCCGTTTTATGCTTTTTTCAAGTAGACAATTCCTTGGCCGTTTACAGGAATATAATCCGGAAACAGAAGGTGTAAGTCTATTTGTCACCCTTACTTTTATGTTTGTCTTGTGTCTTTGTGTCTTTATGTCTTTGTACCCGAGCGTTTGTTGAGTTTTTAAATGTTCAGTGTGAGGGGGGGTGTACGTGCATGCGTGCATGTGTGCGTCCGTGCGTGCGTACGTCCGTGTGCGTATGTGTGCACGCGCGTGTGTGCGTGTGTGTGTGCGCACGTGTATGCATGCGTGCGTGCGTGCGCGAGCGTTGTATGTGTGTCTCACTTGTTTTTATCGGTGTTTTGATAGATGTTACATCTTGATTGTCTATTTTCCTGTTTGACTGTACTGTTTTGCTATTATCAATGTACTTGGTTGCATTTACCATGCAGGTAACCCGCAAAACTAGCAAGACTCGTAAATCCCTTAAAAGGAAAACAATTCGCAATAAGGATATGCGTTAGTCCTTTTCATGCTGTGATTGACCGACCTGGCTAGGATTTGCAAACAGTGTGGGTCGAGCATCCCATCAGGATCCAACTGGCACAGTATTAATAAATAATAACTGTGCTTTTTCAAACTTCAGGTTATTAAGAAAAAATGCGTTTAGTATTTGCTTCTGTAATTGCTGGAGAATAAACAAAATAAAATTAACATCCTATGTGTATGAACAACTATGATCAATATTGGCGGTGTGCAACGTAAATCTCCGATATCAGCTTGACTGAATCATGCACTCCAAGGATCAGGCATTTTGGGTAGTGGTCAGACACCAACAGAAAGTAACGCCCTGTTCTATAACCAAACACTTTACTTGCGTTTCAGTAGTGCATTTATCGTTTGGCTCATACCGAACAAAGATAGCAAACCTAATATCAGTATACGTATTTAGTATTGTATTTACTTACAGTACCCTATAGAACCACATTATCAAGAAATGTAGAATCATCATTACCACGTTTATGTCGAAATTCGCTTAAACGACAATCGTTTAAATAAATTGAGGTACTGTTTGGGACGTGGAAGCATTGCAATAAATAGGCTGATAATTATGGCGTGACAAACGTTGCAATATTAATTTTTCATTTGATAAAAAAAAAAAAATTGATAAAAAAAATTCATTTGATAATATGTTTGTCCAATATTTTCTTTTCCTCATTGGATATTTGAAAATGTTTCATTTGATATTTTTTATCCAATATTTTCTTTTTCTCATTCGATGTTTGAACATTTTTCATTTGATAAAAAAAAATCATTTCAAGATCGGATGAAAACAATTTCCATTTGATGTTGGGAAAACAAAATTCATTCGATAATTTGCCTCATGGGATAGGCTACTAGATGGTATTGTAAGCTCGGATTTCATTGGACGAACAAATCAGACTAGCTAAAGGCATGGTTAGACACAAGTTTAATATGATAAAGCAATGTAGTTTTGCAGGTCAGATTATGTGTTCGAGTGGTTTAACGAGCTGTCCGTTACATAGAGCCAGATATTTACCAACGCGCCGCGGGATCGAATCCCGTCTGATGCTTAATCATTTTTTCTGTTCCCCTGACTATGTCACATTATATATTATATATTTCTATTGTATTTTATATCAACCACTGGAAGTTTTAAGCTACAAGAGCTCCGTGACACCCCCACCGTGACACCCCCACCCCACCTACTAAGTGTGCCCCCACCCACCCACGATATTGAAGGATGTGTTTTGAAAGTGTGGCGTTTTGAAAGCATTGTGATGGATAGAGCATTTGCTCCTATGGAGCAAGTGTTCTATTTATCACAATGCTTTCAAAATGTGACTTTTACAGAGGCTCCAAAATGCGTCAATAGGAGGGAATGTGTTAACGTGCATAGAAATGGCGGATACAGTAACATGAGACAGCACATAATACATACTTATACATGCGTCTTTGAACTTATAAGTTTTAATATTAGAATGAAATCATCATTTATGAACTTTAATGAAACGTGCAAACCACTAGATCTCATATGCATATAACCCTTTTCCAGCTAGTCTGATTTGTTCGTCCAATGAAATCCGAGCTTACAACTCCATCTAGTAGCCTATCCCATGAGGCAAATTATCGAATGAAAACATTATTGGCAGCATCAGATGAATTTGTTTTGTCAAATGAGGACAAATGTTCAAACATCGAATGAGAAAAAGAAAATATTGGATTAAACAAATATATATATCAGATGATTTTTTTTTCAAACATCAAATGAGAAAAAGAAAATATTGGATAAAAAATTTCAAATGAAAATCTTTCAAATATCGAATGAGGAAAAAGAAAACATTGTATAAAAAATTATCAATTTTTTTTATCAAATGAAAAAATGATATTTTAACATTTGTCACGCCATAGATAATAACTGGGTTTTCTTAGAATTATTATTTCATTACATTTAAATCGGTAGTTCTTTATTGCTTCTCAAAGATAGTCGGGGAATACCACCAATATATAACAGCAATAATTACATGGGAAATTAATTTCTCAAAACATATGCTTGTTGTCATTATTACATCGATCACTGTTTACAAATATTCCTCCTGGGGGTTCTTTTTGTTTTTAAATATTTAGCTATAACTGATATTGATATTCCAAATTAAATGGAAACAACCTGGATCTCCTTTTATATTATTAGACTGGCGGAAGCCAGTCTTAAGTACTGCAAATTTGATTAAACAATCGTACCAATGCCACGTCCGATTTAATATGTTTGTGTATTAATGCACCATAGGCGGATCCATATGTCTAATCGCATATTTTCATTACAGCAAAATACCATTTAACTACTGTTTGAACCAGAACTGTCGATGCGCCCCTGCACTGCGATGTGCCTGCGAGTCTAGGTCAAATGCTGGTGAGGAGATAAGCGCTTAAAATAATGGTGCCCCTAGAAGTCACCCTTTTATCATAATGAGAGTGATCCGAATCATTCCTTTATATTTTGGGAAGGAAAAGTAAACTAAAATATTTGAAAACAATTACCAAAACCGGAAGAGAAAATGAGCAAATTACAACATTGAAGCGGTCACGTGAATGACATGATCAAAACGTTTTCAAAACGTTGGCAGACCTTTCATCCAAAACGAAGTGTGTATTTTGTCATATTGATACAATTTGGAACGTTTTAAATGTCGTCTTTAAGTGTCGTCTAATTATTTCGAGGTTGCAAATACTGTCATCAGTAGAATTGTCGTGTTTCTAGAAGTTGATTCTTTACAATTGTGATGTGAAATACGACACAAGGCTGACCCAGTTTGCAGTATTGCTTTTTTATATTTACAGACGTGTATTGTCTGTGTAACTCTGAAATCAATTTTCATGTCAACCGATACTGTTTTTTTTAATTTGTCTCTTGGTTACAGATATTTCAAGATAAATATAAGTACAGTAGAACCAGTCTTAAGCGACCCTCAAATGGAGTTGTAATTATGAACCTATAAGGCATGTGGTAGCTTAATGCAGGTCAACAGTAATGCATAAAGCTCATATAGGAGCTCACTGCATTACTTTTGCCCTGCATTAAGCAACCACCTGCTTTTTAAAACTCCTATGTTCAATAAATTAATGGTCGCTTAAAACAGGCGCCACTGTAAGGGCTAGTACCTTTTGCGTTTATATTGCATACTTCTTTTTCTGTGCACTTTTATGGCAAATTGTGACATGAAATGCATTGCAGTTGTCATGCTGATGTTGTAATTCACAGTTGAATAGAAAAACATATCTTCATTTTCTTATTATCATCTCCTTTATCACCCATATTCCCAAGGGGATCAGTCCGTCAATCCGTCTGTCTGTCTGTCCACCAGTTCAATTGTTTAAAAAATATCTCATCTGAAACCGCATGGTACAATGTAACAAACCTTCAGATAAATTATCTCGGTATGAAGCTCTATCAGAATTGCTAACAGAATCTGGATTCATGTAGAACTCTGGTTGTCATAGCAACAAAAAGAAAAGAAAATCTCTCCAAACCCAGGGGTCAGATTTGAATGATACTTGACACACATAGTCCTCTGATAAACCTGTGCCAAAATTTATAAAATGATATTGATATCTCAACAAAAACATGACTGCCTCGGACATGGCTACTTTTCCGCCAGTCTTTCAACGATTTTAGCGCTTTAATTGATAACACTTGACAATTATACCCTATTTACACTGATGTCTGAATGTACAGAAAAAACATTCTAAACCGGAATTATAGTAGAGAATAATTTAGATAATTTTAGGCAGAAGACTGCTTAATGCAGGGTGAAAGTCATACAGAAAGCTCATAGAGGAGCTTTCTATGATTTTACCCTACATTAAGCTGACACCGATATGTATACTGAATTGAACGTCTGGTTTATATGGTGTTTAGTGTATATAAATATATCATCTTCTGAATCGACTTGTATGTTATTCGTTCTAAACGTTGTAAAGATGTAAGCGGTTTCATTTTACCTCTAGTCAGTGTTACGCATTTGTGTTTGAAAAGAAATGAGAGCCTATGAGACAAATGCTTTACATTGTAATCAAGCCCTCAGCTGTATATACCTTTGCTTATCAGAAGTGTTTAGTTCTTCATACAGTACTCCATGTAAAGCTGTACGATTCTATACAACATTTCAGAAAGAACATAGGAGACATGAGAAAAGAAATCGTATGACGTAACCAGGGCTGTTCACCAAAGGTTTTTGATGTGTCATAATTTCTTAACCAACCCTATTATTGCTATGCGTAGAATCTGTCTTAAGCGGCCATTAAAACGAAATCTAAATCTGGATTTCTAACATAGGTGGTAGCTTACTGCAGGACACAGGAGCGATACGGAAAGCTCCATTATGAACTTTCTGTTTCACCTTTGCCCTGCATTAAGCAGCCACCTGTTTTTAAGACTCCTATGATCAATTCATAAATGACCGATTAAGACAGTTTATACAGTACGTATCTTCAGCTGAGCAATATACAAAAATATCTCGATTGTTCAGACTCTAAAATACATATCATTATCGATCTTTAAGACAGGTGGCAACTTAATGCATGGCGAAAGTCATTCAGAAAGCTTTCTGCATGACTTCCACCATGCATAAAGCAACCACCTGCCTAAAAGGGTATAATTTGTTCAATACAAAAACTTCAAATAATCGAGATTTTACTGTATTACAAAATTGATAAATAAAACAACATCATATCACAAAAATAAAACAAATGAGTAGAGCAAGTCGTAAAATAATTTCCAACCGACATTGTCCATCGTATAATATACGTTGCGTTTATATTTCGCACACTGGTGAAACTACTAAAGTTCAGAAAATGCAAACTTATGTTTTAAGTCTATCTATACCTTTAAATAGCATGATTTGTGCTGCGTTTTAACCCTTCTCGTGCTGATTTTTAAAACACATTTCTCCTTCTTTACCCATGCCTTGTTGTGTAATTACATATATCTTCATTGTGTACAAGTATTTCGCTGTGCAATCACTGCTGTGGAGTGCACTGGTTGCACAATCAACTTGTAAATAGTGCAGACCC
Source organism: Azorinus chamasolen (assembly GCA_963576725.1). Taxonomy (NCBI): domain Eukaryota; kingdom Metazoa; phylum Mollusca; class Bivalvia; order Cardiida; family Solecurtidae; genus Azorinus; species Azorinus chamasolen. The sequence continues at coordinate 62,338,015 of OY755237.1, forward strand.
TGATGAGACAGCTCCTGCAGGAGCCGTCTCATCTGGGTCTTCACTATTTACAGGTAGGTATATTGACGTGAATAGCAAGCGAAGAGTTAAATATAAATATTTGTATATACAGTTTGATCATCATCTGCACACTGTAACATATGAAAACTTTAAAATGTTAATAACTCAACACGCATTATATATAAGGCAATACCAATGTATCTCTGTGATTATAAGAAATGTGTCTATGCTCAAGGTTGTTCTTTCAAAATTGAATGTGAAATATTTCACATGTCCTTGTTCGGATACCCTGGGCGCCTTATTGAGTTCCTACTGAAATAAACGAGTCATATTAAATTCACCAATCTATTTTTGTCGCGAGTTTCATAAAATCGGAGGTTTTGAATACAGAGAATATTCCTGTTTATCTGCGTCTATCTGCGTCTCATTGTCCGTATTCATATTAATCATGTGCTTCGTATAAACGCGTTTTCACGTATTTGCAAACAGAGTAAACCTATTGGAGCCGAATGATCAGTGCTTCTCTGTTTGCTTGTGGTGCGCTCGTATAATACAGATCTGATTCTACTGTTTCAGCCGGGGCAAAACATGTTATGTCTGTATATGTCGTTATAAAAATAATCGTATGGTGTCATTATTTCTTGCATACATTTGGCAATATGGAGCTGTTATGATAAACGATGAAGCATGATAAAATGTACAGATATTACAATATATGCAATTAGAAATATACAAAACTAACAAATACTGAAACAATGGCTATTTATAAGCTACATCTCTATCAGTTGATCAAAATGCAAAAGATTGTGTTTTAACTTTACTCCGTAAATATGCCTTCTCCATTTTTGCAAACTGAAGACCCAGGCCAGGGTCTGCTCGGTTTGCTTATGACCTGATATAATGATTCTACAGTTTCTTTCATGGTCAACAAATTCCTGTCTATGTGCTATCATGGCAATACTGTACTTATTATTCATGTTGGCATTATTTCTTACATGACTATTTATGGATTAAAAAGTTGAAGTACCTGCGATGGATTAGCACACCAGTATGAATATGAACAATACATAGTTCGTGCAACAGGTTTAAACCTTTCCCTGTTCTTTGTCAATTCAAAATTCCAATACCTACTTAATATTCAAGGGAAAACTAGTTACAATGAAATATGGTAGCTATTTTAGAAAGTAAAGAAACAGATCTCTCACATTCCATTTGCAAACAGAGCAGACCCTATTGGAACCGTCTGATCTTGGTTTACTCTGTTCGCAAATACGAGTAACTCGGCGTCTTATCAGGATCCAAACTGGTTGACATCCTGATTGCATTTTCGTAGACAACTTGATTATACATGTAGCTTGAATTTTGAAAATGTAGTAGGTGAAAAAATCTGTAAAAATAATTTGCTCAGCAGGCTAAATGTTCATGCTCGTTAAGACTGATTCTTGGAGTTTCCTTCTCTTTATTTGGTGTAGGAATCATAAAAACCGAAATGTACAAAATCATGTCCCACTTATCTGTACTTAGTCTACGAAACCACACAAAACTGTACAGCAAATGCCAGAAGATGTATAATGTACATGGTCTTCAAAGTGAACTAAAGCTGAACTTCGATATGTCAAACACGGATAACTCGAACTTTGGGATAACTCGAAGAAAAAGTTCCGTCCTTCTAAACTTGCAATGCAGAATTGTTCTAAAATGTATCATTAAGCATAATCTAAAAACACACGTGACAGCTAATTGCAGGTCGAAAGCAATGTCGAAGGCTCCTGCAAGAGCTTTCAGCATTACTTTAGATCTGTATTAAGCTGTGAACTTAGCAAAACAGCAATGCGAAAAGAGAAAATTGCAAACTCGCTTTAATGGAATCTGTCCATGAGCTGTTATTAAAAGTGTAATTCTGCGCGCAAGCCCCCTAGCACCGACTTAAGCGGTATTTAATTTTCAAAACTAAAAGCACTGACATTGATGCTCCTGATCGACCAGAATATATAACAACACTGATGTCTGAAGTACGGGTGAGTTTTTACGATAGGTACAAGAGCACGTTACACCTGTTGTTGTGAAGTATATAAATTCTAAAACCAAAACAAAGCTCAACTGTATAAAAGATTACATGACGACTGTGACTTAACTTTGACTGTATTACCTTCATCTGTTACGTCATATACGTACTATGTACAGCTGATGATTAGTAAGGAAAAATAGTGAAGTTCAGCAGGAAAAACTACACATAAGACGCAACCATTACACACGCACACACACATAAGACGCAACCATTACCACACAACACAGATAGAAAATAAGTGATACACACACACACACAACCACATCGATGCTCACCCGAGCAGCTAAACGTGCTTTATACATTATTTGTCGAGCGTGAGACTTCACGAATCGAAAGTTACAAATTCGCATGCACGACCGGACTTTAATTTTGACTAAATCACGGACAATTATGAAAATATTAACATTTTCCTCCCTAAATACGCATTTCTTCGCCTCTGTAAAAGTCAATTTATGAAACCATTGTGATAAATAGAGCATTTTCTCCATAGGAATTTGATAGATCTGTTTCTTTAATATCTTAAATGGCTACAATGTTCCACCTTCCCTATATCATTATAACCATCATGTCCACAAAATCAGTGGGTATTGACATTTGGAATGAACATAGAACAGGGAAAGAGTTATTATCATTAAAAAGAAACTACTTTATTTCCGAAACTTATTCTGTTTGCAACATTTTGAGGAATATACCAGCATTTTATTTGGAGGCAAACACGTCTCACAAAAGTATGAGAGGAATGCAAAATGTGTGGGGTTCATAATGCAAGATTACTAGTCTGCACAAACATGTTTCGTACTTGGTACATGTAATGATAATTCCATTTAACTATACCGACAAATGTGCTGTGATATTTTGAATTAATTTGCAAATACATACTATCGTCGTAATAATATTTCAACCGTGATAATCAGTTAGTGTTGCACAATTCTCCATTATGGCGTCTGTGGCGCTGTTTTGTCGAGAATATGAAATGATACGCGTTGAAACTAACAGATATCTGTCACTGTGGCTTATTGCAGCTATAGTGCATTTAGACAAAAATATGAAATGAGTTGTTAAGGCGTTACTTCAAGGGTGCAATCTTAACCCTTCGCTTGTTGTTCACGACAATATACCTACCTGTAAATAGTGAAGACCCAGATGAGACAGCTCCTGCAGGAGCTGTCTCATCAGGGTCTGCACTATTTACAAATTGATTGTGCATCCAGTGCACTCCACAGCAATGGTTGTACAGAGAAATAATTGCAGACAGTGAATATATATGTAATTATACAACAGGGCATGGGTAAAGAAGAAGAACTGGTTTTTTTAAAATTCAGCAAGAGAATGGTTAAAGATAAGTTCACATCGCACGTCCCTTTGCATACATTTACCAGAATATAATGTAACATTGAAATACATATATTATATTAATGATATATGATCGTGTTATTTATCTAATTACCGCAATATGACAGAACGCTTAAACTCAATTTATTTTCCAATAATACCGGAATATCACGTATCAAGTTTTATGTTAAAAAGCTTTCTATTAGCAGTCCAAACTCTAATAATTTACTATTAACCCTTTACTCCATATATACAGAGTAGACCCAGATCAGAGAATGCTCTTTTTGCTTACAGAATGGTATACATTAATAGAATCAAGCATTGGTTTTGTTAAAGACGGGGGTTTCTATACCCGCGGTTGGTCTGTTCCTAGTCGGAAACTAGCTTTAGCAAGTTTCCGACAGGAACATACCAACCGAGGGTGTAGAACCACCCGACTTTAACAAAAACCCAAGCTGGATTATGTTTCTCGCTTAAATACACCCTAAAATCAAGTAAAATAATGGATTTTGTGAAGTACTACTTTCCATTGCGTAATAAGACTACCGTATCTAATAGCAGGTGACATTAAATGACGTCATTTGTTACCGGTATGACATTACCATAAACGTTACGTTTTGGTGAAAAATATAAATGACTGATGAACCACAATACAACGTATCAATTTTAATTTATAAACTCGTTGACTATAGAAATGTTGGTATAATTCTGTAAGAGTTCCTTCCCTTGCATTGATTTTACCAGAGGCATATACATGTATGTATATGTCTCTGATTTTACCTAATCGCCCATATGAATACACCAGACAAGGCTGTTCCAGATAAGGATTTCTAGTACTGCTATTTTAGTCACTCAGCTTATCTACATATAGCACGTCTGAGAAGCGAGAAATATTTCTACAGTTTCTGCCATAACCAGCACTTCAAGTGTCCATGTGTCATTATAAAAACAAATTAACACCAGTGATGTTTTTATTTCTTACAGTAATATTCCTGGAGTAACGGTAACAGTAACTCTTGCAAAGTATACAGTAATCCAAAAGTTTGCATTTGGGATCTATTTTCTCAAGCATGGTGTTGTTGTGTTTTGCATTTTACACAAAAGTCCAAAATACTCCAGGCCTATTCATTATGTCTAATGCACGCATATCATTCAAATGGAAAATACCTTACAAGTGGATATGAATAAAGTATATGCTGCTTACATTCTGCTTGGAACATATTTCATTCAATGTATTTATTTATTGACATTTAAGGTCAATCAGCATATAAAACAACAGATGAAAATCATAAAATAATCAGTAATAAAGAATTATAAAAACGACTAAGAATTTAAGAGTAGCTTTAAGCTATTTGTCCCAAATGTATTATTGATGGCCAGCTTATGCATGCATACCTTTAACAATTTTAACATTGTGCATGTGCTAAGTAATAAATGCTTATGGCCTATGGATAACCCATTAAGCTAAAAGCTTATTTCCAATGGGATCCAATGTAATCTGACATTTTCGTATATACACACTGTACACTGACATTGCATTATCATTAAATCCCAGTTAAGTTAAGTTGTATCGTTATAATAAATTATACCGGAATCATATCGTCGCTCCATCTGGACAAGATCTTTATGAAAACGATTCCGAAATGAATATTGATTTGATCCGTATCAATTCTCTTTTGTAACATGCCGTCCCTGTTCAGCACATGTCGAAAGCACAATTGCTATGCCTACAACGTTTTACAAGAGCCAATCTTCCGACGGTGAAGTCTTGCTAATCCAAGACTTAACCCATTCCCGCATAGGCTATTTTAGATCCAACCACTTTGAATAAACCTACCGAAAAGGGGGCATTAACTAGAGAAAAGGAAACTTGTTGAATTTTGTAGTTTGAAACCATTGTGATAAATAGAGCATTTGCTCCTATAGGAGCAAATGCTCTTTTCACACAGTGACATTTACAGAAGCGTCAAAAGGCGTCAACATGCGGGAATGGGTTAAGTAAAGAAGATTTGGGAATAGTTTTTGCAGGTAACTGCTTAAGCCTTTCTTTCATATAACGTGTAGGAGCAGAATGATCAGGGTTGCACTGTTTGCTTGTGAAATTTGATAGACTTGTTTCTTTAATTTCTAGAATGTCTACAGTGTTCCAATTTTCATATTTCATTATAACTATTTTGTTCATGAATATTCAGTAGGTATTGAATTTAGAATAAATATAGAACAGGGAAAAGGTTGAGGCAGAGTAAACATCTTGCAAATCGCTCACAGTGTAACCGTCACTCCGCATTAAATCAACCTTTTCCCTGTTCTACGCTTATTCCAAATTTCAATACATACTGAGTATTCTTGAAAAAATCAATTACAACCAAATGTGGAAAGTAGAATACTGTAGCCATCTGATCTAGGTCTACTCTGTTTGCAAATGCGTGAAAACTCGTTTATATGAAGACGATAGTTAAAGGTCGATAAGGATACATATTTGAAAGATTATCTACTTCTAGGTTACATCGACAAGTATGTACATGTATTGTTTTGCATAGAAAACACTTTTATTCTCAATTTGTTTATACAGTAAAACCTCTCTATAACGACCACTAAATTGTGTTAATTAATTGAATTTTAGGACAGGTGGCTGCTTAAAGCAAGGTGAAAGTAAAACTGTTTTTAATTCCACCTTGTTTTAAGCAGCCACCTGCCTTTAACACAAAATAATTGGTGTAATTTATTGGCCGTTATAGAGAGGTTTTACTGTATTCTCCAAAACTATATACTGTGTCTTGTGATATTTTTTTAATGGTATGTTATTTTTACAAATATTAATGTTGTATGAAGAACGTTTTATTTACATGTTTAAGCATTTGATTTTCACACTTGCAGTTTGTCTAGGATGTACTTACAAATCACATGTTATGAAACTTTTTATTGATTTGTACAATGCATATGTTAAAGTCATACGAATGTCAACATCTCCAATTGAATAACAAACGAAAACCCTAGTTTTGAAGCAACAGTGGAGATATTCTGAGCAACAGATAAACGTGCGTAGTCCAATACTGAATTCGTTCATTTCTCTACCAAACCCTGTGTTCTGACCACTCTTTGGAATGGTCTCTTCGAGATGACCCTGGCTCTTTGGGTTGTCAATTACTATCAAACACCAATGTTAATCCTTCGCTTGCTATTCACGTCAATATACCTACCTGTAAATAGTGAAGACCCAGATGAGACAGCTCCTGCAGGAGCTGTCTCATCAGGGTCTGCACTATTTACAAGTTGATTTTGCAACCAGTGCACTCCACAGCAGTGATTGCACAGAGACATAATTGTAGTCAGTGAAGATATATGTAATTATACAACAGGGCATGGGTAAAGAAGGAGAAATGTATTTTAAAATTCAGCAAGAGAAGGGTTAACAATAGGTTTCGGGATGGACGTTTAATATGAGCATGTTAAAAGACACGTGATATTTTAAAAAATCCGTTTTGTAAATTGTTTTGTTTGTTTTTATAACAGTGCCCTGTGTTAATAGTTATGTATGTCATTTGTGTACAGAAAACAGTATTAGCATAGTTAAACATGTACCAGCTTTAAATTTATCTCGGAATTGTAACTACATGTATGAATTCGACGTTAAAAGTACAAATACAGTCCAAGGAAGTTTTTTTATTTGATCGAAATAGAAGGTGGCGATCATTTGATTAAATGTAAAAGATATGAACATATTTTAAAAAACCGTCTGTATGTAATGATCATTATACAGGCTTTTATATGTTTTATTGGTCGTTAGTTTTCAATCCCAGTAATAAGGGGCCGTTGATTTGAGCGGTTGTATTTATTAGTGTGAAGACGGTGTTACGTAGTGACAGTTAATTTTACTCACAGGATATGTTTCCATGATAACATCAGTTACAGTCTAACCTGTCCAACACGGCCAGTCTTTTATTAAACATAGGAGTATTAAATAACAGGTGGTTGCATAATGCGGGGGAAAAGTAATGCCGAAAGCTCCTATACAAATGTTTTGTATAGGAGCGTTTTACTTGCATTAAGGTACCATGTGCCTTACAGGCCAATAATTAGACCTCTTCTAGGTCCTCGCTTAAGACTGGTTCTATTGTATATTGTATTTTCTACAAATATAAAATCAAAAAGTAAACTCCTCTGGAACTTGATTATGTACATTACAGCTTTTCTGGATCCAAGCATCTTATACAGATTATCACGAATTCTCCTGTGTCAGTACTTGATGAACTACGACACTTAAGCTGGAAGTTCAATGCGGTTTTGCAATCAACATATAGAAAGTTTCATTGCACTAAAGCACATAATGTTATGTCGAAATAACGACTTCCTTTGCACACAGTTTGAATTTAGTTGTTACGTCAAATAAATCGGAGCCTAATTACTTTCCAAACTGGTTGACGTGATTATTTCGACAGTCATTTCGAATGGCACAATTTAAAATGTTGAAATTTTCCAGCAATACAGCAAAATTGTGTTATCTGACGAAGAATCAAGTCCTGTCAATCATTCAATATACTTATATGTTCAAAACACTCTAACGATTTTGTCACACTTTTTGAGGACGAGAAAAACAACAACATTGTGTTGCTGTTCGGGCGACTGTTTGTTCTGTATGTGGTGTTTCCTGCATGACTCATTTTTGTACTTTCATATCAGAAGACTAGATATGTTCTTTAAGATACACATATATGCACCCGCTGGGGAAAATATGACAATACAGTAAATAAAAATCAGTAGTTGGGGTTTTCTGGTACACATTTAACCAAAAGAAAGTTGGGAGTACATTAACGACCTGCAAAATGTTAACACACACAAAACGTCAAAGAGTTCTTGGGAATTAGAGAGAACAGTGAAAACGAAAATAATATCTGCAATTATTTTGTTCTTGTGTGTAAATCTAGCAAACGAACTGCAACATGTTAACCAAAGAGTTAACATCAAGGCGTTATTGGGCATGAGAGAGCACAGTTAAAACGGAAAACTATTGCAATTGTTTTGTTCTTAAGTGTTAAACCAAAACTAAACATCATCATTCTGAAGTCCTGTATAAGAGTGTCTGTGGCTGAAGGCCGCGTGCAACAACACGGCTTATTGTTTAAATATGAATCAGGCCAGATTTACAGTGTGTGATGCTTTACTTAATAGGATGGAGATTTAACGTTAGATGTTTCAAACACACTATATAATCATACGATTATTGCTGATACATATTCACTGATAGAGAATGTTCTGTATGTTATCGCACAGTAAACTCCCTCTATACCGGACGTTAAAATAGGATCAAAACCGATCTGTCAGTAAGGTGGCAGCTTAATGCAGGTTGAAAGCATTTCAGAAATGTGACGTTTAATGCAGGATAAAAGTTTTTCAGAAATGTGCAGCTTACCACCTGCGTAAAAGGACCTAAATTGCTCCTAAATAAATTTCGGTTTAGAAGGGTTTCCGGAACATGCACTTTAACCTATTCCCTTATATTGACACATTTTGACGCTCTGCAACAGTCACTTTATGAAACCATTGTGATAAAAAGAGCATTTGCACCATAGGAGCAAATGTTCTATTTATCACAGAGATGTCAAAACTACAACATTAGAAACATTTCTTTTTCTCTAGTAAATGCTCCTTTTTGGTTGATTTATTCAAAGAGAGTGGGTCTACAAATAGCCTATGGATGAATGGGATTAAGGTCGTTATCAAACTATTGCCACTACATATACACACTGCTGTAAAACTAGATAAGGTCATATCAACAGAGTAGGCTTATTAGATATTGTTTGTGTTTAATAAAACAAATTGCATGTACTAATCCAGTAAAACTTCTCTATAACGGCAACTAAATACATCAAGTATTTTGTGATGAAGGCAGGTGGCAGCTTAAAGCAATGTGAAATTAAAACAGAACGCTCCTATAGGAGCATTCTGTTTTACTTTCACCTTGCTTTAAGCAGTAACCTGTCCTAAATATCAGCTAATTAACATATTAATTCATTGGCCGTTATAGAGAGGTTTTACTGTATGTTCAAAACATATTTCTTTCATCTTGTTAGCCTGTTCTAGTGATATTGAATTATTCACATATTTAAACTTGTTTCGGTCAGGTGATTACGGTCAACATACTTATACAGTTGGCAAAACGTCAAGCATGAAGCAAGTGCCTCGGTGAATCGTTTCCTCAACACAAGCTTCGAACATTAAAATCAGAGACTATGACTCTCACAAAACGGTACTATGCTTTGAATCACAGCTAGTGATTCATTTCCAGTCTCCTTCAGTCATCATGAAAAGCAAAGGTTATAAACACTGTGTGAACACAAAAGGTGACTAAATGTTTATCCGTTGTTTATTCATGTACAGGCATGTCTAGACAGTAGAAATAAAGCAAATGTTTATGTCGGATGCCAGGGATTGAATCCTGATAATTCAGTATTGGAAGAGCATTAAGTGTCAACTGTACCTTGGAGACTGTAACTTGCATTTAATTATATAAGTAATGTTCAGTTGTTTGTAAAGTAAGGCGTTGTTACAAATTCACGTTTTACATCTCTTTACAAGGTTCCGAACCTTAATCACAACTAACAAAGGTCGTTGAGAAAAATGGTTTATAAATACAGTTGAACTTCGATATCTCCAACTCGCATAACTCGAATATCGGAATAACTCGATGTAAAAGACACGTCCTTCAAACTTTTACAATACAGAATTGTTCTAGAATGCATAACTACGTATATCTAGAAACACATGTCACAACCTAATGCAGGTCGAAAGAAATGCTGAAAGCTCCTACATTACAGGAGCGTTCAGCATTATATTAGACCCGCATTAAGCTGTGGACTTGAGCAATAGTTCAGATTAGAATTTTGATGACTCGAACCTCTATGGTCTCTGAGTAATTTATATGGTCCCTTCAAGTCCGAGATATCAAGATACAAGATACAAGATACAAGAATCTTTATTTTGAGTCGGTTGTACAACAGATAACATTAGCTACAATAAGCTATTTACCGACTATATAACAAAGATAATAACAGTTTAACATAACAACCTGTGGAATCAAAAGATATGTTTTCAAAGCATGGGTAATACACATTATAAAATTAAAATCAGAACAATTAAGTATTGGTAAAATACATAAGAATTTGTTAAAATGTCATTTCTAGAGTATGTAATACGGCATAAGATTTACAAAAGTACAAGTATTACTAAAAAGGTAGCACATATTTGCTATCACAAGATGCTATTCTGCTAATTAAGACAAAGAGGTTATTTGTTTCAAATAAAAATCAAATTTTCACACAAAGAGGGAAAATACATGAGAGTCCCAGATCCCTAAAAACAACTTCCAGGGTAGACAGAGTTAAGATGGCTCGTGCTAGAGCATTCCCAGCCTGGTCTGCAGTGTAAGTCCTAGAGAAGGTGATGATATTCAGCTTCCTGCACCAGAAATATTCATACATATACACATACATATACACCTATACGCATGAACGCACATACATACATACATACATACATACATACAACTTCACATGTACACATGCATGCATATACACTGTACATGTACCACAGCTGAAAAAGCAAACATGCATGGAGTTTACAAACAAATACATTCAGACAATACTGAATAGCATGCAGGCGAAAACAAAACGTTCTACCTAAACAGAATGCAAGCAGAACACAGAAAAAAGCAAACAAAAGGAGCATGCATCTAGCACGTTTACAAGCTAAACAAGTAAAGCCTAGGCAAAAGACATGGATATATAAGCATCGAGATAACTATGAGTAGTCTAATAGTCTACAGCAAGTCGGTCGATTAGTTTGTTACGATGATAAAGTGTGTCCATATTTTTACCGTTGAACATAACCTTTAAAAACATATTAATACTTTTTATTTCACCTCCCACTAGTTTCTGGCCTTTTCATTGGGTAAGAGCAGTCACGTGGTGACCCTCTATATTTCTATAGAGGGTCAGTAGCTGACACACTATTGGCACTCTACAAACAGATGAATGCCATTCAAAATAGTTCGTCTTTTAATCATTATTCTGATCCATGCTTTTACTCATTTTAACAAGTATTCACTAAATATAATGTATCGGCGCAATTTGACCACTTTTTGACTGCTTAGTCTTTTTTACGTAAAATGTAGACCTGCAAAATTGTGACGCGCAACGGTAGAATTATAACTAGATAAAGATTTCCTGTGCAGGCATATAATCTACCTCATCAATTTGTCTCGTTCAACATACGCATAATAGACTAAGTTAGTAATTAATTGCAAATAATGAGATGACACAATAAGCACTACTGATGTTGGTATTGGCGTGCAGAAATGTTAATAGGGAAACAACTTACGTTTTCTACTTCGTCGGTGTTTAAGCTCGTGTTTATCGGTAAAGGATTTCTTTAAGCCATCCAGCAAAAGGTGGATATGATACTTCATACTAAAATATAATTCGTTGTTACTTTGGTACAATTGTTTTTAATTCGTGCCTGTATCCCCAAACATCTATGTAATATGCGCGGCAGTACATTCCGTCTCAATAACCCTTTACTTTACCGATAGTACACGTACATTATAACCCTTCTGAACAGGACGTTAAATTTAGTACAAATACGGGTCTTGCAGACAGGTGCCAGCCTAATGCAGGGTGTAAGACATACAGAAAGCTCCTTTATAAGCCCTCTGCAAACCTTTCACTCTGCATTAAGCAGCCACCTGTCTAAATGTATGAGCATTTTTTCTACTAGAATTCATGTTTAGATGGGTATTACTGTGTCACGAAATCATACCCAGTGTGATTGCAAACAGTTCAATGAGTTCAACTATTATCTGAATGTGTAAAATTGAACTTCGATATCTCGACCTCAGATAACCCGAACTTCGAGATAACTCGAAGCAAACATTTTGTCCTTTCAAATTTTACAATACAGCATTTCCTAAAATGTATCACTGCGCCTATCTAGAAACACATGTGACGGCTTAATGCTGGTAGAAAGTAATATTGAAAGCACCTACGGAAGCCTTTTGCATTACTTTAGATCTCCGTTTAGCTATGAGCTTAAACTCAGCTATGAACTAGACATTAATCAGATTAGAAATCAGATTACCGATTATCTCGAAGTATTTTTTATGCTCCCTCGAAGTTCGAGATATCGATGTTCAACAATATTTCAGATTAATATACTCTAGAAAAGTGATGTGTTCTTTGCATAAGCTCTTCGTCATAATAACTTCTCCAGTAATACAGTTTAGTTATTCAATGTTGCATAATAATGTTTTTAAATCTACCTTGTACACTTGCACATATCTCAAGTCTTCCTTCTTGCTATTTCTCGTTATTTCTCGGTGACTGTGACCGACATAATTTTCGTTTTTTGTGTTGTTTAATAAGAATAGATGATTTGACAGGTTTATTTCCAATCTGCTTGTTGTAGAATATTCGCCGTAATTGAATACGTGAGTTCGCATCTTTTCTAATACAATTGTCTTTTAACGTTCTCCCGGTGACACCTCAACAGTGATTTCCGTTTATAAACATCACAAAAAATGCCAATCAAATCAGCATGTTTAGGAAACTGACTACACTCGTGTCAAACTTAAATTTCTTGTTTCTACAAAATACCACAACAATGACCGATTTTTATTTCTAATCAAGCTGATAATGTCTAAATTTATCCATATACAGAAACTACAATCCGGGTCCTTAAGGCTTAACCCATTTGCTCCCGGGAACAAATTTGCTTATGGGACGTAGGCAAACAGTGTAGACTCTGACCAGACGCCGCATTATGCGGCGTCTGTTCAGATTCTGCACTGTTTGCTGAGAGGAATTTCAATATAAAACAAAACGAAATTGAAAAGTTAGGCCAGGTGACCCTTAGATAACAAATGGACTATTCCAATGTATAAACATGGAAGAATCCACCGGGCGTAAATGGGTTAAACCTGTTCATTGTGTTTACTCTAAGTATACTTTAACTTCAAAGTCTTTAAAGGTAGGTGTCAATGTTTTGAAATAGGTGAAAGCGTAATTAATGCAATACGTTTAATGTAATGTGTGCAACTAAGACCATATTAAATCTGATCACGACAACAAATTATTTTGGATCAATCGTTTATTTAGAGGTGTTCTTAACCCTGTCCTTCATATGAACGCTTTTCACGCATTTGCAGTGTAGACCCAGGATCTGCTCTGTTTGCTAAGGGAATTTGACAGTTCTGTTTCTTTACCTTCTAAAATGGCTACAATGTTCCACTTTCCATGTTTCATTATATCTATTTTGTCCATGAATATTCAGTAGGTATTGAAATTTGGAATAAAGATAGAGAAGGGAATGGGTTAACATGTGTGGCTGTAATTACACGTCTTTTTGTTTATCAATAAATCAATGATATTCGAAAAGTTTGTTTTTTTCAATATGTTCTTTTAATACATATGACATTCTGACATAGTATAGACGCGGTAGGGCTTTGTCATAATTTAAATACATTTATGGAATATTTCTGGTTTCCATGTTTAGTATTGTAGGCGATTTGGAATGCTTAATATAGAAGTAGAGGTAAGACACGGGGAATGTTTGAATATTGCATCATATTTCAGAGCAACAGATAAATGTGCTTACATATATACTAAAATCATCATTTTGCTACCTAAATCGAGACGATTCTAAAGAGTGGTCATACATAGAGTTTGGGGGAGAAATAAAGGAGTTATTCTTGAAAATGTTTTAATTTATGTATCTTAGCTGGACCTCTGGACTGCAATAGACCTACACAATGTATGGCATTTCTGTTAACCCTTTTACTCCCAGATTTATCGGGTAATCCCGTCCAAATCAGCATTTGAAACCAAACCAATAATTCCGGACGGAGGGGTGCTGCACAGTAATACGTTCTGGTGAGAGTCTGTAACATTGATTAGTATAATAAACAGTACATATCCTGATAAGAGAGCTGTACATTAAAACTATGAAGTAGATTTCCGACTTGTCGTCTGTGTATTGTATTACAGTGGATATGACTTGTTATGTTTTAGAACGTAGTCCAAAGGATAGACCAATAGAAATGATGGAAAATGTTGCAGGAATGTTATGAGTTGCAATTGCTTGGCGATATGAGTTTGGTATTAGAAGTTGGAAGAGTGCCATCCACTGAATATCAACCGACACACTAAGAGGAAAATTCCTCATAACAAGCGTAACGATGCCATTTTCGGTATGAAGCACCAGACTGGGCTTTCTAAAGATTCATTTTCACTTAACATTTCGCTTGCTATTCACGTCAATAAACCTACCTGTAAATAGTGAAGACCCACATGAGACAGCTCCTGCAGGAGCTGTCTCATCAGGGTCTGCACTTTTTACAAGTTGATTGTGCAACCAGTGAACTCCACAGCAGTGATTGCATAGCGAAATACTTGTACCCAGTGAAGATTTATGTAATTATTCAACAGGGCATGGGTAAAGAATGAGAAATGTATTTTAAAATTCAGCAAGAGAAGGGTTAAAGCTCTAAGAAATAATTTGTGAAATTTCAGAATCGTTTTGTTGAGTAAAACTACAATGTGTCATTTACAGCATGCCTTTATTTTTGGAAGAAATGATCTGAGACACGGGATATTTATCGTTGAAGATGTATATAAATAAAAAGACAATACGCTGCTTTGCAACTTGGTTTCAAATCAGATCTAAGATACTTTATAAGCAAACAAAGCAGACCATAATCAGACGACTCTTACAAGAACCACGTGATCTTGATCTACTCTGTTTACAAAAGGGTAAATCAAGTAGTCGCTGCTGGTGGTTGTACTATTACATGTATAATGAAAAACAATATCTGGTGCAATGTGGACTCTTAGCTGTTTTATATGATACACGACCAAATATCGGTCTTAATTTTAGTTTATTTATATAGCGATAGTGGGACGTGATTTATCATTTTTATACAAAGCAGGACTTATCATATTTGCAAACAGTTTGGATCCCGATGAGACGCCGTGAAACTCGGCCCCTTATCAGGACCCAAACTGGTTGGCATTTGGGTATTCAAGTTCTCAGATGATTGAATAAATCGGAGGTACATGTATTGTAACAGATCGTAATTTCACCTTTTCCCTTATATAAACGCCTTTTCACGCATTTGCAAAAGAGGAGACCCAGATCAGACGGCCACTGTAGGAGCCCTCTGATCAGGGTCTACCCTGTTCTGCTCCTGTATACAGGGTCTACCCTGTTCTTCTCCTGTATACAGGAGCCGTCTAAGTTTGGTCCACTATGTTTTCAAATGTGTTAAAAAACTTAAAATGCAGTTGAATTGGGTAAGTTGTTAACCATTATTTCCCTGTTAACCCATTCCCTCATATTGACGTCTTTTGACGCCTCTCTTAAACTCACTTTCTGAAACCATTGTGATAAATAGAGCATTTGCTCCATAGGAGCAAATGCTCTATTTATCACAGTGGTTTCATTACTACACAATTCAAAAGTTTTCCTTTTCTCTAGTAAATGCTCCTTTTCGGTAGATTTATTCAAAGAGGTTGGATCTAAAAATGGCTTATGAGGTAATGCGTTAAACACACAGGGGGCCATTTCGTGGATCTACATGGTCTAAAAAGTCAAAAAAAAATTGATTGGGTCGATTTAGTGTTATATTGCCATTTCGTGGGTCTACATGGTCTAAAAAGTCAAAAACAATTGATTGGATCGATTTAGTGTTATATTATATACAATATAACACTAAATCGACCCAATCAATTTTTTTGACTTTTTAGACCATGTAGACTCACGAAATGGCCCCCTGTGGTTAAACACATAAATATCTGTTCGACTTTGGGTCTGGTGCAATTTCGACTACTTCTGATTCAGTTTTGTAGTTATATGCCAGAGGTATGTGAGAAACTATTGACCAAGTGTCAAACATCTTAGAGTCTGCTGGACCCGTGCCGTTTGCAAATGCGACGTAGGCCGCGAATAATCGGATAAAGGCTAACAGTGAGCACGTGTAATCTGTGGTATTTAACCCTTTACACCATGACTACTCATGCAGGAAATAATGACATCATGAATATTAATTAAATTAATTGTAACATCTTTAGCACACTGAACAAATGTCGTTTAACCCTTTGTCTCATACAAAATCTGTTTACACATTTGCAAACGGAGTAAACCAAGACCAGCCGGCATCCCTAGGAAGCATCTGATCAAGGTCGGCTCTCTTTGATTATGAAAGTATAATAGATCTGACTCTACTGTTTCTACCAAAACACCCTGTGTGCATATATATACCATTATAAAACATTCAGCTAATAAATATGCATGATGTATCTATTTCTTATATATGAATATTCAACGAGGAAAGGATTAACTGTTATATCACCTAGAAAGAATAATGTCTCATTTAAGTCTAAACCGAACGTAAACATTAGTATCAAAACCAGTCTTTCAGACAGGTGGCAGCTAAATGCAGGTTGAAAGTCATGCAGAAAGCTCCGAAAGGAGCTTTCTGCATGACTTTCACCCTGCATTAAGCAGGCACCTGCCTAAAAGACATAAATTATTCTGTCGTAAAATTCCAGTTAAGAGGAGATCTATTGTAGTGGATTTTGTTATGACACTACTATGAACAAGGGAGGTAACTAACATGGCAGAAACAGTAGAACCAGTTCTATATTCAGTATGCAAAATGAATATAATAGAACCTTTCTTAAGCGGACATGAAAAGATCTGCAAGGCAGACGGTAGCTTAATGCATGTTAAAAAGAAATGCGGGAATCTAATATAGGAGCTTTCGGCATTAATGTGTCCCTGCATTAAGCATGTTCAGTAAACGAATGGTCGCTTAAGACAGGCTTTACAGTACATGCAACCTAAAAACGGTGATATCGCTAGGTTGGTTTTTTTTATCAAATCCTTACAATGCAAATAGAGTTCTTAGACGTGCTTCTTTTTCATATTGATACTTAACAGAGAACAGATATGGGGCGGGGAATTGTATCATTCATTTGAATTGCCATTAACGCATAGTGTATCGAAACCAATTGTATTTATTTACTAGCCCCTTGAGATTGTACAGACGAAATCCGGCCACACCATTCCGTAATATAACTTGAGTATGTGTGATATATACTTGTCTGTAGCTCATTGCTCAGTCAACGTTTAGTTTCTCGAAAAAGAGACCTGGTACAGAATACCTTAACTGCCTTTTATAGTCAAAGACGAGTATATAATCTTAAGAGATAGACAAACTCGATTACTTTATTAAGCTGTGCATGACTCATATAATGCTTTTAATTATTATTATTATTATCATTATTATTATTATTATTATTATTATACCACATTTATATAGCGCTCTTTTCACACAGGATATGTGCGTTCAAACGCGCTTAGTGTTTTGTTTAACACACGAAAATTCGTAATATACTAAATGATAACAGAAATTACACACCGCGTGTGTATAGTGAACATCTTATTTTCCAAAGGTTCTGTTAATTAAACATATACAGTAAAAAAAAACCTGTAAACTGGACGTTAACCCTTTCGCTGCCAATGCCGCATGTGCCGGATCTGTGATTATCTATGCAAACAGTTTGGATCCAGATGAGACGCCGGGTAACTCGGCGTCTCATCAGGATCCAAACTGTGTGTTACTGTTACTATGTTTTTGAAACAAAAATGAAGAAAATCAAAAGAATGAAAATTTGTAGCAGACGACAAAGTTAGCAGAAGACAGAGTTTGGCAGCGAAAGGGTTAAATTTAATATCAGCACCGGTCATTCAGACATGTGGCAACATAATCCTGGTTCAAAGCTATGCATAAAGCTCAAAAATGAGTTTTCTGCTTGATTTTCATCCTTCATTAATCAGCTACCTGTTTAACCCTTTCGCTGCCAAACTTTGTCGTCTGCTAACTTTGTCGTCTGCTACAATTTTTTATTGTTTGATTTTCATCATTTTTGTTTCAAAAACATAGTAACAATAACGAACAGTTTGGATCCTGATGAGACGCCAAGTTACTCGGCGTCCCATCTGGGTCCAAACTGTTTGCATGGGTAATCACAGATTCGGCACTAGCAGCGAAAGGGTTAAAACTACTTCATTAAAATTCCGACTAAGATGGACATTATTGTACATATTTTTTATTTGAAGGTGGTTTCAATAGTCGAATTATGTGCTATTGCTAATTCGTATATGCTTAACCGCATCCAGGTGCACAACTACAAACAATATGAAATGCAGCGTGTCGGTGTCTAATCAGGATTCAAATTATTTGACAGTTGGTCAAATTATGTGCTCAAAAGCTTTCACACATCGGAATTAAGTTCATACTGCTTAACCCTTTCCCTCATATAAACTTTGTTGCAAACAGAGTAGACCCAGATCAGACAGATCCTTTATTTCGCTTCTGGCTCTGACCTTTGACTCTGAGTCTACTCTGTGAATTATAAAAGAGATCCAAGAGTATACAACTTTTTGCTTGAGTCTGAGCTTGCCAGAATCTGACCAATCAAATACTTGAGAATGATTTCAGACTCAAAAGTTTTATGACCTTGGACCCTGACTCTACAGTTTCAACCAATACCAAAACTTCCTGTGCATATATGCTATTATAAAAATTTCGATCAATATATATTCACGATTTCGGTATTTCTTACATGATTATTCGACAGGGAAGGGTTAAGATCAGATGTAAAGCAGTCATTTATCTGTGCGGCATGGTAATAGTTAATTGTAAGTATCACTAGCCCCTCCTAACTCAGCTACCGGTAAAAGGTTTAAGCAGAGAACGAATACTCTAAAAAGGGTGACCCCACTATGAATTGTCTCTTTATTGTTTGGTAATGTTCTACTAACATAATGCTTGGTGTAATGGGTCCTATACTAGCCAGGATTACTGACGCTCCTATGTCAATTTCTAAAATGCAAAATCATAAAAGGGGGCAATATTGAGCACTATTTACTGAAGCAGAATCGCAAAATTGTACTTTTTAAAGAAAACAATATTTACGTCGCTCGACTCCTCAAGTATATTAGTATATTTTGGCAATTATCGTCTATTTCACTGCGGAAAATAGGCAGTTTCTTGAAGCAAGTTTATGAGAATTGCTACAAAGATTTATAGATTGTTAGGTAAAGCTCTTGCCAAAATTACATATTTATCGTTTGTTTTCGCGTACTTCATGACTTCACAGATTTCCTCTAAAGACAAGCATATACGTAATATGTAGATTTGTTAAATTTTAACTTAGACATTGTTTCGTGGCAACTCTGAACAATGAACGAAACGCGATGTTCTTCTTCATTTTCTCTGCAATAATAAATTACAAACCACACACACTAAATAATAATTATGTGAAAACACATGTCGCATGTTGTCAATGTTTTTAAAACTGTATTACAAGAATCATCCGCCGAACACTTTTTTAATGTTCTCTAAATCGAATGAATTCTAGTAAATACAAGCCAGTTTTCAAAAAGGCGTAATGAAGTGAGACTGCTTGTTCACATGCGTCACGATATAGTTGGCCCAATTAATAGCTGACAAATATGTCCTGCAAATACAAAGTCTGTTAGAAAAATCATATTGTTCAAAAGGCAGATAAATATGTTCTTTTACTCAATCTCTGCCATGAAATTGGATCGGTGATAAATATAAACAGTAACTAAGCGTGTTGTCAGGATCCAAACAGTTTGATACTTTGGTTATCGTTTGACGAACATGTATCTTGCAGACGACAATACTGAAATGTTTCACCCTTTCCCTGTTCTATGTTTATTCCAAATTTCAACAACTACTGAGTATTCGTGGACAAAACATAAGTAATGAAATATGGAAGGTGGAACATTGTAGCCATTTTAGAAACTAAAGAAACAGATCTATCAAATTATTTTAGCTAACAGAGCAGACCCTGATCAGACGGCTCCTATAGGAGCCGTCTGATCTGGGTCTAATCTGTTTGCAAATGCATGAAAAAGGAAAGGATTAACGTCGATGTATGAACATGACACGCCACTCTCTATTGCAGTTAAATTCTAAAGGTTGATTATTAAAAAACGTCTTGGTAACAATTAATTGAACACCTAGGTATGCCACATTTGCTCTATTTTTTTTTTTAAATTTTACCAAAATATATTAAGTACAGTGGGACCTGTCTTAAGCGACCATTACAAAGGGATCTAGATCTAGGTCTTTAAGAAGGTGGTAGAGCAATGCATGTCAAACTTAATCGAGAAAGCTCGTATGGGAATGTTTACAAAATTTGAAGAAAAAAATCAATAGAGTAAAATATCGCTAATAAGACTACTCAAAAAGTATGTTTCTTGATTTTAAAACAGGTGGATGCTTAACCCTGTCCTTTATATAAGCGTGCTTTCTCGCATTTGCAAATAGAGTATACCCAGAGCCGTATGATCAGGATCTGCTCTGTTTGCTACTGGAAATTGAAAGATCTGTTTATTTTCTTTCTAAAATGGCTACAATGTTTCACCTTCCATATTCCATTATATATATTTTGTCCATGAATATTCAGTAGGTATTGAAATTTTGAATAAATACATAACAGGGAATGGGTTAACGCAGGACCAAGAGTGTGCATAAAAGCCCTATAATAACTTTCTGTATTAATCACGTTCTTTCTTAAGAAACCACCTGCTTTTCCAGACTCCTGTGTTAATAAATTTTGTGATAGACTTTACTGTATAATTTAAGGAAATTAGAATGTCATATGGACCATAAATACCATATTTTATAGACCAATACAATACGTTTAACCATGATCGTGCCGAACAAACAATATGTCTGCCAAAACTCTGATCTGTTGCACTTTTTGTTTTACTTAAGATACTTCTGATTCGTCGAAGCGTCTGAGAAACTGTCGACCGAATGTCAAACAGCTTGGACCCTGGTGAGACGCCGTGTTACTCGGCGTCTCATCTGGATCCAAGTTGTTTTCAAATTCGAGTCAGGTCGCGATGAGCATAATACTTATTAACCATGTCCTCCATATATACGCATTCTTACGCCTCTATAAAAATCACATAATTGCAAGAATCAGATGCAGAAGTTTGCGAAGGCCTGTTCAGCTGCAGGGAATTAAGAGAGGCTGTACAAGAAATGAAATCAAACAAAAGCCCGGGTTTAGATGGCCTTACTTCGGAATTTTATAAATGTTTTTGGCACAAAATTGAAAATATCATAACTAAAACGTTCAACGAATCTTACTTAGACAATGAACTGGCAAATTCACAAAAAATAAGCTCGTTAGCATTGGTATATAAAAAAGGTGACCCGTCTGATTTAGAAAACTGGAGACCAATCTCCCTCTTAAATGTTGATTATAAAATAGCAGCAAGAGCACTGGCAAATAGACTAAAAACCATAATACACAAAATAGTACATCTTGATCAACAAGGCTATATTAAAAACAGATATATTGGATACAACTTGAGACAAATCCAGGACGTAATTGATTATGCAGAAAAATTACAGATAGAAGGAGCTATATTAGTTTTAGATTTTCGGAAAGCCTTTGATACTATTGAATGGAATTTTCTCTTTGATGTGTTAAAAAAGTTTGGTTTTAAAGACGGTTTTTTTTCTGGATAAAAATCCTGTACACAGACTGCAAAGCATGCATTTTTAACATTGGGTTTAGATCACCAATATTCAAACTCACACGCGCGATCAGGAAAGGCTGTCCCATATCTTCTCTTTTATATATTTTAGCAGCTGAAGTTATGGCGGCTAACATCAGAAATTCTGAAAAAATGACTGGTATAGAAGTAAATACTTTAAATAAAACATATAACCTAAAAATTACGCAATTAGCTGACGATACAACGCTATTTTTAAGAACTGAAAGCGACATTACACTCGCGTTAGAAATAGTTAAAACATTCGGAACATTTTTGGGGTTAAAACTTAATAGAAACAAAACAGAAGGGATGGTGATAGGAAGCAAAATGTACTGTACGGACTCGGTAGGAGATATAGCGTGGCCACAACGCCCGATTAAAGCTTTAGGCATCTACTTCCACAACAATAAAGAACTTTGTTCATAAATTAACTGGGAAAATAAAATCAGCAAATGTCACAAAATAATACAAAATTGGAAAAAACGCAAACTAACGTTTTACGGCAAAAGTCAAATTATTAAAACATTACTTGTTCCTATGTTTACATACTTGTTTCACACACTAACTGTACACAAAGACACTGTAAGTAGATTAAACAACATGTTTTACAATTTCCTGTGGAATGGAAAAAGAGAAAAGATAAAACGAAAAACTCTGATAGGAAACAAATTAAGAGGAGGACTCGAAATGTTAGATTTAGAATCACACATCAAATCATTAAAAATAAAATGGGTAAAGGCTTTAACGGATGATACAGATGCAAACTGGAAGGCAATTCCTAGATACCTATTCCAGGCCTATGGAACCAATTTTTTAATATTCTACATGAACATAGACAGTTTAAAAAGTTTAGACACAACACACCTTTCAGAATTTTACAAAGATGTATTAGAAATTTGGATAAGTACCAAATGCAATAAGCAACATGAAGTCTCAACATTTGCAAACGTTAGAAATCAAATCATATGGGGTAACAAATTTATTAAATCAAGAAATAAATGTTTACTTTTTAACAATTGGATAAATGCAGGTATAATATTTGTAAACGATATAATCAACGACACAGGAATGATAGGCCATACACACATTTTAACGAAGTTAGAAGATAAAAGAAATTGGACAATAGAATATAAAACATTAATACAAGCATACCTAAAAAATGGAAATCTTTGCTAAAAACGGAAAACTCATACAAAACAAGAGTGAAAACGTCACTGACTCTAGCTGTAGACAACCGATCCTTATATGAATGTAACAATAAAAATATATACCAATGTGTACTAGTTAGGCAATTTCAGAAACCTATCATGCACCGCTATTGGTGCGAAAAATTTGGTTGCATTCTGCCATGGACGGATATATATATTTTTGTTAACAAAATATATGACAATAGGCTTAAACAATATAAATATAGAACAATTAATAAAATATTCCCAACAAGAGAAATAAGATATAAGTGGAAAAAGGAAAACTCACCGAACTGTTTGAAATGCAATGAAAATGAAGACTATGAGCACACATTTATAACATGCTCTGAAATACAATCCTTTTGGGAAAAAAATTTCTTTCTATTTAAACACTGTGGTATTAAGGCCGATTTAAAGAACTTGAAAACACTACTTTTCGTATACAAGATTACAAATGCCGATTATTTTCATGTTAATGTACTACTCACTCTAGTAGGCTTTAGCATATATAAATCTTATTTTCTTAGCAACAACTGGACTCTTGAATGTGACATTTTTAACATTACTTGAATTACTGAACTATAAAAACACAAATAATACGTTCGTTGCAAAATTTAACAAAATGTTGCAAAGTATAATATACTGATGTAACACACTTTCTATTTTAAAATACGGAAATCCATTTTGTCACAAACAACATAGTTTGACGATTAATTTTGTTGTTGTTGTTGTTATTTTGATACATGTATATAACACATTATATTGAATAAACGAACCCTAGGCTTCACCAAAACAAAAATAAATAAATAAAAATCACCTAATGAAACCATTGTGATAAATAGAGCATTTGTTCCTATAGGAGCAACTGCTCTATTTATCACAATGGTTTCAAACTACAAAATTCTAAAAATGTCTTTTTTTATCTAGTCAGTGTTCCTTTTCGGTACATTTATTCAAAGAGGTTGGATCTAAAATATAGCCTATGAGGGAATGGGTTAATAAAAAAGACCATTGACGAATGCTACAGTAACATGATCGTATTCTAGTATCCGTTCAATGTGTATAAATAATGGGTACCCTGCATCGTTCTTGTACTTGGGTCTATTATGGTAGAAAGACAGTAGGTTATGCCAGGGCAATATATATTCTCGCGTAATACTGACAATAGATCTAATTAAACACATCGTTTTTTAGAGATTACGAGAGTAGTCTGTTCATGGCATTGAATCCTGGTGCAGTTCAATAGATAATAACTTTAGACATCATGTCTACAATTACATGTAGATATTATAGATTAGATATTGTAAAAGGTTGTTGATGCCTAAGAGTACCTGATTTGGAACCTAAGGTGAAAGAAAGTAACAGTATCAAAAAGTAAAAAGAAATAATAATTTGTTTGATTTGTACGAAATTCTACGTATATAATCATCTGGACGGTAACGGTAGTGAGGATTTTGTCTATTCAGATTTCTTTGTTGTGGTTTGTTTTGTTTAGATCTAATTTTATTCATTAGTGTAACGTAAAGACCCATTATGCAACGACCAAACACATGCATACTATTTGCTCTTAAGATGTGTGGATTAAATATTGAATTGGTCACTTACAATAATGAAACATTTTCAAAACACAAAATATGAAATAGCACATGTGTTGACATACATACTGTTTTGTGACAAATAACAACATTTAACTAGAAATATTGATCATTTGCAAACATTAACTTATTAACTTGAGAAACAATATTTTGTTTCACTTGCATAGTTTCACCTACAAAGAAACTGCAGTGGAACCTGTCTTAACCCTTCGCTTTCTATTCACGTCAATATACCTACCTGTAAATAGTGAAGACCCTGATGAGACAGATCCTGCAGGAGCTGTCTCATCAGGGTCTGCACTATTTACAAGTTGATTGTGCAACCAGCGCACTCTACACAGCGAAATACTTGTACACAATGACGATATATGTAATTATACAACAGGGCATGGGAAAAGAAGAAGAAATGTATTTTAAAATTCAGCAAGAGAATGGTTAAGTTTCGAACTATTATTACCTTTATTCGCGTGCTCCTATAGAGTTTTTCGCATTGCATTTGCCCTACAGTAAGCAACTATCTGGTGTTTAACACTCCTATGTTCAATGAATGAATGACTGCTTAGGACAGGGTCTACTCTATTCAGTGAACAATCCGTTCAAGGTAACCAGGCTAGCGCTATATTGGCTCAGGGTAGTTCAGCGAATGGAGTAGGGTTTTTAATATATATTTAACTCTTTGATTGCGGAAGAAACAGTATAAACTCTGATCAGAGGGCTCACAGATAAGCCCTCTGGCAAGGGTCTTCTATGTTGTCAATACAGTAAAACCTCTCTATAACGGCCAATAAATTGTGTTAATTATTTGGTATTTAGGGCAGGTGGCTGCTTAAAGCAAAGTGAAAGTAAAACAGAACGCTCCTATAGGAGCGTTCTGTTTTACTTTCACCTTGATTTAAGCAGCCACCTGCCTTTAACACAAAATACTTGATGTACTTTAGTGGTCGTTATAGAGATGTTTTTTTGTATACCATTTCATAATAAATCAGGTCGACATGTAAATAGTGATAGATTATACATATCTGAATATCCAGCTTTCAAATGGTGAAATCAGCTCAAGACAGAATTACACTTTGTATGGCCTCGCATACGTGTAAATGCAAGTGACTAAATCCGTTGACTGTCGATGTCAGTGAGCTTTCGATGGAACGACTATCTAAGATGACACTACAGTAAACAATCCATTAGATAACGACCAATGACAGCGAACCTGACATAAGATTTACTCTCCCCCGTTGATTACAAAAATATGACAAACTGCATGACAGTAAACTATAAAATTAAGTAGGCAATGTCATTTTAGACACATTACTGTTTAAATTAAATCGGTTTAACTGTCTGTTTATAAGCAATACGTCTGTGGAATCAGATAAACTCGTTATGATCGCTGAATAGAGTGGTGGTGGCCGAAAAACACTTTCTTTTTCGTCAGTCACGAATTTCACAAGTAATAAAACACGTGTGTGTATCTCTGGTGTACATAACGCTGTCAGTTTCTTTTAACATAATGCCGTATTGTCACTAAAATGTATGTAACAAATTGCTACTTCGGTTTGCACTGACGACTGGAGTAATCACTGATTTGTTGCTTAACGTTTTCATCAGACACCACGATCTCGAGTGGTTAAGAGTCATCTCTCCCCCACCCAGCCTTCATCCCCTTAACCCTTTCCCTCATACAAGCGTGTTTTCGCGCATTTGCAAACAGAGTAGACCCAGATCAGACGGCTCCTAAAGGAGCCGTCTGATCAGGGTCTACTCTGTTTGTCAATAGAATATGATATGTCTGTTTCTTTACTTTCTAAAATAGCTACAATGTTCCACATTCCATGTTTCAATATGGCTATTTGTCAATGAATATTCAGTAGGTATTGAACTTTGTAATAAACATGGAACGGGGAAAGGGTTAACCCATCCCCTCATACGGACGCATGTTGACACGTCAGCAAAAGTCACATTTAGAAATCATTGTGATAAATAGAGCATTTGTTCTATAGGAGCAAATGCTCTATTTATCACAATAAGTTCAAAACTATACAAATATTGTCTTTTTGCTAGTAAATGCTCCTTTTCAGCAGATTTATTCAAAGAGGTTGGGTCTAAAACTAGCATCTGCGGGAATGGATGAACTCCTCCCCTGTTTAGCGCGTTTGGACTGGTATTTGCAAACAGCTTGGTTTCAGAGACGCCGAGTAACTCGGTGTCTCATCAGCGCCTACGCTTCCTCATTCCCTCCTAAACTATTTTTAGACCCAACCTCTTTGAATAAATCTACCGAAAAGGAGCATTAACCATAGAAAAGAAAATGTGTTGGATTTTGTAATTCTAAAACCATTGTGACAATGGTTTCAAAATGTGACTTTTACAGACGCGCCAAAATGGGTCTCTAGGAGGGATTGTGTCAATAGTTTCTCATAGGTTTGTTCACATTGGATGTCACTGACAAGCTCAGCAAAGGGTGTCAATCAGGTGAGATTGTATGCTAAATTTGTGGTGGTACATGTGTGGAATTTAGACAACATTGTTGTTTATTTGTGATATTGACAAGACATTTGCAGTGTATATTTCTTTAAAATTTAGGACTTTTCTCCATTCGGATGGATGTTAAAAAGACCGAATTTCGGTCGGCCATATTGATATGTTAGTGTACTATTGGACAGTGTTTGTTTTTCAAAGGAGGGTAGTGAAATATCTAGACGGTGACTGTATATTCAAACTATGCTTAAACAAAAGGGAATTGTTCATAGATGAACAGAGTGTGCATCGTTAGACCCAATAAGTGTTGTGGTCTAGCCTGCAGAGCATGGGCTATTTTTACATGATATATTATATAGCGTGAAATCTCACCGGGGCGACACCAAAGCAAAGGCTGAAAAGACTATTCTTTCAGCAGGAGAATTGTTATCTTCAAAAAGGAACAGCGTAACGCCAATTTAGAGGTGTCTCGGTGTTCTTAATTATTTCTCTGTCAACAGTGACTATGTGATTATCTTTGCAGATCTAGATTCGACGGTGAGTAAGTAAGCGTTTGCTCAGGATCCACTCAGCTTAATACTATCATAATGTTTTTTGAAACAAAAAGTAAGACAATTCAGAACTGAAGTCGAGAGAGACGAAATCATTTTCCAGAAAAAAATATATGTTAATAAAAGAAAATGTGTCCAGGAGATACAGATGCCCCCGCACGATATGCCTGAAAAGGGGAGACACGGTACAACTCACTATGATTATGCTTCAGACCAAATATCAAACCATTCCAGTATACACCAGACAAGAAATGTTTGACGAACATTTCACAGGACGGGCGTACGTGCGGATATGGGTAAACTTAATGTCCCCGTCGCTTAAATGCGGGATATAATCCTATTAAAAATGAGAAGCTGTATAAATCTGAGTGAGATACCAATAGGAGGATGGTGCTGGTCCCATGTGCTTTAGATACAAGAGAACCTGTCCTAAGTGGTCATTCATTTATTGAACATATGAGTCTAAAAGACAGGCGGTTGCTTAATGCAGAACAAAAGTAACACAGAAAGAGCTTTCGGCATTACTTGTGACCTGCATTACGCTACCACATGCCTTACATACCCATAACTATACCTCTTTTTGATGGTCGCTTAAGACAGATTCTACTGTACATCAAAGTAATTTTCAACCACCATTAGCATCATTCTCTACAAATCATTCATCGGCGTCACATGTCAACTTTAGTATTTGCAGTTCAGTAATGTCAAACTTATTCTCTCACTCACTCAGATACATTTAATAATGGTGTAATTTTGTTCCTTTCAATTTTATATTATGTAAGGGCAATAACTGGTATTATGTTAATCGTTTTCAAGCTAACCGCGATCTGACACTCATTTACAAACGATTTGGATGCAGATAACATGCCGATTAACTCGGTGCATCTCATCAGGATCCAAGCTGTTGGACATACGGTCAAAAGTTCCGCAAGCTTGAACGAATCGGAAGTGGTAAACCGTGCACCAGATCCGAATTTGAGCAGACACTATTCTGTCACAGCGAGGCCGCGGTTAACTCTATACTCCATGAATATTCATGTGAGAAATAGTGACATCGTGAATATTAATTACAGTAAAACCTCTCCATAACGGCCACTAAATTACAGTTATTTTATGTTAATGGCAGGTGGCTGCTTAAAGCAAGGTGGACGTAAAACAGAACGCTCCTATAGGAGCGTTCTGTTTTACTTTCATCTTGCTTTAAGCGGCCACCTGCTCTTAATACCAAATAGTAAATACCACAATTTAGTGGCCGTTATAGAGAGGTTTTACTGTAGATTATTTCTTATACACTCAGGCACATGAACTCAGAAAAGATGACCATGTCAGAAACTAATGAATCCGACCCATATAATTCCATAAGCAAGCCGAAGCAGACCCTGGTTCGACGGCTCCTATAAGAGCCGTCTGATCTGGGTCTACTATGTTTGCAAATGCCTAGAAATGCGTATTTACGGAGTTACGACTTAACGTGAATCGGTCAATCTCCCATTTATCTTTACTTTAGGAACGTTCATCCTGTAGGGTTATTCGGGAACGGCATTACAGACAAGGGAGTTTTGTTAACACGGGGGCAACTGTAAAATTATATCTACACCCAGAGCTACAGATAGAGATGCGTACTCAAATACTCAACCCTTAAGTCCCTATTGTATATTCATGTAAGAAATAATGATGTTATGAATATTAATAAGATTATTTTTATGTAATGGCATATGGAAACAGAAGATTTTGGCTCAGGCAGAATCTGTAGAATCAGATTTATATTACACCATAAGCAAACAGAGCAGACACTGATCAGACGGCTCCTATAGGAGCCGTCTGATCTGGGTCTACTTTGTTTGCTGATGCGCGAAAACGCTCTTACATAAGGGAAATGGTTAACTCGTCATTTCTCCACCAAACTTTATACTGTACGAGGCAAATCTAGAGAGTAGTCACAGTAAAGGGTTTGGTGGAGAAATAAAGGGGATATTCTTGAAAATGTATAAATCTATGCATCGTATCTTGACCTCTGCATATTGCTTATAAGTAAGCAGCGCAGAATCTCATAGGACAACTAATACAGAAACCATCTGATCTGTGTCTACAGTAGAACTTATCTTAAGCGGCCATTCAAAACAGAGGTCTAATTATGGGTCTGAAAAACAGATGGTACATGTAGCTTATTGCACGTCAAAAGTAAGGCAGAAAGTTCCTATAGGAGCATTCTGAATGAATTTTGCCCTGCAATAAGCAACCACCTTTCCTTTTAAAACTCCTAAGTTTAATAAATGAATGGCGTCTGTATGGTGAAAAAGAATACCTCGAAAAAAGGGAATCTTGCTTGTTTGGAGTTTATAGAAACAACGTTGTTGTTTTATTTTACATTAAACCATGTCAGCGATATCAGGGTTAATTCTAATGAATACAAAGGCGCTTTTAAAAAAATCTGAACATGTGATTTAAAATTATCGACAATATTTTGACAGGAAAAAAGGCTTTAACAATTCAAATAGCTCTCCGAAAATTAACCCAAATTACATGTGCAGCATGGAAGCCTAATATTAATCATTTCGATTGCTGGTGAATCTTCACGAAAACATGGTGGGGTTAGTTAGATAAAAGGGAGCGGTGTGCGGAGATGCTACAGCTACTTAACGTTGAGAACACCGCGCATTTGACGCCGTTCGATTTAAAAGAGTCTGGGGACTATCAATAACCCTTTATTCCACAGATACACCTTTTTAACCCATTCCCGCATATTGATGCATTTTGACGCTTCTGTATTTTCACTTTGTGAAACCATTGTGATAAACAGAGCATTTGCTCCACAGGATCAAAACTACACAATTCTGAAATTTTCCTTTTCTCTAGTTAATGCCCCTTGTAGGTAGATTTAATCAAAGAGGTTGGATCTAAAAATAACCAATGAGGGAATGGGTTAAAGAAACAGAGCAAACCCATGTTAGACGACTCCAGTTGGAGTCGTCTAATCATGGTCTGCTTTGTTTCTGTCATGATAACTGATCCCTTGTTCTTACAGCAATTATAATTGTTAATTTATATTCATGATGTCATTTATTTCTTGCTTAGACATTCATGGGGTAAAGAGGTTTACCTGATAAAAACCTCCCATTGGATCACTACATCTGCAAATATTTATTGACCCATTCCCTAATAGACTAGTTTTAGATCCAACCTCTTTCAATGAATCTACCGAAAAGGAGCATTAACTAGAGAAAAGGAAAAGTTTAGAATTTTGTAGTTTTGAAACCATTGTGATAAAGAGAGTATTTGCTCCTTTGGAGCAAATGCTATATTTATCACAATGTTTCCAAAAGGTGATTTCACAGAGGCGTCAAAAGTCGTCAATATGAGGGAATGGATTAAACAGCGCACGAGTTCACCATGTCGCTTGTGTTCAACTTACTGTAAACACACAACCTCATAATACTTGCTGAATGGACCACAATATATTAACACTTAGTTAAAGCTTTTCCTTGGGAGCCATAAAAAAGTTACTAAACCCTTTTTTCCATATATACGCCCCTGTGTGCATTTGCAAACAGGGGATACCCAGACCATGCGATTACTCCTGTAATTGAAGCATTTCGGTCTTAAAATTTGTCAAAATTTGCATAAAACCAGCGGTCCCGATAAGATGCTTAAAATGCAACATTTTCAAGAATAGCTCTTTTGTTTCTCCACCAAATCCTATACTGTGACCACTATTTAGAACCCTTCTCGTTGTGTAATACAAAATAGATGTCTAATTACCTACACTGACCGATCAATTTGTACAGTACTGTAACCCTATCCTTCATATAATCGTGTCTAGTCACCTGAGAAAAAGATATTGTTCAAAACACCGCACTGCACATGTGTTTCTTTTTTTTTCAGAGTGTTATATCACAGAATATTTCCTTGCTTTACATTATTGTCATTTGTAAATTAACGATGAAGTGTCGTGATAGAAAAATAGAATAAATTTGAAAAATAGAATAAATTTGGAAATGAGACACGAAAGTGCACAGCAACATTAGGAGCGCAAATGAAATGCGAGCTCAGACATAAATCCAAACCTCAGTCAAACTCATCCAAAGGAAAAGACGAAATGTGACACCACAACTTATGATCAGATATAATGTCACATAATGTCACGTGATCGTGGAGTTCTATTTGGATATACAGTAAAACCTCTCTAACTCGTACGTTTAATTTAGTACAAACATCCGTCTTGGAGACAGGCGGCAGCTTAATGCAGGATGAAAGTCATGCATAAAGTTCCTCTAGGAGCTTTTTTGCATGACTTTCATCAGTTATCAAGCAGCCACCTGCCCAAAAGTACTTTAATTCTTCTCTACTTGAATTCCGGTTTAAAGGGGGTTTGCTGTATATTCAAATAGAACTCAACGATTTTGTGACATTATGTGAAATTATGTCTCATCATACTCGTGAATAAGTTGTGGCGTCACATTTTGTCTTTCCTTTCGTAGAAAGAATAATTGTAACGAGAATCCGGTAGCAAAATGACGGATGTGGGTAAAAAGGTAAATATCACTGTCCATTGACCTGCCCATTAACATAGTGACCAGCGTCATTGGTCATCGGGTAGGATATTAACCTCAACCAGCCAACTATTGAATAGTCAATAAAGCTTAGATATACATTTTTGAGAATGCAGTTTGAAACTAGGGCTTAAATTACCAATAGACCGGCTTAAAATATGTAAGCGAATTAACATGTTCACCGTCAAACTCATCGGGAAGTGACCAAGGGGGTTGCTTCAATGGGCGAAGCCCTGATAACGTCTGCAAAATGTTTGGATTCAGATAAGGGACCATGCTTATAAAACTTTTAGTTGAGTCTGAGAACGTTCTCAAGCTTTTGATTGGTCAGATTTGAGCCTTTGGCTCAAATCTGACCAATCAAAAGCTTGAGAACTCAAATCTGACCAATCAAAAGCTTGAGAATGAAACTCAGACTCAACTAAAAGCTTTATAAGCATGGACACTGATGTTGAGAAACTCGGCTTCTCATTCGGGTCTAAATTGGTTGACACACAACTTACGTTTAAAAGAAACCGTTGAAGGAAAGACCACTCTGAAACTTAAAGCAGACGACATTGTGCGCAGACGGAAATTATTTGGCGCCAAAAGTGTTAAATTCATGTCTAAAATAATACGACACTTATCTTTACTAATAACTGTAATTATCGATAATGGGACATGCGATATAGAAGCCTTTCATTTATTGACAGAAGTGCTCGAGTAAAGATTTCTCATGCGGTTTTCAGTTTCATGTGTCTGCTATAATAGCTTCTAAAATGTTTGTGTGTGCGAGCGTATGTGCGTGTATGCGTGCGTGTGTACGTGTATATGCGAGTATGTATGTGTGTGTGTGTGCGTGCGTGTGTGTGTTTGTGTGTGTGAGTTTGTGTGTAAACTGTACGTTTGTGTACGTGTACGTGCGTACGTGCGTGCGTGCGCACGCGCGTGCGTGTACGCGTATGTGACACGCATTTACAAACAGGTTGAATCTAGATGAGAAGTTGAATAACGCGGCGTCTCATCAGGACCCCAAACACATGTCACTTGGTCAATATTTTCTCAAAAGCTTGGTCTAATCGGAAGTAGTCAAAATGTCACCTGGATCCGTGCTTATAAAGCTTTTTAGTTGAGTCTGAATTTGTTCTCAAGCTTTTGATTGGTCAGATTTGAGCCAAAGGCTCAAATCTGACCAATCAAAAACTTGAGAACGAACTCAGATTCAACTGAAAAGTTTTATAAGTGTGGAACCAGATCTAAATTTAAGCAGACATAATTTTTGCACAGTGTAATAAGTTTCTTACTGGTGTGTGTATGTTCTTGATAGTGGCACAATATCCAAAGGTCTAGGCACTTGCATTCCAGAATGCATTTATGTAATGCACCGTATGCACGTGATCAAGTCTTTCTGTCGAGCGAAATCCATAAATGCCATGCAGAAGTTGAAATAAACCTGATGGCATTTATTGTTAGCATTGCTTCCCTCAAAACAATTGATTGTATTACATGTGTAGTAAGACTGATACTGCTGTGCACTAGAACCTGTCTTAAGCGGCGATAAAAATTATGGATATGTAGGTACATGTATGTAGGGCAGGTGGTAGCTTAATTCATGGCACCACCCTGCATTAAGCAACCACCTGCTTTTTAAGACTACTATGTTCAAATATGAATGGCATATAGCATTGGTTCCCTCAAGAACTCTATTTCAGTGCAGATTCGTTAGATATTGATAACACGGGAAGTATACAGTTGAACCCAATATCTCGAAATCGGATAACTCGACTTCGCGATAACTCGAACTAAAAGTTCCTCCTTCCAAAATTTACACTACAAAATTGTTCTATAAGGTATCACTACGCATATCGAGAAACGCATGTGACTGCTTAATTCAGGTCTAAAGTAATGCTGAAAGCTCCTACAGGAGCTTTCAACATTACTTTAGACCTGCATATAACTGTGAACTTGAGAAATTGTTCAGATTAAATTCAGATGACTTGAACCTCTGTTAACTCGAAGTAATTAGTATGCTCCCTTGAAGTTCGAGATATCGAAGTTCACATGTTATAGAAACAAAGATGTATTGTGTATATACCGATGAAATCTTAGTGGACCCTTATTCTATCCTTGCCAGTATTGTATTCAATTTTTTTATGGTAGGGATAATTATATTTCTCTATAACTTTTATTGGACAGAATCGTATTATATGGTATGTAGAGAAACAACTTCAAGGTATATACCTAGTGTACATTACGACATCCCATAATGTTTAAGCTGTACTGTAAACAACTTTCATTAACTATCCAGTTATATGTGATGAGGCAATAATACACTAATTGTATATAACAGATAGTATGTAGCCCCGAAAAAGAGACCAATTAATGTATAATGTTGGTGGTTTAACCCTTTCACTGCCAATGCACCACGACAAATTGCAGTCCCAGATTAGACGCCGCCTTTTCGTCTGATCAGGGACTTCACTTTTTGTCTCAAACTCTATTTCTATATCTGTGTTTTGAAATGATCCAGAGTTATGCCTATTTCATATAGTCGTTTTAGAGACGGTTTATGTACAACACAACAAAACAAAGTGTATAAATATGACATTTGTCACTGAGGTGTTTGAAATGTGAATACAGTAAAACCCACCTAACGCGACTACGTGAAATAAGTATAATTATAGATTGTAAGCAATAAATAGCTTTATGCAGATAAAATGCTATAGAAAAAGCACCAATCGGAGCTCCCTGCATTACTTTTGTCATTCATTAAGCAATCCCCTGTTTTTAAAGAATCATGCTTTATCATATTAAATGGTCACTTTAGAGAGTTTCTACTTATTTGTGTATATTAGCTGTCGCTTAATGAATAAACATGTGCGCCTTTTTAATCAGATGGTTGCTTAGTGCATATACAGTAGAATCTGCCTTAAGCGGCCATCAAAAAGAGGTCAAATGATGGGTCTGTAAGGCAGGTGATAGCTTAATGCAGGTCAAAGGAATGCATAAAGCTCATATATGCATTGCATTTGTGCCCTGTATTAAGCAACCACCTGCTTGTTAACACTCCTATGTTCAATAAATTAATGACCGCTTACGACAGGTTGTACTGAGGACGATGTTCAATTTTCAACTTACGACTGTCCCGTACAGTAAAGTTTCGGTGATGTGATTTGTGTGACATAATTTGTTAACACAGGGGTATGTTAAAGCAGTCTTATAGGAGCTTTCTGTATAGCATTTGTCATGCATTAAGCTACCATCTACTACCAAAATTCAGAATTATACATGTTTTTAAATTGGCGTATTAAAGAGACTTTACTGTATTAAGCTACCCTTATATTAAGCCTACAGACCCAGAGTCAAACTTTGTTTATGTGACTGCTGTGCACAGGATTTATTTCATAAATGAATGCACACCAGAAAACGTGTAGACGTATTTCATGCAATTGCAAACAGAGTAGGCCAGACCAGAAGAGCCGGTTGATCAAGGTCTGCTCTTTTTGCTTCCTTACGGGATTATATAGTTCTGAATCTATGAACTGTTTAGCCTTGGCGAATTCAGCTATTAAAATTAGTATTCATTATGTTATTTTCTTTACATGAATATTCATGGGGAAAGGATTATTCATTGCCACATCTGTTGGGAAAACAATTACAGTATGAAATAAACACGTGTAGATTGCATATTGGACCCACCTAGTTTTTATATCATGGGTTGCTTCAAAAGAAACAAAATATTATACTGGCGAATACCTTTAACAATGATCATTTTGCATACCTGGTCAGATGGCTTCTTCAAGAGACCTAAGATCTGGGTCTACACTGTTTGTATTTTATATATGTATGGGCTCACAGGGCAGTGGTTATGGACCAACACATAATTCGTAACACAAAATATATCGTACGATTATGGCGAATATAAGATTGAATGCCTAATAAAAATCTGTCGAGTTTCTTTGCATTGTTCGGTACAAAAACTTCGATGGACGGAATGTGCCAACATCTCTTTTCACAGGTGTACTAAGTCATACGGCTTGCTGTTAAATTCCATTCTAATGAATTCTATCTTCATAAACCTGGGAATATTTAACCATTGTCCCGCTGTGAAAACAATAATGTCTACTGGAATTTAACCCTTCGCTTGCTATTCACGTCAATATACCTACCTGTAAATAGTGAAGACCCAGATGAGACAGCTCCTGCAGGAGCTGTCTCATCAGGGTCTGCACTATTTACAAGTTGATTGTGCAACCAGTGCACTCCACAGCATTGATTGCACAGCGCAATACTTGTACACAGTGAAGTGTAATTATACAACGGGGCATGGGTAAAGAAGGAGAAAGGTGTTTTAAAATTCAGCAAGAGAAGGGTTAAATTTAGTGTAATTTTGACACCTTCAATTCGATGAAGGTTTGAGAAAGTATTGATCTGATCGAGTGTCAAACAGCTTTGGTCTTGATGAGATGCC
Source organism: Azorinus chamasolen (assembly GCA_963576725.1). NCBI lineage: Eukaryota > Metazoa > Mollusca > Bivalvia > Cardiida > Solecurtidae > Azorinus > Azorinus chamasolen. Next base: position 62,374,877 of record OY755237.1, read on the forward strand.
GAGCTACTCGGCATCTCACATGGATCCAATGTGTTTACTAATACGAGACAGGTGGAGGATCGCGGTAGAAGGGTTTATATCATTCGTATACACGCTTTAACCCTTACAACGCTGACTGTTCGAATGGACTATTCCAACATTCAAACAGGTCAAGCTTATGGTGAATATTAAGGGATTTTTTTAAAGAAAAGTCTAAAGAAAAGTGTAACGTGACAAACAGTGAAGACCCTGATGAGAAGGCTCCTAGATCTGGGTCTACACTGTTTGCAAAGGACATAAGTGACTCGTGTGCCGCACAGTAAGGGTTAAAACATCTGAAAGGACTACATCGGATACAGTCCAAACTGAGAGGGATAAACACATACGATGTGTGCGAAATGACTACTTTAAAGTGATAGTCTCCACCAAAGGTGGCCGACGCATGCTTGGACTCACCCATAGACCCCCCCCCCCCCCCCCCAAAAAAAAAAAAAAAAAAAGTGATCGAAGTATGTTCAACTAGCCTAAAACTATCTATTTGAACCCTTAACCACTCCGAAAAACAAGAAAAACACGACCCGGAAAAAAAATTCCTTTCGGGTCTATATATGTATTGAAAGGTATCCAACTACGCCAGATCAACCGCGGAAAATTCAACAGTCATGTTTTTCAAAGTGTTACAGCAAAGCCAATTCAACACCGATTTCAATAATTTTGGTCTTGATCCGTTCCAAATTCCATATATTAAGCGGCACAGTTAGTGCTTTCCTTAAATATTGCTCCGTCTTGTCGCTGCAAGACGGCGAATTTGAAAAAACGCTAGAGCGAAACGATGTGACTCCCACAAGGATGCATAAAAGTATATAGGGGGATCTGTATTCGTTTAACTTTTCAACAAAAACGCGAATTATACTGAACCACATTCGAAAAACATTCAACTCACCGCAGTTAAAACGATGTTGGCTAGTTCCAGTCTGATATGAGACGCCAGTTTTCTTTCTCCTACTTTCGTTTTGAACGGAGATGGCCATTTCGCTGTGGCCCGGAAGTAGTAGTCAATTTGCATATCTAATAGTTTATGAGCCGGGTCACAGCAAAATGGTCGCATCCGTTCAAAAAGAAAGTTGGGGAAAGAAAACTGGCTCCTCGTAGCAGACTGGAAATAGTAAGCGCCGTTTTAATTGCGGTGAGTTTAATGTTTTTCGATAGTGTTTCACCATAATTCCTGTTTTTGTTGAAAAGATTAACTAATACAGATCCCCCCTATATACGTCTATGCATCCAGGCGGGAGTCACATCGTTTCGCTCTAGCGTTTTTTCAAATTCGCCGTCTTGCAGCGACAAGACGGGGCAATATTTAAGGAAAGCACTAAGTGTGCCGCTTAATATATGGAATTTGGAACGGATCAACACCAAAATGATTGAAATCGGTGTTGAATTGGCTTTGCTGTAAGACTTTTAAAAACATGACTGTTGAATTTTCCGCCGTTGATCTGGCGTAGTTAGATACCTTTCAATACATATATATACCCGAAAGGAAATTTTTTTCCGGATCGTGTTTTTCGTGTTATTCGTAGTGGTTTAGGGTTCAAATAGATAGTTTTAGGCTAGTTGAACATACTTCGATCAATTTTTTTTTTTTTTTTTTTTTTTTTGGGGGGGGGGTCTATGGGTGAGTCCAAGCATGCGTCGGACACCTTTGGTCTCCACTGGCAACTCGTTTTAAAAATACCTCAAAGTATATAAATCATTTGCTTATATGCTTAAAAAAGCATATCCAGGCGCGGATTTAGAGGGGGCGGCGTACGCCCCCCCCCCCCCCCCCTTACTAAAATTGCCAAAACAATTTATATAGTAATATTCTAGATCTATATACAGTAAAACCTCTCTATAACGACCACTAAATTGTGTTAATTAGTTGTTATTTAGAGCAGGGGGCTGCTTAAAGCAAGGTGAAAGTAAAACAGAACGCTCCCATTGGAGCGTTCTGTTTTACTTTCACATTGCTTTAAGCAGCCACCTGCCTTTAACACAGCTCTTTTTCAACATGTATTACAAACACACTATTTATTTATGTCATCAAACATAAAAATCTACGCCCCCCCCCCCCCCCCCACACACACACACACCACACACACCTAATCTGAAATCCTGGATCCGCACATGATATCGTAAGAAAACAAATTGAATAAACGTTAAACATGTGTTTGGTATTGAAGACCAGATGTTATTTGCCAATGTATCTACTCGGGTTGCATTTAAGTTTCGTAACTGTAACATATATAATATTTTCTTGTGCAACACAACATCATAGGAATTGACACCAAGTTTAATGTTATTGAAAATATGCGTTTATTATAGGGACTTGATAAACATAAAGAAGCAAAGCCCATATTTATGAACTTGTCTGTTATAAGAGCTACACCCAGAGGTCCAGATAAGATGCATAAATTTCAACATTTTCAAGACTAGCTCCTGTATTTCTCCACCAAACCCTATACTGTGACCACTCTTTAGAATAGTCTCGAAGAGACGATTCTTAAGAGTGGTCGCAGTATGGGGTTTCTAAAGAGTGGTCACAGTATAGGGTTTCGTGGAGAAATAACGTTTTTAGTACTTGAGTACCCACGTTTTCTGTAGCTCTGGCTACAACGGTCAAGAACTGTTCCAACTTAACCCATTTACCCCATAACTACTCATTTTGACGTCTCCGGAACAAAGTACCCACAGTTAAGACGCTTCCTGTAGAAGCCGTCTGATCAGCGTCTGTTTTGTTTGTTTATGAAATAATAAACATATAATATGTACAGTAAAACCTCTCTACAACGGCCACTAAATTGTGTTAATTAGTAGGTATTTAGGACAGGTGGCTGCTTAAAGCAATGTGGAAGTAAACCAGAACGCAACTATAGTAGCGTTGTTTTACTTTCACCTTGCTTTAAGTAGTGACCTGCCTTTAACACAAAATACTTGATGTAATGCAGTGGCCGTTAAAGAGGTTTTACTGTAGGTATACATATTCGTACGAGCCCCCAAACACCCCACATGTGTTCATATATCATTATAAATATTCAGCTAACTAATGTTAGCATTATTTCTAACATTAATAGTTATTTTCCCCTTAAAACGCATTTTGACGCCTTTGCAGATAGAGTAGAGCCAGATCAGACGGCTCAGTGTTAACCCTGTTTGCTTATGAAATAATATAGATATAAGAGTACATATTCTCATTATTCTGAGATGGATCCAAGCATCAAGTGTTCATATACCAATAATTCCAATCCAGTGACGTTTACACAAAATCGCCGAATCTGATTGGTTGAAATTTGACATTCATTTTTCATTGAATGCAAAGAGCCGGTTCTCTGTCGTTGCTCCATGATTTACATAAAGTCGGTAACCAGTAGCCGATACACTATGGAACTACTTCTTTTTACAATGCATGAAGTTCTATTTATAGACAAATTCCTTGAAACCATGTTGACGGAGAATTATTGGGAGAAAATGTTGTTTTGAAGTTTTGTGAAGCGCGTATTTTGAAGTGTTAAGAGTGAAACTTATGGTAAAAAGCAAGTGATTATATTAATATCAAGAGCAAGTAGAGCCAGGCGGCTCGCATAGTGTAGAGAGAAAAGGACGATGTGAACTTCTGGGAGGTGGGATTAACTGTTTATTTTTCGGATAGAAGTAAAGTGGTGATCGGCAGTGATAACCTGTGTTGATTTGGAGAAAACAAAGCAAGGGATACAGACCAGACTTAGTGTCAATGTGGCATGGCCACTCTGCCAGTAATAACAAGACACCTCCCCGTCAAATCAGTTATTTCAGGACGACAACGCACTGGTAGGATAGCTGTTTACCAGGCCAGAAATAACATTTAGGTCCAATTCTTGGCCTGCACAGTCACCGGGATTTGAACATGATTGAGAATACTTGGCTGTATATCAAACGTAAACTTTCATGTAGAGTCAATTTTATTGAAAACAAAAGGGATTTGTTCAATAGACTTTGAGGATCTGGACACGTATTCCACTGGTCTATGCTCAGAGCTTATACAGATCGATTCCAAGGAGGATTATGCAAGTTAATCGATTAAGAGGAAATATGATAAAGTAGTAAGGTAGGACATGTGTTGAAATAATTCTGTTTATTGCTTTTTAGTTATTGTTAACTTCAATTTGTTGCAACTAGGTCAAATAGTTGAGAACAGTCTATGATACGTCATCTATGACGTAGGATACAGTACACAAAGTGACATAGTTGTTAGAATGTGTATTGATTGAATTCCTACGCACGGCACTTAAAATAGCCAATGTCAAATTTGTTTTTATGTCTACAGGCAACACTTTTTAAAAGGACGGATGGGTGGAATTATAAAGATTGAATTACATTTTTGTTGTGTTCATCGACGTATAAATCAAGACCTGATCACACACAACTTTTTACATGAATTCCGAAGGAATTCATGCAAGTTGTGTGTGATCAGGTCTGGATTTATACGTCGATGAACACAACCAAAATGTAATTCAATCTTTAATTATAGAAATCATGATAAATAATCATAGAATACAGGGTTAAGGATATATGCCATCATCATATACCCGCATGTACCCAGTCACCCATATCTGACTAGTCTACTCGGTTTGCAAATGCCTGAAAATGAGTATGTACTATAAGGTCAGTGTTTTAAAGCTAGAACGTGTTTGCTAAATGCGATTATAAATCTGTAGAGAATGCATTTGGAAAAACATTTGGCTATTATATTCATCATGAATTAATGGTAAGCAATACACTAGTGATAAATGTCATTAAAACATAATTATGTTGAATGAATTAATGGCATTGTACTTAAAAACCAATTAAAACAAAAATAAATGCGCCTCATGTCTTAAATTCCACTTATGAATAGAATGCACTAAATGTTTCCTTTCGTTAGGGTAATATACGCTCCTGATTTTAATCCCTTCGTCTGCAACATTCGAGGTCTCCTACTATTTTCTTGATTTACTTTTCTTCTTGTTTTATAATTGCAGCAGCAACAATTTGAATACTGATGAGACGCCGAATTACCCGGACACTTATTTGGATAAAAAATGTTTGTTTAGATAACCTCAAATACAATTGAACGTCGATATCTCGAAATTCAAGGGACCACACAAATTAGTTCGAGATACAGGTAACAGAAGTTATCCGATTTCTGATCTAAATAATTTCTTAAAATATCAGCTTAATGCAGGTCTAAAGTAATGCTGAAAGCTCCTGTAGGAACTTTCAGCATTACTTTAGACTTGCATTAAGCTGGTACACGTGTTTCTAGATATGCGTAGTAATACATTTTAGAGCAATTCTGTATTGTAAAATTTAGAAGCTGAACTTTCGAGTTCGAGTTATCGCGAAGTTCGAGTTATCCGAGTTTCAGACATCGAAGTTCAACTTCACATCCATTGGTAGCGAACGGATTAACCCTTTTCCTCATATAAACGCTTTATTACGCATTTACACACAGAGTGTACCAATACCTGGGTCTGCTCTGTTTGCCTATGGCATGATATAGACCAGGGTCCATGCTTATAAAACTTTTAGTTGAGTCTGAGATCGTTCTCAAGTTTTTGATTGGTCAGATTTGAGCCAAAGGCTCAAATCTGACCAATCAAAAGCTTGAGAACTCAAATCTGACCAATCAAAAGCTTGAGAACAAAACTCAGACTCAACTAAAAGCTTTATAAGCATGGACCCTGAGTCTACAGCTTTTTATCAGAGCAAAAGATTTCCCTCGAAAAGATACAGCTGATGAATATCCATGATATCACTATTTTCTTACATGAATATTGAATACCCCTCGTATTGAACAGGCAAAGGTTTAATTACTAAGTAATTCTTAACCTATCTAAACTAAGTATTCAACCTGTTCCCAGTCGTGTTGTCTTCTTATATTCTCAAATTCGATTTCCCCCATTAATTTCGTTTTAGAACAGTTTGGATTCTGATGAGATACCAATTTACTCGTCGTCTTATATTGATCCGAACTGTGTGAAGAAAAGGCAGCCACTAATTATTATACAATATTGAAATGGTTACAAACGCCTTTTCACGCACTTGCAAACTGAGTAAACCCAGATAAGACGGCTCTTGTTGGAGCCGTCTTATCAGGGTCTGATCTGTTTGCTTATGGTATAATATAGATCTGATTCTACAGTTTCTGCCTGAGCTAAAATGTCCAATGTTCATATGTTATTATGAAAAATTTAATTCACATTCACGATGCCATTATTTCTTACATGAGTACGCAACAGGGAAATGGTTAAGAGCATAATATTTGTTAAGAAATGAAGGCTCTTGTATAGCAATGTTAAATTGATCGGTTTCTATAAACCATATAAATCACAAAACCATTTAAAGCGATGTTTGTAGTGCGTGTCTTTAGAACACGCATTTTTTATATTTACGATGTATGGTTGTTGAATAGTGAAAGGTTTGATAGCTGGTTGAATGGATGTATTGATGTTATCCCTTCTCCCGCTTAGCACGTTCTGGCCTGCATTTGCAAACTCGACTAATTGCTTCCCCAAAGCCTTTTTCGAATCAGAAGTACATGTGAACAAAATATTTCACCAACATCCACTTTTGAACAGACATTATTTATATAGCGGGGTAAGTGTAAAAAACCTAGACTCTGCACAATGTGTCTAGTTGAACACTCATTCATTTATTGAACATAGGAATATTAACAAGCATGTGGCTGATTAATGCAGGGCTAACGTAATGCAGAAAACTCCTATAAGAGCTTTCTGCAATACTTTTGACCAGCATTAAGCTACCGCCTGCCTTACAGACACATAATCAGACCTCCTTTTGATTGCCGCTTAAGACAAGTTCTACTCTACTGTATGGTTGATTCCATGACCGACACGGACCCATTGAACCAAGAACTCAAATTGCAACTAGAGAAATACGAAAAGCTTGTAAAAACTGGAAACTGACAAGGCCTATTCGATAGACAATATATTGAACGAATACCTTATCAAGGGTATAGATATTTTTTAGAAAAAAAACCTTTACAGATTACCTTTAGCTATGTTTTAGAAAAACAATCCTTCCCTAGTCCTAGTCAAATGGTGTTATCATATCCATAAAAAGGGAAATAAATCTGACCCCGACAATTACAGGGGAGGGATTACTCTTAATAGCAGCTTTGCAAAATTATTCATGAAAGTTGTAAATGAACGTTTGAAAGAATGGGCTTCAAAATACGATATCACAACAGATGCTCAGTTTGGATCTAAATCCAATTCTAGAACTGTAGATGCTATTTTCTTTCTACAGAGTTTGATTAAGCAACATCTGAGTGCAAACAAAAGGTTATTCTATTGTTTCATAGACTACCAAAAATGTTTCGCCACGACTTACAGAAATAGTCTTTGGGATAAACTTTTACGAACCAACTTGAATGGCAAAATATTTCGACTCTTTTGGTTAAGCCATTCCCTCATATTGACGCCTTTTGATGCCTTTGTAAAAGTCTCTTTCTGAAACCATTGTGATAAACAAAACATTTGCTCCATAGGAGCAAATGTTCTATTTATCACAATAGTTTCAAAACTACAGAATTCTGAAATTTTCCTTTTCTCTAGTTAATGCTGCTTTTCGGTAGATTTATTAAAAAAGGTAGGGTCTAAAATAGCTTATAAGGTAATGAGTTAAGCTATGCGTGTCAGACTATTTTCAAATTTAATAACGGATTATTGCATGGTGAGATCAGTTCACAGATATTATTCTCCCGTTTTATTGAGAAAAAACGAACATTATTGTCTTTAGAAAAGAGAGTAGACTATATATAGAGCAGGAGAACATTTAGCGGTAAAGAAATCAAAATTGATAACTGCTTTAACTACCTAAGATTAGTCTCTACAAGCGGTGGGTCTTTATTTAAGGCTACTCAAACTCTGTCGAACAAGGCACTATAACATTCAACGCATTTTTGTCAATGACGAGAAATAGGGAAGTACCAATCATGCTTAGCCTTTTCGATTCATTCCGGAAAGCGAATCACAAGGCTTGCGGCAAACGTTGAATTTGTAATCACCTAACTCAGCGTATCATCAGTAACTCAGCGTCTCATCAGGATTCAAACTGTTTCACACACTACTTATATGTTTCAGAATAAATTGAAGGAAACGTACACCCTGAAATTTAAAGCAGACGAGATTGCTTGCAGGTGAAAATTATTTGGCGCCAATGGAGTTAATGAATAGTGATCCGGTGACGGGTTAACGCAGGCAATATGTCTCGTTTAGGTTAGAAATACAATAAAACCTGTCTTAAATGGCCATCATGAAGAAGTCTTATAATGTGTCTATTATGCAGGTGGTAGCTGAATACAGGTCAAAAGCAATGCAGAAAGCTCCTACATTTTTTATCTTCGCCCCGCATTAATCAACCACCTGCTTTTAAAGACTCTTATTTTCAATAAATGAATGACCGCTTAAGACAGGTTCTACTGTACCACACTGGCGAAATAGAACATACGTCCAGGAACTACTTTGTATCGTTAAGAACACCACAGCTGCATATTCTCTACTGTCAAATCTCTGTGTAGTTATCAAGGGAAAGTAATTACATTTCCAGCAGATACTGAAAACCAATCATTCTCGTGAGACAAAAAATAATTTGTCATGAATAACACCAATTTGCTTTACAGATGAGAACGGTGTCTTCTTTCAACTTTTCCGAAATATGAAATTTCAAATTTCACTATCAGTTTGGATAAATTTTGTTGAAGCCATTCGTAGACAGTTTGGTGTCTTGGCCCTTTTCTTGTTAACCGTGACCTTGCTGGCATTTGCAAAAAGCTTGAATCCAGATGAGACCCCGAATGGCTCAGTGTCTCATCAGCATCTAAGCTTTTTGATGTTCTGTCATAAGTTCCTTAACCCTTTCCTCCTTGAATATTCATGTAAGAAATGATGACGTCATGCATATTGAGCAGATTAATTTATAGCAAATGGACACATGAAGTTTTGACCATCGCAGAAACTAGAATCATATCTACTCGTTATCATAGCATAAGCAAACACTACAGACACTGATCAGACGGCTCCTATAGGATCTGGATCTGGGTCTCCTCTATTTGCAAATGCGTGGAAAAGCATTGATATGAAGGAAATTATAATAGGTTTAGACAGTACAATCGAAAGTCTCTGAAAAGTGAAACAAATCAGAGACTGGGCGAACATTTTTTTTCAATATGAGAAACGTTTTATTTCTCAATTTACACAACGTGTTATGTAGTTAAAATGACCAAACCACAATGACTAGGTTACATATGTTTCAACACTTGTAGGCGGCTGAATGTTACACTAGGGTCCCACTAAAACGGTCACATGATCAGAGGTCAAGATACGATTCGTAAATCAAAACATTTGCAAGAATAACTTCATTATTTCTCCACCAAACCCTATGTTAGGATTACTCTTTAGAGTGGTCATTACGTAGGGTTTGGTGGAGAAAGGACTACAGTAAAACCTCTCTATAACGGCCACTAAACTACATCAAGTATTTTGTGTTTAAGACAGGTGGCTGCTCAAAGCAAGATGAAAGTAAAACAGAACGCTCCTATAGGAGCGTTCTGTTTTACTTCCACCTTGTTTCAGAAGCCACCTGCCCTAAATACCAACTAATTAACACAATTTAGGGGCCTTTATAGAGAGGTTTTACTGTATTTGAGTATATGAGTACGCCCCTTTATCTGTTGAGCTGGTGATTTAGGAGGCTTTAACAGCAGGTAGTTGCTTTGCATGGCAAAAGTAATACCGAAAACCCCTCCTGGAGCTTTCTGTATTACTTTTGTCCTGCATTAATCTATCACCTGTTTAACTCATTACCTCATGGGCTATTTTTAGATACAACCTCTTTGAATAAATCTACCAAAAAGGAGCATTAACTAGAGAAAAGGAAAAAATAGAATTTTGTAGTTTGAAACCATTGTGATACATAGAGTATTTGCTCCTATAGGAACAAATGCTCTATTTATCACAATGGTTTCACGAAGTGACTTTTAGTTGGGAATCCAAAGTGTAAAAAGTCGCTTATTTTTCGAGGTCCATGGCATTTTTTAGTAGAAATGTTTGAATACCATAATTGTGTTGCCAGATACTAATCATTAATGGTTTTGGTCCATGCCACCGCCAAAACACTCTTTGAAGGTCAGAAACTAGGTCAAAGGTCAAATGAGTGCAAAAATGTAATAAAATCTCTATATAGTATAAAATAACCGTACTTTTGACTTCAATATTTTTGATTTCAATACTTTTTTGCATTTAATTTCTTAGCAATGTGTCCACAGTAGGTATAGAAATATTAATGGCACATTTTAGGAAAATTTGAGTGACCTATGATGATTGCAAGTTTGGAAAACATTGTTTTAAATACATTTACGGTACATTATTATACAATATAATTATAACTTTGATGCAAATCTGTGAAAGGTATAGTACCTCTTCAGGCAGATGTATCATTTAGAGACAATCATGAAACGCCAGAAGATTAGTCTCTTATTGCCATAGTCTCAGTGTAATATTGGTATATTTTATTGTACACTATGTCTAATATTAGCTGTCTGTATCATTAGCGATTGGAACACCATATATCCTGCTGAGAATGGCGATGTTTTTACATAATGAATATAACTATTTTACTTACACCTGCAGCACCCATGACAAAACCCTTTCTACATTTGCGGGGACATGATTATCCTGGATATTGATTGGCCATTTTAACAATTTCTGGCCATAGGTACCCACTCGCATTGAACAATGAACTCATAGACACACTCAGTGCCGCTGAATAATATGAGTAACCTTCTCTATCCGTGATGACAACACTCTATATGTTATTGCCACAAACGATCACTAGTTAACAGATATACATCAATACACGGAATAAGTGAGCATGTCATAGTACTAACTAACATATCTTTCCTTCACGTAGGAAGCCTACTCCACCCGTGGAAACAGGCTAACACATGCTCTATGACCATAAACATGGCTGAGTTTGCAGCACACTTGATAAATCAGCCCCTTTACTATTCTGTACTCTATGGGATATATTCAGTGGTCCCTTCTAAGTTGACATCCACAAGGTTCAGCCAGCCATGGTGCAACTGTGACACCCGTCGTTTCTCACGAAAGAAGAAATGTGCGTACAAAAAGTGCAGAGGACCAAGGTACAAAAGTACTGGTGCATATACAAGGAGCTACAGAAAACTTGCAAAGAAGAAGTGTAAAGAAGCTTAAGCTCATAATGGGTATGTGATTGACCTAGTGACAGACATCAGCTGTAAGAAGCTCTACACTTCTGTTAGGAGCAAGACAAGAAATGCGACAGCTCGGGAGCAGCCCCACTGAAGAGTGGTGACATTAACAATGTTGATACACAAATCAGCGTTAAAGTACTGAACCACTAGTTCTCTGTCTTTATACATGAGGACCCATCTGTCCTTTGTGCCGTTTCAGAGTATCCTTATTCGAATGCCCTTCCTATTCATGTCACGATAAATGGTGTCTGCAAGGTTCTTAAGGGCCTTAATCTCCACAAAGCTGCTTGTCTAGACACCATCTTATCAAGGTTCTTCAAAGAGATGGCACATTCCCTGGCTCCTGCTCTTGCTCTGATCTTCAAGGCCGTAAGACCAGCATAAAGTCCCAAGTGATTGGAAGACTTTCATGTAAATCCTATTTACAAGAAAATTATCAAAAATAACCCCTTCAAACTATTGGCATGTGTCCCTAAATTCTGTCACATGTAAGATCCTGGAATACATCATACACATTAACCTTATTTTTCATAGTACCATTATCAGCCCATGCAAGCATGGACTCAGGAAGCAGCGCATCGGTGAGACACAATTAATCAACATGGTCAATGACCAGTCCCATCAGATTGACCCACTCTTGCTATACTTTTCAAAAACGCCTGACAAGGTGTCCTACAGACACCTGCTTCTTAAGCTTCAACACTTGATGTATATTGGAAAATGCTTGATTGTATCCAAGAGCCAACAAGCCATGCTGGAAGGTTTTTCCTCTGAGTCAGTACCGATAACATCCAGTGTTCATCAATGTGCTGTTTTGGTCCTTTCCTTTCCCTGGCATGCAATGATTACCACGCGGAATTCTGCTATGAGAGAGATTTCATGTTGAGTTTGAATCCTCAATCACAAGAAGATGTTATAAAAGCCTTCAATGATACTTGTCGATATTTGGATGATATTTTTAACTTAGATAACCCTTTCTTTAATGCTCTGATTCCTACAATTTATCCTAAAGAACTCAAATTGAATAAAGCTAACCCGTCCGACAATTATGCAGCGTTTCTTGACCTAGACCTTAAAATTAATAATGGAATGATTTCTTCTAAAATATATGACAAAAGAGATGATTTTGATTTCAATATTGTAAATTTTCCTCATCTTGACGGGGATGTTCCCCGTGCTCCATCTTACGGGGTTTATATATCTCAACTTATTCGTTTTGCTAGAGCTTGTTCATCTATTGACGATTTTAACAGTCGAAATCTCATTTTATATAGACATAAGATATAGATATCATAAACTAAGAAAAACTTTCTCTAAATTTTACTATCGAAATCTCTCGCTTATTGGCAAGTACAAATGTAATCTCAAGGTACTTTTGCGACACGGTATTTCACATCCTGAATTTTATGGTGATGTGATTTACAAACTTCGTAGAATTATTGGACATACCCATTTTCTCACTTTGTTCATCAAATATATAAAACAATTCATTAAAAAGGGATATGATCCTGTATTATTACAACATACTGCATGTTTGGTTGTGAACCCTTTTACAGTTGGCAATCACGCTGGCCTCTTTGCATGTACGCCGACAAGAAAGGTTTAGTACTCTATGAAGGCGACCTCTTAAATCCAGAAATGGAAGGAGAACGTCGGATATCTGTACTATTTCATTTTTGTCGTACCCTTTATTACTTTTCTACAGTTACTCTGTTTGCAGCTCAATCATTGAGTACACTAGCGATAGGTGGATACAGTATGTTCAATTAAATGTTTTTTTGTTATACATGCACTTTACCACTGTATTTGCTGTCGCGGTTGTTGTAGATTAGTCGGAGAGGGGATACGTTTATTTACACTGTTTGTCTTTTAGGATGGGGATGGAATAAGGGTGAGGTTGGGCGCCCATAAACCGGTTTAAACCCCCGGTGACTTTTGTCACTGACCGTTCCAAGGCGGTACTTCCATCTTCCTCCTATTGTATGTTTGTTTTGTCTTTGTGCGTCTCTTGTTGTTTTTTCTACCCATGTACATTTGCTGTTTCCTTGTGTTGCTGTTCGGGCGAGTGTTTGTTCTGTATGTGGTATTTCCTGCATGACTCATTTTTGTACTTTTAACATTTTGTAGAAATAGGAAGAGACTGGGCTCAATGCAAAGAAGTGCTAGGACCCGCTTAAGCATAACTTGGGACTCTACTGTCTTTTAAATTGTCTTGGAAATCTTAGTCGATATGGTCATAAAGGAGGCAAATGGATCCACAGCCGTTCTAATCAGAAACTTCTGGTACTGCTAAAAGTCAACCAAGGAGGCATGTTACAAACCCCTGATCAGCCATTTGGTTTCGACCCACACACCAAAGACATGACAAAGCGTGTGGAAATGGTCCAACGTAGAGCTACCATATTTGTAATTTTGGATTATTGCAAAAGAAGCAGTATTGGTGCCATGCTCAACACGATTTGCTCAAACAGAGTCAGAAACAAGTAAAGGCCGCGATGTTCTATAGGTTTGTGAATGATTTTGTTTCAACTGACGTCCCACCTTCTGATGCCCTCACGGTGCACCTACAAGAGGCCACTCCTTCAGAATTCGTTCCAAGGTTTTGCAGGGGGAATATTTCTTCCACTCTGCTGTCAACATCATCTGGAACAAGCTACCATAACATCAAGTGATAGCTGCCAACATTCCAGGTTTTGATCTCAGCTGTTTTGTACTCTTTTTCTGTTTGCAATGTTTTAATCTGTTTTTTTTCAATTTGCACGTTGGACCCTCCATCACCTATGTGCATATCACAATGGTGCGAGTATGCCTGCTTTAAAGCGGCGAAGCACGGCAAAATAAGAAGAAGCAGAAGACACAAACACATAGTTGATGTAGTATACTAGTATTGCAGTATTCAAGAGATACTTTTGAATATCGTCATTCAAGACAAGTGAAGACATGAAGTGTCCAATCTGCCATCAAATCATGACGATGTGGATACATGGATTGCCTTGCATGCCTTGGATGCTGCTAGAAAGGGGTCAAGGTTGGATAGTTGTCAAATGCCAATATTTTGATGTACTGGTTGTACTGAGATACCATCTATGATCTTGAACCTTTAGACACTGATGTCTGAATGATGGCTGGGACCTCCAAGAAAACAAAATTGTATTTTCCGCAAGTTATCTCAAGATGTATGACGGAACATGCCGGGGTTTCATGCAAAAATTGGACGTGAGGCAACCCTTGCTTTCACTGGAGTCGGAAGAAGACCTGTTGGAAGAAATATTTTACATGCCTGATCTGCCTTCAGATATTTGAAGAGGTGTATGGTCAGACAACGCACACACGTTTGATGTTTAATGGATGGTGTCAATGGAGAACCCATTGATGATGCAAGAAATTTCACAATATGGTTAAGGTAAAGAAAAGAAAACACTTGAACTGCTCCCACCAAGAAAGGATGCACTAGAACTGAACATTGCATGATCAAACTAACAGACTGGTATATGGGTCTCAGCTGATGAATACATACAGTAATGTTATTGATACTAACGCATAGCATGATGGTGCCGAACCCTTATAACTGCACCTGATGCTTGCATTGAAGAAGTTATGGGTGCAAAACCAAGTGCAGCTATTCGCTGTAAATACTTCAAAACAGCTTTAAAAAGCACACTGACATGTGTTTGTGATGGTGTTAATTGTACCAACCAGGAAAATATTCCAAAAACAAAATGTTTCAAACAGATTCCAATTAAACTAGATACCCATGAAATTAAATAGAAACCTTTTACTCGAAGGACTTTACAAACAACAGGTAGTTAATTTCAAACACGACTAATTAAATCTTGCCCTTTAATTCAGTACACTGTACCGCTGACAAATCTTTTCTTACGTCCACTCATACATTCACACTGCCTTTGTATTTCTTCTTCTTCTTCTATTCTCTCATAAAAGATAGTTTTTTCATCTTATATTGATGCAATAATGATAGTATACAAGTACTATAATTATGTTGAACAGAATATAGATGAAATAAAATATGTATTACAAAAATATATCCATACAAATATAGTGAATTAATTAGTTATTTTAAACAGTTTTGTTTATGTGTTCATTTACCCCACCCACTTTACTTTAAGAAGTATGTGTGCATAATATATAGCTGGTATGACTGCATGCGGTTATTGTTCCAGTAGCATTCTGTCTAACAATTATATTGACGTCATTTATATTTGTTAAATAGCAACAATGACGAAGACATGACATCATATATCATCGTTACATGTCGATTTTAATGAATTTTTACTGTCTTTTTTATGTTCTCATTAATATTCATGAGTATTCAAATAATATATTTTACACAAAGTACATGCAAATTAAAGGCCAATGTTTAACCTTCATTTTGGTACCATGTTTGTTATTTTACACCTAAAATTGATAAAGATATAATGATTTCCCAAATAACATATATAAAATATGCACTTAGTTGACCTTTGACCTAATTAAGAGAAACAAGAGCAAAATTTCAGGTGGCATGGGTCAGTTTCTGATTACTCAGACATCAAATATTACATATCCAGTGCATGCCAACTTCTACTATTTTATGCCATGGCTCGATACATTTTCCTCAGTTGGATGCCCAACTATTTTACAGAGTCGTCAAAAGTCGTCAATATGAGGGAAAGGGTTAAACAACATAATTAAACCAATTTTGAGTGATCGTATTAGGAGAATTTACTGTACTTCAAATGAAATTAGAGCTATCACTAAAGGTGATGGAGTACCCCCGCTCAGCTACCTTGATCGCAAATCAAACAATATTTCTGCCAGGTTGTGTCATGGACCAACCGACCGACCAATACACTGACTCCTATATACACCCTCTGATTATTAAAAAAAATGATTAAAGGAAATAACCAGTTGTTATATTCAGACATATTTCGAAACGGCTCCAGGAAAGTACTGATTCTTTTGTTTATTTAAGCAAAGTCCCTGACGATTAGGCCAAAAAACGCTTTTTCTTTTGCCGTTATATAGTACAAAATATATTACCAGTTTTGTTTCGTCCTCTCCATCGTAAAATGGAAACGTCTGGATACCGAAGACAGGAAAATTAAGTTCAGACAACTAATTAAATGAAGCTATATAAATTTTGCAGACAAAGAATACAAATTACCAATAATGCTGAGTATTTTTTTTGGTATAGTAGAAAACAATGTTTTAATATATATTGTCTGGAATAATTATAATCTGATATTTAACCCTTAGCCTGATATAATAATGAAGCATGTATAGGCTGCAGAGGTCCAGATAAGATGCGTACATGTACAGATAAGATGCGTACATGTACAGATAAGATGCTTACATTGAAACATTTTAACGACTAACTTCTTTATTTCTCTGTCAAACCCTGTGTTGTGACCACTCTTTAGAATCGTCTCTTCGAGACGATTCTAAAATCTGGTCACAACGCAGGGTTTGGCGGAGAAGGAACGATTTTAGTATTTGAGTACGCACCTTTATCTATATCTCTGATAGGCTGTTACACATTTTATTGACTTCCGACTTGTTCAAGCTTTTGAAAAAGTATTGACTGAGTGTAAAATACATGTAGATTGGGTACTAATGTTGATAGTATTAGTTTGGTCACGATGAGCAAGCAAAGGTTTAACTTTTTACTCCATGCATACACCTTTCAACGTATTTACAGAGTATACCTTATGATACAAAATACAAGATGTGATTCTACAGTTCTTGGCATGGCCAAACATTCCTGTGACCATGTCCTGTTATGGCAGTTAATCTAATTAATATTCATGAGAGCATTATTTCTTACATAACTATTCGTAGATTAAATGTTAAAGAAAACTGAAATAAAAGATGGGTGTAAATGGTTAGCATTGTAAAAATTGCTATCATTATAAAAGGGTTATCATTGTAAAATGGTTAGCATTGTAAATGGTTAGCACTGTAAGTGATTAGCACTGTAAATTATTAATACTGTAAATTGTTAGCACTGTAAATGGTTAACATTGTAAACGGTTAGCATTGTAAAATGGCTATTATTGCATATTTTTAGCATTGTAAACGGTTAACATTATAAATGGTTAGCATTGTTAATTGTTATCATTGTAAAAGGTTAACATTGTAACCGGTTAGAATTGAAAATCATTGGCATTGTAAATGGTTAGCACTGTAAATGGTTAGCATTGTAAATGGTTAGCATTGTAAATGGTTAGCATGTTAACCGATTAATCATTCAATAAACAAACTATCGCCTGTGAATATTGTCAATCCCTTACATGAAAACAAGTTTAAATGAATTAACCCTTTACTTCATATAAACGTGTTTTCACGCAAATGCAAACAGAGTAGACCCAGAGTCTGCTTCGTTTTCTAAAGGAATTTGATAGATTTGTTTCTTTACTTTCTAAAGTGGCTACAATTGTTCAACTTCCACATTTCATTATAACTATTTTGTCCATGAATATGCAATAGGTATTGAATTTTTTAATAAACATAGAACAGTGAAAGCGTTAAAAAACAACCAGTCACTACTCCTTTGCCGTTTACTTCCTAGATATTATTTTCTTACAACTGAGAGGCACACTGCTTCCCATGGTCCTATCTTTAGAAGGTGTGCGTTTACTTTTTCCATTGAGGGTATACGGTTATATGGATTTCTTTCCGCTAGGTGTCACTTTTTATGTACAGTAGAACCCCTCTGAAGAATAACCATAACTTCCTTTATAAGCAGGTGGTTGCTTAATGCATGACGACAGTAATGCAGAAAGCTCCTATAGGAGCTTTCTGCATAACTTTCGTCCTGCATTAAGCTACCACCTGCGTCTGCCACACAGAATTATGTCCCCGTTTGATGGTCGCATTAGAGGGGCTCTACTGTATTGTTCCATATCATGTATAAGCTAACCTTTATCCGTTATCCCTATGGGTATTCATGTAAGAAATAACGAGGTCATGAAACTTTACTAGCTGAATTCTTACACAATTTTAATGTACACAGGATATTTGGTATTGCTAAAACATGCAGTCATATATATTATAATTTCATAAGAAAACAGGACAGACCGAGATCTGGGTCTATTCTGTTAGCAAAGACGTGAAAATATGTTTTTATGAGGGAGAGGGTTATATGAACATAAGAAGATGCAATTTATATGGCACAGAGGGGATATCTTTCTTTGTATCAGTCACGAAACTATCTGGTAATAAAATACGGTAAAGCTTTAACGTGTGAGGAACACACTTCAAATGTCAATTGTAGTTATGGTTCTACTCTAAACAAGCGAAACTACATCACCGGGGCAGAATGAAACTGTCATCATGAAATTAATGCGTATCTGTCAGTGAATAAAAACGCAATATGTTCAGAAATATTTTCAAAGCAGTCCTTGCTTTCATAGGGTGAATGATTTATATTTTATTGAATCCCTTTTTCTCATACAGAAGACTTTTGCCACCATTGCAAATAGAGTAGATCCATATCAGACAGTTCCTGTATGAGAGCTTTCTGTATATATGCCATCTTGCATTAAGCTACCACCTGACTACATCTTTTTTGCGTTCCGATCAGAGAGGTTTACTGTATTTGTTTATATATAATGCATGCGTTGCCTAAATTCTGAAAGTACGAGATCCTTCAAAACTTCAAAAGCAAAAGTGGCAATGCGAAAAGTGAAAATTGCAGATTCGGTTTTATTAAGTCTGTTCATGAGCAATCGTTTACTACTTGTGTACCCTGCGAAGTGTTTCCGTAAATATTTCCAGAGCCAGGCTTTGTTACCAGCATTGTTTCAACATAAACACCCATCCCCATTCGATCATTACATATTGTAAAGATATTCTCATTCAGAATTCCATCAGGTTTACACCACTGCTTTCACGAAACTAATCTATCCAATTTACTGCTAGCAATTTATACGAAACAATTTTACTGACCATAAGCGATGCCGTGTTTAGTTTCTATGGAGCCATAAAACTCATCTCAAGAATGAATGTATCATTCCATATTTCTTTTTCCTCGAAACAATTTAGGTTAATGGGTCTGTTGAGCAAACCCAGGCTGAATCAAACACTATGATATAACAGTAAAACCTCTCTATAACAGCCACTAAATTACATCAAATATTTTGTGTTTATCCTATAGGAGCGTTCTGTTTTACTTTCACCTTGCTTTAAGCAGCCACCTGCTCTAAATACCAACTAATCAACACAATTTAGTTGCCGTTATGGAGAGGTTTTACTGTACTATACATATCGAATTTGTTTTGCGATGTTAAGGATCCTATCACACTTAAAGGGAATGTCACTGACCTGGAATGAATCAAAACAGACTTACTGTTTGACCAAACTAATAAGATCGTCCAGTTTCCCTGTGTTTTATCCATAACCCAGTATAATATAATGAAGCATTAAGCACGTGAATGGGTTTGATGTTTAGTTTGTTACTTTAAGGAGCGGAGTCAGAAAAGACCCAGACTCCTTCGGGGGTTTTCTGCATTACTGTCGCCCTGCAATAGGAAAACACCCGCTTTTCAAGCACAGCTTTCCGTTCATTATTGACCGGTTGAGAGGGATTCCACTGTTCATGTATATGTACTTTTCCGAAATTAGACAACAATTAATAGTTGTTGCACTGAAGTCCAACTACACTAGTATTCTTTTTCAGACAGTTTTTTCAGATTTTGATCTATAATTTAGACAAACGAACAGCATTCAGTCTCCAAAACATTCATATTAAATGCTTAGGAAAGGTTTTGTTTCTGTCTTGATTGATGTGCCGAACAGTGTCGATGATCTGTTTAAGAGACAGCAAACCCGTGTTTGAGATGTTTTTGTATGTAATGCAATCAATATATTTTTCATCAGTCAGATCATGTATGAAAAATACATTAAAATGAAAACGGTTCGCAGTGTTAATGCTTGCGGACCCGTACCACAAGTGTTTAAATGAATCAACAAGCAAGGTTTTACGCAGGCGTAAAATGGCTGCATAACATGTCTTTAAGCAGGATAGAAGAAAAAGAGGGAGCAATATTGTTTAGTACTTTTAATTAACAGATACACTGTAATGTATAAATTAATAGCAGAAATGGGGATGATGTTTTAATGAGCCATTATGCATAATATCCGTGTATGACACCAATAATACACATTACGTCCATCAAACGTTTCACATAACTACTGCTAAATAGGCATACATACTCCCATACTTACAGTCCACATGAAATTATTCGAATAAGTCGACGCAATGCACATTAACTTCTTCCCTTATATTGCCCCAAAATTAAGAACAGGTTAGTATAAGATATACATTTAAATGAAAGCAAATTCATGCACAATCATTATGGTGAAATATGCACAACGGTCAATAAAACCACGAGTAAAAGGCCTCAGCTAAATAGCTTTACCAAAGCCAAAATGCAAACAAAGGACTTATATATGTTAACATCGAACGATAAATAAAGTTGTTATAATGAAACATGTCTCTTGATTTTGGCTACATTTCTCTTATACATGTATCTCTATTTTCCGATTCGAATCAGTGAGATAGAAATGCTATGTAAGGCACGGTATAATTATCACCAATTTGTACTGTAGAATTTGGAAATAAAGTATCGAAGGTAATTACAAATGATAGAAAAAGAAATATTGGTAAAGAGTTGGTAAATCAGTGTAGGAAACTAATCCGTTACATTCGGGACACACATGCACTGTCATTTTCAAAGATGCTATAATCAGATCAAAGGGCTTCTAGAAGAGCCTTCTGAACAGGGTCTGCACTATTTGTCATTAATATTCCGCTAGCAACGTTACGCCTGTCGTACTGAGTGGGCGCTATAGTTAGAATTCCACTCGGATAATTCAGCGCAGAAAGGGGTAAAAATGAAACAGTTGGATTCCGGCAAATGGCTTGATGTGCTTTACAGTTACAATGCGAAAGTGGAGACTGATAGATAGAAATGTTTCTTAAGTCATTCCGCACTTGAATTAATTTCAGTAGCATCATTTTGAGAATTCCACACATTTGAGCAGGAGACCAAATATTTTGAACTCATTTACTGTAGTACCAAGAGAGAGAGAGAGAGATAGAGCAGAGGAGGAGGGAAAAGGAGGAAAGAGGAAAATGAGAGAAGGTTGGGAGAGGGTGGTAGGGATGGAGGGAGAAATTGAGAGAGAGAGGGGAGACAGAGAGTTGAGACGGTGAGAATGAGAGGCATGGAGAGAAAGACATAGATAGGGCGGGAAAGAGAGTGAGGGGATGCAGACTGGAGAAAAACACACACAGACACACGCTCTGATTTTCGTTTTGGTGAAATTAAAATAGAGAGAAGAGAAGGCTGAAACGTATCAGGAAAGCATTAAAGTCTAACACGTCTGTAAAGTTTGTGGGTTTTATTATTTTTCTTGTTGATATAAATGCATCACTTTTGTCATACTGTACTTCTGTTCCATATTTGTCTCTTTTCAGCTTTCCTTCTATGGATCACCAATATCACGCATGGTGCGTGGGTCATGTTTCAGACCATTTATTTTCGTCAATGAATTTTGAGAGCGACCCATCTGCTTGCAGGATATCATTAGTTATTCCAATGCTTAATTCAAAAAGGCGTTCATCACTGACACCCACCACCGACATTTTGCAGCACATGACATATCAGTTTGATTCACTGTCTAGTCTTTACATAAATGCGCAATCAAATATATGTAAATGAGGAGGAACAAACTTATAATACAGTAAAACCCTCTAAACCAGACATTCAGTGTAGAATAAATATCTGCCTTGGGGACAGATGACAGCTTAGTGCAGGGTGGAAGTCATGCAGAAAGCTTCTCTAGGAGCTTTCTGCATTACTGCCAACTTGCATTAAGAAGCAACGTGCCTAAAAATGTCTAAATTCTACTCTACTTAAATTCGGTATAGAGGGGTTTTGTTGTACGATGTTTTAACACCATTTACTTATAAGTATTGATATGTATCAATTATCAATAAATTATGGAACTTTATCATGTTTTGTTGGACTGTATTTTGGAGGCCAGAAAAAAAATCTGTAATTACTAATTACGCTACCACCTACATCTAGCACCCAGAATTACACATCTTTTAGGTGGTCGCATTAGCGGGGTTTTACTGTACATTACATCAGAGTTTCCCTAATGCACCACATATTTCTATACAGCTAGTCTGTGTAAAATACAGGACATAAGTAATACAAAAATACTTAAGGAGTTTTTTGGGGAACTTTTACCCTGAACTAAGCTACCGCCTGTTTTAAATACATGTACCCAAATTCAGACTCAGACACAATAGGAGCTTTCTGCATTACTTTTGACTTGCTTTAAGCAACCACTTGCTTTTTAACACGCCTATGTTCAATATACGAATGACCGCTTAGGACGGTTTCAGCTGTTTCCTAACGGTATATACCAATACCATGGTAGCAGACGTTGCGTGTATTTCAACAGATTGCGTGATAAAATATTGTCTGGGTTACCCAAATTCTTTGTCTTCGAAATTACAATGCATCTTTTATAAACTACATATGAAACTACATATTACATATGAAATAAAGAGACAGTCATTTGCAGATTCCTTTCTTTCTTGATTCAGACTATTTTGCTAGGCGAATGAGGAGTACGGTAGATTATGTCTTAAGCAACCTAATGTTAATTGAACACAGGAATCTTAAATAGCAGGTGGTGGCTTAATACAGGGCAAAAGTAATGCAGAAAGCTCTTATAGGAGCTTTCTGCTCTACTTTTGACCTGTATTAAACTACTATGTTTGACTTGTATTATACTACCTGCCTTACATGTCAATAATTACACCTCTTTTTGATGGTCGCTTGAGACAGATACAACTGTATTTGCGAATGTATATTTGACTTCTTGTATGTGTGAGTGTTATTCCCATGTAGGCCGCGCTTAACTGTTTCGCCGATTCTTAATTTATTTCCATGTTCTTTCAAGAAACGTAATCATAGCATGAACCTAGGAGCTTGATGAGACTCCTGGATACTCGACGTTTCATCTGGATTCATATGTACAGTAAAACCTCTCAATAACGACCACTAAATTGTGCTAATAAATTGGTATTTTGGGCAGATGGCTGCTTAAAGCAAGGTGAAAGTAAAACAGAACGCTCCAATAGGAGCGTTCTGTTTAACTTTCACCTTGCTTTAAGCAGCCACCTGTCTTTAACACAAAATACTTGATGTAATTTAGTGGCCGTTATAGAGATATTTTTACTGTAATTACAGATTTGCCGTTAGCAACAACTGAGTTAAATCAGCAATTCCATTCTCATAAAAAGGTATAATGACACATTGTCTCTCCTTCAAGTAATAGCTCAATTAAGCCTGTTAGTTCAAAATAATGTCATTGTACTCGCTCTATGGCATGACTACATTTAATGTTTATCACTTCAAATACAAGTATGTGTCTAGCTATATTAATATGTAGAATGAGTTTGCTTAATAATACTCATTTCAAATCGGTAATAATGAAAAAATGATTTGAGCCAACGAGTATTTGCTCAGGTACATGTTTGTTTTAAAACATCTTTCTGTGATAGGTGTCAATTATCGTATTTCAACACAATATATAGGTGGGTATGGGTCCAAAATGCTATATATTTTAACGAGTGTTAACGGTATACGAGTTTGTACACACAAAATAAGTTTTACTGAGCTTTAACTTAAGCTCTGTTTGCAAATGCGTGAAAAGGCAAGGGAAGGAAAGGGAAAGAAAAGAGTTCAACAGGTTTTACCCTACTATACTAATCTCAACGTGTAACATTCAGCTCGTATACAAGTCTGATAGAACTATGATCCATGTTGAATATCTGTCTTTTCGGAAATCGAATGTCATATTCCAGCCTATTTTCTGTAAAAACAGACTATCATTGACAACTAGGTAATTATATTATTCATTGGAGACGTAAATGTCATATTTCTGAACAACACTAATTTTCTGAGAATGAATAAGGTTTCCTCTGATATCATCAATACAGAGTTATTAATATACAGAACGGGCCATTTTGTCTGAGTTACGGAAGGAGAGATTGTTGCGTTCTGGAGAGTAACGTTCACAAATAGGGAAAATGGAATCTACAAGAAGGCATATTCACTTGTGCCATTGTACCCTTAACCCGCTGAAAAATCTAAGTCATCTTGACAAAGCTGTTTGCAAAACTGTCAAGTCACGTTTAGTGGGAAGAGTTAATAGTTGGATATTGAGTAAAGCTATGTTTCTTTGATTGATATACAGCATATGTATATAATTATACTACATGATGAGGTACATTTAAATTGGCTTTGAACATATTTCACATATAAGACGCGTCCATCATTTTAAAGGCATTGCTTATAGCTGTTATCTATGTAGGAATTACACAATTCTGTAAGACAAATAACCAGCGTCAGTACGTCTTTTCCCATGGTGCTGAACAGTTCTGTAAAACAAATGGGAAAACAAATGAAGGGACATAATGTTACATAAATCTCATTTCTTTAATAATTGATCGAACTACAGTAAAATCACTCTAAACCGGACGTTCATTTCAGTATAAATATATGTCTTGGAGACAGGTGGCAGCTTAATGCACGATGAACGCCAAGCAGAAAGCTCCTCTAGGAGCTTTCTGCATGGCGTTCATCCCGCATTATGTAGCCACAAGGTTTAAAGTGTTTAAAAGCTCCTCTACTATAATTCCGGTTTAGAGAGGTTTACTGTAGTCAAATATTTTGAAACCAGACCAGTTTATGTACATTTTAATACAATGCATGATGTATGGCTTGTATGCTTATAATATATCATGTCATGTTCCAGTTGTTTAACACTGACATGCCATAAATTACGATCAGTCTACGAAAGTTGGTGGTGACTAAAACTAGACCATGATAGTTTTCTAACAGCAGATGGGGTAGACTAGGATTCAGCATCTCGTGAGTGGTCCTACCAATATGATATAGGTAACACTTGTTTGCAACTCTAGCAATATTTCTGATAACACACATTTTCCAAACCACTCACATTGATAAAAAAAACTCGGCGTCTCATCAGGATCCAAACTGTTTGTTACTGTTACTATGTTTTAGAAACAAAAATGAAGAAAATCCAAAAAAATGAAAATTTGTAGCAGACGACAAAATTAGAAGACGACAGAATTTGGCAGCGAACGGGTTAAAAAGTTTATACTGATATAACTACCCGTTTTCAGATTACAAAAAAACTATTTTCCATTTCAATTTGGCTTGTAGTGCAGCCCACACAGCGTTATATATTTTAAACGTTTGTTAGACTAGGGTAACTAGAGATATTAATAATATTATATATATTTACATTTATTCAATTTCTTTCCTTCTTTCTTTCTTCTTTTTTGTTTTGTCCTACCTTATTCTACTCTCTTTGAAGCTGCTTGTTTTTCTGTTACTGATAAAAAACCAACATATGACTGCATTGGTGTTTTACTGCATGTAAGTGTTTTTACATTACTCATTGTTCAGTTGAAATTGTTTTTACATTACTCATTGTTCAGTTGAAAGTGTTTTTACATTACTCATTGTTCAGTTGAAGGTGTTTTTACATTACTCATTGTTTGAAAGTGTTTTTACATTACTCGTTGTTCAATTGAAAGTGTTTTACATTACTCATTGTTCAGTTGAAAGTGCTTTTACATTACTCATTGTTAGTTGAAAGTGTTTTACATTACTCATTGTTCAGTTGAAAGTGTTTTTACATTACTCATTGTTCAGTTGAAAGTGTTTTACATTACTCATTGTTCAGTTGAAAAGTGTTTTTACATTACTCATTGTTAGTTGAAAGTATTTTTACATTACTCATTGTTCAATTGAAAGTGTTTTACATTATTCATTGTTCAGTTGAAAGTGTTTTACCTTACTCATTGTTAGTTGAAAGTGTTTTTACATTACTCGTTGTTCAGTTGAAAGTGTTTTGCATTACTCATTGTTCAGTGGAAAGTGTTTTTACTGCAGTTGATGTATATTTTTCACTCTCGAGTTCTTTGGATAACAGCTTTCATTCTCTCAAGTCTTTCCTTTTTCTTTTTCTGATAACATAATAATTATACTTATTAAAAAAAGATTTTTTCAAAAAAGTAATTTTTTGATAAGTTTTATATACATGTACTTTGCCTTCACCTATTCAATTACTTACGCAACTGATATTGTTTTACATGTATTAAGTGGTTTGTAAAATCCTTCACCTAAAATGATACTAGTAGGTAATGTGTTCAAATGTGTTTGAGTGTACGAAATATAGCAAAACAGCTTACCAGCTGGTAGCCATGGTGTTTCAGAGTATCAGAAACAATATAAAACAATGAAACATACATATATGGCAGATTCTGTAATTGCCTCGTCTTACATAACCGTTTATAGTAAACCTCTCTATAACGACCACTAAATAGTGTAAATTAGTTGGTATTTTTGGCAGGTGGCTGTTTAAAGCAAGGTGAAAGTAAAACTGAACGCTCCTATAGGAGCGTTCTGTTTTACTTTCATCTTGCTTTAAGCAGCCACCTGCCTTTAACACAAAATACTTGGTGTAATTTAGTGGTCGTTATAGAGAGGTTTAACTGTATAGCACAATGCAGCTGGTTGTCTTTCATGACGTGTTAAACCTTTAACCTGCTGCGAAACAAAATGTCTGCAAGAATTTGAACCTGGTCCAGGTGTGACTACTTCCGATTCGATCATGATTTTGAATATCTATTGGCAGATTTTCAAGCAGCTTGGATCCTGATGTGACGCCGAGTTACCCGGTGCCTGGTCTGTATTCAAGCTGTTTGCAAATATAAGTCAGGCACCGAATAGCGGTAGAGGAGTTAAAACATTTCTTCATAGCATAATAGGATTTCACTGCTGGAAATACATAGACCTGACAGAAGAGAATAGACAGCTATAGTGTCGTGCCCGTACAAATTTCCGGGAACGTTATGCACCAATAGTGCAATAGCCAAGGTAAAACTGCCAAACTAAACTATAGTAAAAGATGGATACTACGAAACTTTAGTAATGTAGAATGTGTATCTTTGTATCCAGGTGGCTGCTTAATGGAGGGGGAAGGTCATGCAGAAGGCTCCTAGAGGACCTGTATGCATACTGTTCATTCTGCATCAAGCTGTCACCTCTACAATGGCAACCGTTTAATTAACATTAACACGGACTTCGTCAGACTGCCTTAACGTTTTACCTGTTCAATATTCATGTAAGAAAGAATGGCGAAATGAATATTCATTAGCTGAGCTTGCCCAATGTTCAATTTTCAAGGGAGTTTGCGAAAACAGTAAAATCAGATCTATATCATGTAATATGCAAACAGAACAGACCCAGATCAGGCGACGCCTATAGGAGCTGTTTGATCATGGTCTACTCTGTTTGCAAAGGCTTGAAAAGACCTTTATATGAAAGAAATGGTTAAAATGTTACATGCTACGGAATACAATATAACTATTTGTTATGAAAATGGATTTTAACCCTTTCATTCATATAAATGTGTTTCATAAACGTATTTTCAAACAGAGTAGACCCAGATCAGACGGCTCCTAGAGGAGTCGTCTGATCAGAGCCTGTTTTATTTGCTAGTGGAATTTGAAAGATCTGTTTCTTTACTTTCGAAAAAGGCTATATAATGTTCCACCTCCCATATTTCATTATGACAATTCTGAAATTTAGAATAAATATAGAACAGGGAAAGGGTTAAATTACGTTGTCAATGTATAATTATTCATGCTGGATAGACATTTCGAATAAAGCTGTAGTTTTGTTAGATTTGCTGTTTAGTCGCCACATGCGAAGCAGTGATAACTTCTATGAACAGTTTGCATCCAGATGAGGCATCGAGTATCTTGGCATCTCATTAAAATCCAAAACTTTTGACATTCTGGTTATTATAACTTTTTAAAATTGAGGAAAGGTCTGTAGCAGGCGAATGTTTTATTGGCATGTATAATAAAGCGACAAGGACGTTGAATAAGGGCCCTGTCTATACAGTTGACAGAGCAACAGATAAACGTGCGTACTCGAGTAGTAAATTCGTCATTTCTCCACATTTCGTCATTTCTCCACCAATTTAAATACATGTACATGTAATGTCATCATGGTCATCATGGTCATCATCATCATCATCATCATCATCATCATCATCATCATCATCACCGTCAATATGTAACTTATCAAATTAATATAATCAAATCACTATACACATGGTGATATTTGTTATACAAAAGTATTGGATAGGTAGTGGAACGAAACAACTCATAATAAATTACCATAGGTGATTATCATGATGTTGAAACGATGGTGGTTGTGGTGGTGGTGGTGGTGGTGATGGTGGTGGGATGATGACGGTGAAAGTTGAACAGATTTGCAACCACGATTATCGAACGCCCTGGTTAATGAATAATATGGTTAATGAATATGTGCGCTGTCAAAAGGCCCATATTAGTTCAATCATATAAATATTATCATAGAGGACGAGGACAGGAAGGTCGATGTGTCAAAATATACTTTAAATGTATACAAGTTATCATGCAGCCTGGAGATAAACAGATCACACAGCAAGTACTTATAATGTGAAAAATTACTACTGTTGATATTGACTGTTTTATACTAGGATTCACACCAAACGTTGAAATTCATTTCTGTGTGTACGTCAAAATAAAGGGCACATTGTACTTCTTGTTTACAATTAACACGTTATCCCCATGTGACGCATTTTTGCGCAACTATAGAAGTCACTTTTATGAAACCATTGTGATAAATAGAGCATTTGCTCCTATAGGAGCAAATGCTCTATTTATCACCATGGTTCCAAACTACAAAATTCTAAATGTTCCTTTCCTCTAGTTAATGCTCCTTTTCGGTAGATACATTCAAAGAGGTTGGGTCTAAAAATAGCCTAGAAGAGAATGAGTTAATGTTACAGAGAAGACCGGTTTATTCTATTAATGTAAGCTACGTGTCCATTACACACTTTATATGTATTTATGGTTTGTTGAACTAGAAATCTGGTTTTGCTCAATCCAGTCATTAATCGACATTGCTTGAACGAAAAAGGAAATTGGATACCGTCCATGTGTTATTTAGAGCTGTTTTACAGCTCCTCGGAGATATAACATAACACAGCCTGGCGGGTATTGATGACCATTTGCCACATACAAATTGCCAGCGGTAAATTGAACAAGTTATTTTGGTAAGCAATGATGTTAACTGATTGTTTTTGGGCAGGCAAGAGGTTAAACTGACCAAATCGGGATGAAGTGTTGTGGTACATCCACTAAGCCAAGAATACTAAATATCCATACCAATTTTGTGGGACGAAATTAAAGCTAACTCAGACAGTAGTGATTGCAGAGTTATTGTACAGTAAAACATCCCAGATAGCATGATCACTTAATGAATGGCAAGAGATGGTTTTATAAGCAAGTGATTGCTTAATGCAGGACTGAAGGAGCTTTCTGCATAACCTTCGCCCTGTATTAAGCTATCACCCGACTTTAAGGCCCAGAATTATACATATGTTGGTGGTTGCATTAGAGGGTTTTTACAGTATATTTAAAGTTTGTGTATATCATTACTCTTTAGTCCTTACCAATAACTTGGTACAGTCTGGTCAATCAGATACTCGTACAACTCTCTAAACTGGACATTAAAATTAGTATCAATGCAGGGGTACAATAAACCCTCTATAAATCCGATATTCAAATTAGTATTAACTCATGCTCTCCTAGACTATTTTAGAACCAACCTCTTTGAATAAATCTACCGAAAAGGAGCATTAACTATAGAAAAGGAAATTTTAAGAATTGTGTATTATGTTGTGTAAAGAAGAAGATCTATCAAGTTACATAAGCAAACAGGGCAGATCCTGATCAGATGGCTCCTATAGATGTGTGAAAACACGTTTATATGAAGGAAAGGGTTGATGGTGTTGTCGTGTTATTTCAGTATGTGTGCTGACCTATGCAACTTTAACCCTTTCCTCCACTGGCTGTTTTTAGACCCAACCTCTTTGAATAATTCTACCCAAAAAGAGGAATTTACTAAGTAAAATGTTAGAATTTTGTAGTTTGAAACCATTGTGGTAAATAGAGCATTTGCTCCTATAGGAGCAAATGCTCTATTTATCACAATGGTTTCAAGCACTGGTTATTACAGAGGCGTAGAAAGGCGTATATATGGAGGAAAGGGTAAAGACAAAGTCAAATGACCGGTTGTTTTCGACCAATGTACATGTATATATTATACAGATATTGTTTATATCATGCATTTCCGTCCGACTAGTGATTTTTATATTTATTGTATATCTATTGTAAATCTTTCATTGTCTGGATAGATAATCATGCGGTTCGTTCCGATTATTGATTTCATCCATGTACAGCGCTTTTGAACGCACATATCCTGTGTGAAAAGAGCGCTATATAAAAGTGGTATAATAATAATAATAATAATAATAAACATATTGTACAGAATGTCTTTCTCGGGCACCGTGCTAATCTATCATTGCATTTATTTTTCCATACAGGAAACACTTATACATTGCAATGCTGAATTTTCCATTGGACTATTCCAAAATAATTCACAGATGTCGACCTTATGGTGAATATTTAGGAATCTTTTCTAAAGAAAATTGTAACAGGTCAAACAGGGCAGACCCTGGTGAGAGGGTTCCTCTTGGAGCCCTCTCATCTGGATCTACACTATTTGCAAAAGATATAGTGACTCGGGTGTTAACATACTGACTGATATTACACATATGTATAAGGTGATATTGTTGTATTACTACATACCAAATCAATGAACCTCTCCAGTGACCAAGACATTGCCCACTTCCCCCAATATTTGGAAACTCATTGGTCACAATCATCTTTGCGCGCTTAGCTTTGAGGAAATTGTTTTAGTGTAGGTCTGATTGGCATACAGCTTGGCCTAATTGCACTGGCGAAGGGGTGGTACTGGTTTGTACTGGTCGTTTTGTCAAGATTATCCGCATCATGGATGGTTGACGTTGATATTGCAAGGTGTCCAATGGCAAAAAAGGAACGTTAAACAAATATTTGTCATCTTGAGTCTTATCTCTGTAAACGACCCTTAATAATACAATACATGTTTCCTAAGCAACAAAATAGTAAAGGTATGTCGTTTTACATTTCCTAAAGTAAACTCTTTTGCTGGCATAATTAATCTCAAACGTATTTCGACAGCGGTTGTAACTTCTTTAAACGTTACAGCGTTACACATAAAGCCACACGAAATGATAAAACAATGTCCTTATATTTCGTGAAGCCAACATGCATATATTTACTACAAACTATATTGCAGGATTATTTCATCATCGCAATGCGTAAGATTTGT
This sequence comes from Azorinus chamasolen, assembly GCA_963576725.1. NCBI lineage: Eukaryota > Metazoa > Mollusca > Bivalvia > Cardiida > Solecurtidae > Azorinus > Azorinus chamasolen. The sequence goes on from OY755237.1 coordinate 62,406,554, forward strand.
TTTATTACTAGATCAATGCGTGACTAAAACCAATGAAAGTGTACTTTCAGTTGTTATTAATAATGTTATATGTTGGTAATGAATTTATGCAATCTTACACACATTACAGCGGATTTACACTAACATACCATAAAGAGAGTGCTGCTCCGAAATGGGGGAGGGGGTATAAAGTATATAATGATTCAAAATGACATACACCAAAACCTGTCTACAATAAATACTCAAAATCTGTCTTATTTTCCCGATTTAGAACAGGTGGAAATTTAACACAGGACGATGTTTATGCAGAAGACTCTTCTGGGAGGTTTCCGTATCACTTTACGTCTGTATTAACCCTTTCCTTCATATAAACGTGTCTTTACGCAATTGCAAACAGAGTAGACCCAGATCAGACGGCTCCTATAGGAGCCGTCTGATCAGGACCTGTTCTGTTTGTAAGTGGGATTTGATAGCTCTGTTCCTTTTGTTTCTAAAATGGCTACAATGCTCCACCTTCCATTTTTCCATCTTAACTGTGTTGTCCACGAATATTCAGTAGGTAGACTAAGTGTAACTTGGAATAAAAATAGAACATGAAAAGGGTTAGGCAATCTCTTATAGATTCCCATGATTATTTATTTATGGTCGCAATAGGCAGGTTCTATTGTATGTTACACATTATGTGAAGTATATATCCGCAGACTTGCACAGCATTTTTACAGCTAAGGTTTGTAACTAGCTTTACAATGTTAGTTCTGTGGCAGGATACTGGAAACAAATCACGATGCGGATACTGACGTCCAGTCCTCTGTCAGGACTGTTTATTAAAAACAGTCCTTTGTGGGGATATTGAAAAAAGCCTTCTTCATATGAGTATCTGTCTCCTGTTTCTTAAATCCAAAATATAGATGCCCAAATCAACAAATAAAAATATGCAACGTTGTAGTTTCCACTAATGTACGAAAATGGTTTCACCAAAATGTATTATGATAACTTGAGCTGGTGTATCAATTACTGAAGTTAATTGTTTGCACAATGTAACGCATTATGTCAACATAACGTTTTACAAATCTGTATAATGCAATAGTGTTTGTTAGTTTTTGTTCCCTCTGCAATTGCTATGCTTGTCATTCTTTAAAATAAAATGCATTTGAATATATCGCATTACATTGTACACAATCATAGTTTGGTAATGCCTGTTTATCTTAAATTTTCTCTTCGGCTTGATTATTTTTGTAAAGATTTGGTTCGCTTCTTTAAGATTGGATATGCTTTATTATAACAAAAATAACAAAAATATTTTATGAGTTTGTCGTCAAATGCATAAATACAAATTCTAACCACACATCTAAAACCCATGTAATCTGTATGAAACAACAATGACGATAATACCTTACCTTCCCATCGTGTAACTGATATTTTGAACGCGGAAAGCTAGTGAACTGACAGTTTCAAACAAGGTAGACTCAGGTCGGACAGCTACTCTAGAGGAATACTCTGATCAGGTTTTGCAATGATTGTCATCCATACACTTCTCGCACATTTAAACCCTTTGCATATCATTGACTCTATAGGTAACCCATTCTCTCATATGCTATATTTCGATCTAACCTGTTTGAATACATCTACTGCATTTACTACAAAAAGGAACATTTTAGAATTGTGTAGTTTTGAACCATTGTGATAAATAGAGCATTTGCTCCATGGGAGCAAATACTCTATTTATCACAATAGTTTCAAAAAGTGCTTTTTACAGAGTCGTCAAAAGGCATCAATATTAGGAATGGGTTAAACTCGAAAAGCCCAATCAGCATTCAAATGGTTAACCATTTACTCCACTATGTTCATGTAAGAAATAATGAATATTGATTAGATTTACATGGGAATTTTCGGCCAGGGCAGACACTGTGGATTTATATCTACATTGTTCCGTAAGCAAACAGTGCAGACCCTATGGGATCTTCTGGTCTGGATCTACTCTGTTTGCAAAGGCGTGGAAATGCGTATTTATGGAGTAAATGGTTAAACCATTCAAATTGTTAAAACCGTTGATGATATAGCACAGGGGTAAGACACGTTTGAGTCAGTATATGTATACATGTATATAGAAAGAAGGGATCCGACTTCAAAAGGTCCAAATTACCCACTCATCTACTTTAAACCTTTCGTTCTGCAATAAATGCACCGATTTCGATCAGATAAAAAGCTATTCCGCCAGCAAGAACATTATTTTATTCAAATATGCAAAGGTCTCCCCGGTCAAATTAGGAATCTTTACACGGCATCAGAAACATGAGCAAAATGTCCAAAATAAGTTAGTCGGACACGACCGCGTCCCCGAGTGCGAACCGCTGACAGCCTTGAAACGATTACTTATACGTCAAACACAATAAAATTTGGCGTTCATATCATCATTATATTCAATAAAAAGAACTTTCTTACTGCGAGCTTACACGAAAACGAGGTTTTACTGTCCTTTCTGTGTGTTTACATGTTCCTCGCATGTCAGAAACTTTTACTTACAATTCGCCGAAGTCATGCCACGTGACTTCTTGTTACCCACGTTTTGATTGGCCGTTGACGAACGCGAACTATTCAAACCTTGTTCGTGATCAATCGGAAAACAGTCGACATTTTCCGCCCGTCCAATGAAATAACACAGCTGTTGTATAGTCACGTGACCATAGTTTGACTTCTTGAAAACGATGTCAGCTGCAAACGTTGAAACTCGCTAAAAGGAGGGTAAAACCACGTTTTCGTGTAAGATCGCTGTAGGAAAGTTCTTTTCATTGAATATATTGCTGACATGAAAGACAAATTTTACTGTGTTTGACGTAAAAGTAATAGTTTCAAGGCTGTCCACGGTTCACACCCAGGGACGAGGTCGTGTCCGACTAACGAATTTTGGCTATTTCAGCGGCTAGCTGTCTATTTTCATTCTTGTTCTAGTTTTCCACCAATCAGGAACTATGTTACATTGCAATTTGCATATGGCCCACTAGTATTTTGTAGTAAACCGTGATTTCATTAGTTAATGCCTAGACTGGCATACAGCCTTTTACAATGCCCCTACACATGGCTAACTCTAAGTACAAAATCCAGATACAGTCATCTAATGTGATGAAAATCCTGGGGTCGTTCTTACGACCTGGTAGTTATTTCAAAACACCATGTTTATGATAATTAGCTACTTCGCAAGCCGAAATCCATGCAGTCGGTCCATATTACCCTAACCACAGCAAATGTAATACATTCTGTTATGCAGACCTTTTCTATAAACTTCTCAGAGTTCAGTCAAAACGCCATATAATACAAAAAATCAAATTTACGCTTATATTTAGCATGGAAGTCTGTCGAAAGTTCTGTTCTTAAAATAGATGCTAATGGGAAATTCCCCAGTAAATAAAAATAGACGTATACGATGATAATAACCGATGTCTCCGAAAGAAGTTGGCATATTCAACCCTTTCCCTCATATATACCCTATACGAGCCGTCTGATCAGGGTCTGCTCTGTTTGCTAATGGAATATATGTTCATATACTTTGTATAATGGCTACAATGTTCCAACTTACATATAGGGCAAATCGGCGTTTGTAAACAACCCTATCGATTTTACGCATGCGCAGTTAACTGGTGGGCAAAACCACAAGTAACAACCTATGTATCCCTATGTATAGGCTAAGCAATAGTTAGCCTACATTTAACGGCTGTGTTGGTTAGGAATAATTATTGTTGGTTTCTCTACATTTACTATATCCTTTGACTATAATGACGATTTTGTTTTAGTTTCGAAGGGAAGATACAGCAAGAAGCTTGAATTAATCGGCCTAAAGGAGTGCCCTATAAATTACCAGCTGAACTTTGAAAAAAGAACGATCCATTGATATGGTCTTTCTTTAAAATGGGAGACATTCTTATTTATTTGTTGGACATGCCTGATATGTCGAATAATTAAGATCAACAGTATTTAAAATGTCGATTCTCGTGTTATGTTAATAAAATCTAGATATTAAGATATACAGTCTCGTGGCGTTCATTTGGGTGTTGTAAAATCTCTTTCTGGCATCGGTACAGTACCGTAGCAGATATAGTAAAAGTATTTTAGAATAGATCTAGATCATATAAATCTAATTAGAATAAAGGAGCATTTACTAAAGAAAAGGAATTTGTTTAGATGTTTTTTAGTTTTGAAACCATTGTGATAATAGAGCATTTGCTCCTATGGAGCAAATTAATGCTCTATTTATCACAATAGTTTCAAGAAGTAACTACATGTATTACAGAGGCGCCAACAAGCGTCAATATCAGGGAATGGGTTAAGCCTTACCATCCTGTCAAAATAAGTCTGATCTATTATATTTTAACCTTAGGCTACTTCCGATTTGTTCCAGTGTGGCAGAAACTAGTGACTGATTGTCAAACAGTTTAGTTCCAAATGAGACACCGAGTTACTCAGCATATCATCTGGATCCAAACTGTTTGACACTCGGTCAGATGCAAGCCAAGTCGTGCTTAGCATAATAGAATTAACGATTTCACCATTATCGTTGAATGAGAACACTGTAGGTCTAGATTGGACCCGGATGATTCTGACCATTACTTGGTCAGTACCAAACATATGCCAGAAATGTCTGATTTATAAAAACCCTAATTTCCTTAACCCTTTCCCAGTTCTATGTTTATTCCAAATTTCAATACCTACTGAATATTCATGGGCAAAATAGTTACAATGAAATATGAAAAGTGGAAATTAGTAGCCATTTAAGAAAGTAAAGAAAAAAATAAATAAAAAAGAAAGAAATAGTAGCCACTATATATACAGCATAAGTGTGTTTGTCAAAATACCTAGGGTAGTTAGGGTATCACTGGTAAATCTCTGAAATACATTCAAAAGTATAGATTTGTCCCCTTTTACAATACAGTAAAATCCCTCTTAACCCGACTTCTAGTAGATAAGAATTTAGATACTTTAAGGCAGGTGGCTGCTTAATGAAGGGTGAAAGTCATGCCGAGGAGCTTTCTGCATTATTTTCATCCTGCATTAAGCTGCCACCTGTCTCCAAGATTGATATTTATACTGAATTTAACGTCTGGTTTAGAGGGGGTTTACTGTACATGTATTTTTGAAATTCTATTTCTTTCAAACCAGATCTTAGCAACAACGTCGCACGACCATTGATAAAATACATCAGGAAACATTGTAATGTCGCAATGGAATCGACTTTCTGCATTTGAATTTTGATCTACCCCAGAAATAGTACCAGTGATGTTCGATATTTCATAGTAGTTCACAAAATGTTGAAAGTGTATCGAAATATCAACCGTGGCTGTTATAATCAAATAATTCTTTTCGGTTATGTGTCCATTTCATGTACCTCCAACAATTCTATAATGTTCTGCAAAAATCTAATTATGTTACTTTGGTCTACCTAACTATTACAACGCTGAAATGGGCTGTTGCAAAATTCAAACAAGTCAAGCTAAAATGAGCTAATGGTTAATATTTAGGGACTTTTCCAAACAAAAGTGTAACACGACAAACAGTGCAGATCCTGATTAGAGGGCTCCTCTATGAGTCTTCTTACCTGGGTCTCCTCTGTTTGCAGAGGGCATAAGTGACTAGGCAAAAAGGGCATTTAACTCAGAATCCGACAACCATATATCAGACTTCTGTAAATACCACAGGAAGGGTATGGGACTTTCAGAATCCGACGACCTTATGTCGGACTTCTGTTGTAAAAAGACACCATGCAGTTTGAACAAAGGCGTTTGGATTGACAGTAGGTCATTGGTAAAATCTATTCATTTTATACTTGGATATTTCATGAAAAATGGGTCTGTATAATTTGCATATTAAGTATGTACGTTCACAAGTCGTTGTTGCTTTTCACACCTTTGTAGCGTTTAAATAGAACCATGTAACACTTATATTTTGGGACCCAAGCGGTGGCCGAGGGGAAAGAGCTGCGTCTATGAATCCCGTCAATACCAAATGCAAATAGAAAAAAGATTCTAATATATTTTTTATTCTTTATATTTTTTGATATACGTTTCTCTAAATACATTTTAAAGCAAACAAACTAGAAAACATAAGCATGCCTCTTGAAACTTGCTATGGACTTTTTAAAGCATTATGCTATATTAACATACAGTCCTGGTGTCAATAGTATGCATTTCGATACAACTTAGAAGCAGGATCCAGCATTTGTGCTAGGACAACTATGAATTCGAACCTACCATGTTCAATTTAAAATTGTCACCTGCTCAATATTTTGTGTATTGCATATATAATTATGTATATTCAATTAGTCTATGCTTTGCATAGTTTTATTTTAAAATTGTCAAACATCTAGGATCCTGATCACAGACCGACACACACACAATGTACAACTGGCAATTAGGTCACGATAACCTGCATAATATTTGAAAACTTAGTTTGTTTCAAAAGGAATTACTGCACAGTTCAAACTGACTATAAAAAATTGCCTGAGATCTGAACAATAATTACATCATCAAAAACAATAGTTTAAAAAAGTACATGTATATAGACACAGAGCGCAAATGGAACGGAGCCATGTAAGAAACTTGATTCCTGTTCTATGTTTATTCCAAATTTCAATACCTACTGAATATTCATGAACAAAATAGTTATAATGAAACATGAAAAGTGGAAATTAGTAGCCATTTAAGAAAGTAAAGAAAAAGATCTTTCAAATTCCATTAGCCAACAGAGCAGACCCTGATCGGACGACTCCTATAGGAGTCATCAGATCTGGGTCTACTCTGATTACAAATGCGTGAAAAACATTTATATGAAGGAAAGGGTTAAGTGTTCTAGCACCCAGTCTCTCCTCTCTACCAGTTTGTACAGCTGAATAAGTCAGTTTGGAAACATTTTTGCAACTTTAGATTAAACAGACATGGTAGCAAATAGTGAAAACCCTTCAAACGGGCCCATCAAGGAGATGTTTGATCTGGGTCTGCACTATTTGCATAAGTGTGTTTGCCACAATACCTAGGGTAGTTAGGGTATCACTGGTAAGTCTCTGAAATACATTCAAAAGTATAGATTTGTCCCATTTTACAATACAGTAAAACCCCTCTTAACCCGACTTCTAGTAGATAAGAATTTAGATACTTTTTAGGCAGGTGGCTGCTTAATGCAGGGTGAAAGTCATGCCGAAAGCTCCTGTAGGAGCTTTCTGCATGATTTTCATCCTGCATTAAGCTGCCATCTGTCTCCAAGATTGATATTTATACTGAATTTAACGTCTGGTTTAGAGGGTTTTTTATCGTACATGTATTTTTGAAATTCTATTTCTTTCAAACCAGATCTTAGCAACAACGTCGCACGACCATTGATAAAATACATCAGGAAACATTGTAATGTCGCAATGGAATCGAATTTCTGCATTTGAATTTCCGTTCTACCCCAGAAATAATACCATTGATGTTCGATATTTCACAGTAATTCACAAAATGTTAAAAGTGTATCGAAATATCAACCGTGGCTGTTATAAGCAAATAATTATTTTCGGTTATGTGTCCATTTCATGTACCTCCAACAATTCTATAATGTTCTGCAAAAATCTAACAATTATGTTACTTTGGTCTACCTAACTATTACAACGCTGAATTTTTCAAATGGGCTGTTCCAAAATTCAAACAAGTCAAGCTAAAATGAGCTAATGGTTAATATTTAGGAACTTTCCAAACAAAAGTGTAACATGACAAACAGTGCAGATCCTGATTAGAGGGCTCCTCTATGAGCCTTCTTACCTGAGTCTCCTCTGTTTGCAGAGGACATAAGTGACTAGGCAAAAAGGGCATTTAACTCAGAATCCAACAACCATATATCGGACTTCTGTAAATACCAAAGGAAGGGTATGAGACTTTCAGAATCCGACGACCTTATGTCGGACTTCTGTTGTAAAAAGACACCATGCAGTTTGAACAAAGGCGTTTGGATTGACAGTAGGTCATTGGTAAAATCTATTCATTTTATGCTTGGATATTTCATGAAAAATGGGTCTGTATAATTTGCATATTAAGTATGTACGTTCACAAGTCGTTGTTGCTTTTCACACCTTTGTAGCGTTTAAATAGAACCATGTAACACTTATATATTGGGACCCAATTGGTGGCCGAGGGGAAACAGCTGCGTCTATGAATCTCTAGGTCCTTGGTTGGAATCCCGGCAAAACCAAATGCAAATAGAAAAAGATTCTAATATATTTTTTATATTTTTTTTATTCTTTATATTTTTTGATATTCTTCTCTCTAAATACATTTTAATGCAAATAAACTAGAAAACATAAGCATGCCTCTTGAAACTTGCTATGGACTTTTTAAAGCATTATGCTATATTAACATGCAGTACTGGTGTCAATAGTATGCATTTCGATGAAACTTAGAGGCAGGATCCAGCATTTGTGCTAGGACAACTATGAATTCGAAAGTACCTTGTTCAATTTAAAATTGTCACCTGCTCAATATTTTGTCTATTGCGATATAATTATGTATATTCAATTAGTCTATGCTTTGCATAGTTTTATTTTAAAATTGTCAAACATCTAGGATCCTGATCACAGACCGACACACACAATGTACAACTGGCAATTAGGTCACGATAACCTGCATAATATTTGAAAACCGTTCCAATGCGGTACTCCTGCTTTCAGCCTATGGTCAATTTTGTTATTTATTATGCTAATGTTTAATGTTTTTCGTCTTGATATGCGTCCTGTTATGTTTTGTCTTGTGGCCATACCGTTTCTTGTTTGATGGTGTTTGGTGCGGTGTCATTTCGTGTGCAGCTCTCCCTGTTTGACTAATTTTTCCATAATTAGTTTCAAAAGGAATTACTTCAGAGTTCAAACTGACTATAACAAAATCCCTGAGATTTGAACAATAATTACATCATCAAAACCAATAGTTTAAAAAAGTACATGTATATAGACACAGAGTGCAAATGGAACGGATCCATGTAGGAAACCTGATTTGAAAAGTCTAAGAATGTCTAGAGCTAGGGCTTTACCTTAGTTGGTCATCAAGTTTTAATGTATTTTGGGCACCTTGAATTCTTGGATTTTCCAACCACGTGTACGCGCGTGTATATAGCCAGGCATGCTCCTGGAACGTCTATTTAGAGGGGCTCTATTGAACTTAGTTGCCTCTAAAGTTTCTGTAATGAGTGTTGCATTTGAGACGAGGCAAAACCTTGCCAAACCCAACTGTTAGTAAAGTAAAAATATAATGTTTGCTTCTCTTGGTGTATGTGTGTGTATGTATGCAGTTAAATTGGTATATTATAATGTATGTACAAATATGAGTCAAGCAGGAAACACCACATACAAAGCAAATAGCCACCCGAACAGCCCCATAAGAAAGCACAGCAAATACAAAGAGACGCACAAAGACAAAACAAATAAACAATAGGGGATGGAAGTACCGCTTTGGAACGGTCTGAGGCTGTAGTCACTGGGGGTTTAAACCTGTCAAGGGGTACCAATCTCACACTTATTCCACCCCATCCTAAAAGAATGTGTACATGTAAATAAACGTATCCCTTCTCCGACTAATCTACAACAACCGCGATGGCAAACACAGTGGTAAATTGCATGTAGAATGGAAACATATTGGAGAGAAACAAACGTCTGTGTATGTAACTTGTTAAATACATGTAACTTAACCCATTATCCATTAGGCTATTTTTCAGCTCAAAATCTTGTCCGCTCAATAACTTCATGACTATTGTGTGTGCTGTCTTCATACTTAGTAGGATGGTTGTTCATGGCAAGAAGATGATCCCTATTGATTTATGAGGTCAGTCCGTAAAAGGTCAATGTCACAGTGGTCATCAACTCCAAAAAACTTTGGTCGCTTAATAACTTAATAACATGAGCCGCCCCTCCCATATATTAACATTGTGCATGTTTTGACAGCACATTCTTTCGGCATATAATGCTCCGATACATGGAGCTCTTGTTTTTATATTGTTATAATTTTAAAATATGTATGTGTTGTTAACTATTGACTTGTTGCTTGATATTGAAATAAATCTATCTATCTATGTGCATTTTCTGCGTTCAAAGTATGAGAAAGAGAGATTTAGTCCATTGCAAACAGTGTCGACGCAGGACAGATAATATGTATATGATAAGATATCGGGTCAAGGTTTATATATCTCAACTTATTCGTTTTGCTAGAGCTTGTTCATCTATTGACGATTTTAACAGTCGAAATCTCATTTTAACTGAAAAACTGCTTAAACAAGGATATAGATACCATAAACTAAGAACAACTTTCTCTAAATTTTACCATCGAAATCTCTCGCTTATTGGCAAGTACAAATGTAATCTCAAGGTGCTTCTGCGACACGGTATTTCACATCCTGAATTTTATGGTGATGTGATTTACAAACTTCGTAAAATTATTGGACATACCCATTTTCTCACTTTGTTCATCAAATATATAAAACAATTCATTTAAAAAGGGATATGATCCTGTAGTACTACAACATACTGCATGTTTGGTTGTGAACCCTTTTACAGTTGGCAATCACGCTGGCCTCTTTACATGTACGCCGACAAGAAAGGTTTAGTACTCTATGAAGGCGACCTCTTAAATCCAGAAATGGAAGGAGAACGTCGGATATCTGTACTATTTCATTTTTGTCGTACCCTTTATTACTTTTCTACAGTTACTCTGTTTGCAGCTCAATCATTGAGTACACTAGCGATAGGTGGATACAGTATGTTCAATTAAATGTTTTTTTGTTATACATACACTTTACCACTGTATTTGCTGTCGCGGTTGTTGTAGATTAGTCGGAGAGGGGATACGTTTATTTACACTGTTTGTCTTTTAGGATGGGGATGGAATAAGTGTGAGGTTGGGCGCCCATAAACCGGTTTAACCCCCCGGTGACTTTTGTCACTGACCGTTCCAAGGCGGTACTTCCATCTCCCTCCTATTGTATGTTTGTTTTGTCTTTGTGCGTCTCTTGTTGTTTTTTCTACTTATGTACATTTGCTGTTTCCTTGTGTTGCTGTTCGGGCGAGTGTTTGTTCTGTATGTGGTGTTTCCTGCATGACTCATTTTTGTACTTTTACCTCTGTTTCATATAAACGCCTTTTCACACATTTGCAAACAGAGTTGACCCAGATTAGACGGCTCTCAAAGTCTTCCAAAACCACTTACTGGAGTTTTCACTAAATGTCAGAGGAATGATTTGTAGGTGAACCTCTATCAGATTTGTATAAATCATTCCTGTCCGTTGCATAAATAGGTCAAATGAGATCTCTCTAGGACACAGGTTGACTCTGAGGTTCGAAATAGAAACACGCTATAATTCAAGTTGAAACACCATATAGCTGTTCTATAAGGCTTTGTCCCGGTCTGATAGCATGAATGAATATCGTGTTATCATAATTTCTTCAAATACCATTTTCTAAAAATCTCTACAAGCTTGATATTGATATCCGGCGAAAGTCACAACTTTCGGTTTGTAAGTCTTTCATGGATATGAATATCAAGCTTGTAGAGATTTTTATAAAATAGAGAGGTTGGTTGTCACTTTGGCGACTCGTTGAAAAAGCGTGCTAATATTCTGAGAAAACATAGATGATTTCTCATCAAGAGTGATGATTTCTTTGATAAATAAGACACGGTTTATGGAAATCGGTGGTCAATTAAACTTTCAAGGACGATCGAAGTGAATGAACCCATCGATTTTTGAGCAGATTTCGACCGGAGTTGAATACCTTTTACTTATAAAATAGAGCAGGGGTGTTCGCGAAATGTTTTTTTCATTTATTTTGGTTGGGTCAGAAAACTATATGTTGGTATGTTTGAGATACTTATGACATGTAATTAAACAAATAATATATCTATTTGTGATGGAGTTGTTGTTGTTGTTGTTGTTTTTGCGAAAGGCACATGTGCTCCGAACGTGCTTCTGACATTTTCCGGCGGTCATCCACAGACATCTTAGCAGTGCTGTTATGGTTGTTTTGCATTTCATGTACAAGTTAATAGTGATTTCCTATAAAAGGTACTTGAAATTTTTCAATAATTGTTTCTTCTACTCCACGTTCACTTATTCTTTTCAAACATTACAATCGCCTAAAAACAAATATGCAGTCAGACCAAGGCTCCAACTCATTGCAGTATATTTAAATATTTTAATAGCATCGCCTCCGAATTCACTAACAACAGACATAACCATAAAGTATATTGAATGAAATAGTTGATCTAACTTTTGTTTAAGTCATTTCCGTTGCACGCCTGTCTGTTAGTATAATAATAACCAACCTTCAAAGATCTAGTTCCCTGTACTATAAAATCTCCAAACATTTAATTTAATATGGCAGAAATTTAATACCATTATTGTTTTGTACATTATGTCAATATTTGAATGCCGCTGAATATCTTTTTTAAAGATATTTCTTGTTCAGCGGCTAGCTGTCTATTTTCACTTTTGTTCTAGTTTTCCACCAATGAGACACTATGTTACATTGTAATTTGCATATGACCTACGAGTATTTAGTAGTAAACTGTATTTTCATTAGTGAATACTTTGACTGGCATACAACCTTTTTATATGCCTCTACACATTGCCAAACTATGTAAAATTCTGATATACAGTCTGCTAACGTGTCGAATTTCCTGGGGTAATTCTTACGATATTGTAGTTATTTCAAAACACCATGTTTTATGATAATTAGCTGTTTCGGCCTCGCAAATTGAATTCAATGCAATAATAATTATTAACATAATCATAACACATGTAAGGTATCATGTTACACAGACATGTTCTATAAACTTCTTAGAGTTCAGTCAAAACGCCATATAGTACAGAAAATCATTATTTACGCAGATATTTAGCATGGGACCGAAGACTGTCGACTGTCGAAAGTTCTGTTCTTAAAATAGATTTTAAGACCTGGAAATTCCCATAAAATCAAAGTACCGATGTACTGATATTTATCACCTCAAGGTAATGGTTGCTGAGCAATATTACCAGTTTGTCGAAACCACTATTAAACTTTCAAACTTTTGCTATCATTTTGCTATCAATTTATACAACATTTGATAATAAAATCCACTTTGACGAGCAGGTAGTTTGCCGAAACCACCATAATTCACAGGCAGTGCTATTGGAAATAAAGAAGAAGGGTTGTTTAGTATATTAGAGTAGTGGTATTAATAGTATTAATTACTATCCCCTACCACAGCACCGAAGCTCTGGTTATTGGCTCTCTTTGATATAAAGCTACTTACTGAAGGCTATTGCTGCGGCTCTATCGCATGGGGCTTGGGCTCATAGACGTAGGTTGAATTAAGTTGCTAACTTTATATTGTTTTAAAAATACATGTGGATAGATTCAGTTAATGATGTCATTAATGATGATGCACACAAGTCGATTTAAGCGTTGATCTAGGCTAAATAAATACCGTTCTTTAAGGAATTACAGACTCTGCTTTAAAGTGTATTCAATTTCTTATCTTCATATCAATACAAATATAAGCGCTTTCATGTACATTTTATAATAGGTAAACTAAAGAACAAACTTGAGATAGTTTTAAAACATTACTTTGACATCGTACATTTTAGAAGTGATTTCCTATAAAAGCAACTTGAAATATTTCAATAACTGTTTCTTCTACTCCAAGTCATTTTCATTGCATGCTTCTCTGCTAGTATAATAACAAGCAACCCTTCATAGATCTAGTTCTCTGTACTAGTAGAATCTCCAAACATTGAAATAAATATTGTAGAGATTGTTTTGTACATTGTGTCAATATTTGAATGCCGCTGAATATCTTTTTTAAAAGATATTTCTTGTTTTCTCATGCTTCTGGTGCCGTGTTAAGTTTATCCCGGGAAAATATTTGCATATTCGAATAAAACAATGTCTTTTCTTACGGAATAGCTTTTTATCTGATCGAAATCGGTGCATTTCTTGCACTGCGAAGGTTTTAAAGTAGAGGAGTGGGTAATTTGGATCTTCTGAAGTCGGATCCCTTCTTTCTATATATACATATAATCAATATTCATGACGTCATTATTTTTTGCATAAATATTCATGGAGTAAATGGTTAACTCTTTACTTGATGATCCAGTTTTCTGTTTTTTTACCTGGCTTTTACTGTTTGCCATGGCAATGAGGCAATGGAATTCCTTATTTTTATAGTTTCAGTACAAGAATACACGTGCACTACTTAATATTCATAATTGCTGGCTTCTTCTTGTCGAAACTGAAAAGCCGTCTATCGTGTAAAGCATTTTCTACAAAGCTTAGATTGTCTCGGATTTACAGTATCCAATGATAATCAAAAAAGACAAATTTGTTCTTTTACTGACTTGACAAAATTTATTAATGTGATATGAGGGTTTGAAACGGGACTATACATCCATGAAATAAATTCAACTAATTAACTCTTAACATACAGGAACCGAGAATATAAAACATTTGCAAACAGTGTAGAACCAGATCAAAGGGCTCCTGGGGAGTCCTGTGGTCAGGGTCTGAACTGTTTGTCATAACAGTTTCTGCGATAAAGGTTTTCTTCAAATAATATTCAGATTGGGGGCAGATAGTTTTAAGTATTCAGCTAGTTTAAGGTTAAATGCTTCATTCCGTTTGATCGAAGCTTTGAATTATGACCACGCCAACAAGTCGGACTCGAGACTTCTCGCCTATAAATATAGTTCCATAATCTCTTTTCTACAACAATACATGCGAATAACTATTTCGCATCCAATACCATACTGAATGGACTCATATATGACGCTCTGTTGGTCATTTTTCTCTCCGAAACGACAGATTAATACGAGGGTACGCTACGCAGTACCATTTATACAAACAATTGGAATTGTACAAAATTGGATTTGCCGTCACAATGATAGCTGCCATATTCTGTGGCAATCCAACACAATTGCATTTGTCCATGAAATATGATATTTCAGTCTCAGAGAATGATATTGGGATCTCATGTTTTTCGCTGACAAAAACAGCTTGAAAATCAATTGAGTATTGTTACGGGACAATTTGAATGTTACACGGCGCATCGTTGGCTTGTAATAATTACGAAGATTTGACAAAAATGTCTGACAGCTCTGATTAAACTTGATGCAAATAATGTAATAAAATATGCCCCATTACTGGCTCTTTTTAAAACAATCAGTACGTCTTTTATTTGTTTTTAAATTAAATAATTGGGGTATGTTTAAGTGGTGTTGAAATAGTATTTGGCACACATTGCATGTATGCGAATTCAAATACAAACATAACATGTTTGTTTCGATTACGGTCCTGACAGTGTTCATTTAGTCCTTTACCTCATGAATATTCATATAAGAAATAATGACATCCTTAACATTTAACCCTTCGCTTGCTATTCACGTCAATATACCTACCTGTAAATAGTGAAGACCCAGATGAGACAGCTCCTGCAGGAGCTGTCTCATCAGGGTCTGCACTATTTACAAGTTGATTGTGCAACCAGTGCACTCCACAGCAGTGATTGCACAGCGAAATACGTGTACACAGTGAAGATATATGTAATTATACAACAGGGCATGGGTAAAGAAGGAGAAATGTATTTTAAAATTCAGCAAGAGAAGGGTTAATATATAAATTATTATAAGTGTGTATGAACAAGTGGGTTTGGGGCTTTGGCAGGAACTCTGGGGTCAGATCTATATAACAAAGCAGATCTTAATCTGAGGGCTCCCGCATATCTAGTCTGATCTAGGTCTACTGTGTTTTCAAAGGCATGAAAATGTGTCTCTATCAGGTAAAGAACAAATGAAATAACACAAAGATTATTAAGACAAGAATAATCTGTTAACGGCGATGTTGGAAAGAATATTGACAGAATAATATTGTATCTAGTACAGTTTTAACCTTTAGCCTGCTATGGGCGGAGGAGTGAATACCTATGCAAACAGTTTGGATCCAGATGAGACGCCGAGTAACTCGGCGTCTCATCAGGATCCAAACTGTTTGACACTCTGATTGCATTTTGGTAGACAAATTGAATATAGCTTGAATTTTGAAAATGTAGTAGGTGAAACATTCTGTAAATATAATTTGTTCAGCAGGCTAAAGGTTAAAGTGTTTTACCAATTTAGTCCTTGTGACAAATTGGTGGTTACAGTTGCAAACAGTTTGGATCAAGATGAAACGTCGAGTAACTCAACCTCTCATCAGGATCCAAAACTACAAATGCACTTGATATTCTGATAGGACCTATGTAAAGACAATCAAGACAATATATAGAATCTTTGTAAAGAAAATTTAGACATTATGCTTTGATGTACACATAGGCAATGGCAAAACCAGAAAGGTTCCTATGGTTTAAAACTTTAATGAAGCAATCAACCGTAATCAAAATACAAAGAAATTGTAAAAGCGTTTAATAAGGCGTATTCATTTAACTCTTTACTCCATGACTACGCCTTTCTATGCCTCTGTAATAGTCACTTCTTGAAACCATTGTGATGAATAGAGCATTTGCTCAATACTACACAATTCTAACATTTTCCTTTTCTCTAGTAAATGCTCCTTTAGGGTAGATTAATTCAAAGAGGTTGGGTCTAAAATATCCTATGAGGTAATGGGTTAAATTGTAAAGGCGTTAAATAAGGCGTATTCGTTTAACTTTTTACTCCATGAATATTCATGTAAGATATAATGACATCATGAATATTAATCAATTGAATTTCCACAATGACACATGAACAAAAGAACATTTTGGCCCAGACAGAAACTGTAGCATTAGATCTATATTATACCTTCACCAAACAAAAGACACCCTGATCAGACGGCTCCAATAGGATCCATCTGATCTGGTTCTACTATGTTTGCAAAGGCGTAGAAAGGTGTATTTATAGAGTAAATGGTTAACTTGTTTTCTGCCAGATAGTGTCGTCTGCAAACTTTGTCGTCTGCTCCAATTTTCATCTTTTACATTTCTTCATGTTTTTTGTTTTAAAAATACATGTATAGTCTTGACAACAGTTTGGATCTTGATGAGACGCCGAGTTACTCGGCGTCTCATCTGGCTCCAAATGGTTTGTATATAGGTATTCACAGATGCGACATTGACAGTGAAATAGATAACCCTTTCCCTTATGTAAGCGCATTTTGACGCATCTGCAAACAGAGTAGACCCAGATCAGACGGCCCCTATAGGAGCCGTCTGATCAGGGTCTGCTCTGTTTGCTTATGGTGTAATATAAATATGATTCTACAGCTTCTTCGTGAGAGCCAAAATGCCATGTGTTCATATGCCATTATAAAAAGTAGATCTACTCTTATTAATATTCATGACGTCATTATGTCTTACATAAATATACAACCGGGAAAGGGTTAAACAAATTACTACTGTGTCTTATACACTAAACCCGCTCTACAATGACCAATAAAACCCGTATCGTAACACGCTTATACTATGCATGTACATGCAAAACGTGGCTATTCATTAACTGGTCACTGTTAAGAGATTCAATTGTATAGATAAATGTATGTGATTCTGCTGAATTAATGCCGTTATTACAGTTATAACTATTTTAACATTCATTAACTCTTTCGCCGCCAAGTGAATTTCGTCTGCTAAGATTATCGCCTGTTTCAGGTTTCAGGTTTGTTAGGTGTGTTATTTCCAGCCTTTATGATATTTTTTATACATTTACAGTCTAGTAACAATGCCTACAATAAACGCATATTTTCAATAACGTCATAAAACATGGCATTTGTTTTGTTCAATCATTCTTATGAAGATTGTCAATTTCAACCTAAATTGAAAATGCCCGTGTGATTCAAAACAAACTGTTTTCGTCCATACCTATATGTTGGATGTTCAACAAAATATCACCGACCTATGTCGAGCAATGTATGTCGAACAGTTACGAAACTAAACCATGTAGCAAGAACAGTTAACGCTTTGCCTCATATAAACGTGTTTTCACGCATTTGCATACAGAGTAGAGCCAGATCAGACGGCTCTTATAGGAGCCGTCAGATCAGGGTCTACTCTATTTGCTTTTAATATGATATAGATCTAATTCTACGGTTTCTCTCAAAGCAAAGAATTTCTTGGAAATTTTATCTAATAAAAATTCAGCTAATAAATATTCATGATTACACATCGACCTTCCTTTGCTCGTCCTCTGCCACGATGTGTGTATGATCAGCACACTGTGGACAACAATTCCATATCAATACATGTAGTAATATATGTCTCGATATATATCTATGACAAGTTGACCCATACTATTTGATAAATGAGTCCCGAAGTCCGTTAAATTTGTTTTAAGGGATTTTGGTAGTCCATTGAATTGTGTTACGGTATCCAGTGCAAGGTTATGGTGTCCACCTCAAGACCAACATTAATCACAGGGATTCGCCTGAATAATTCTGCTCAGCTTATAGTTTTATGTTATGCTAAAGAGTTTGGCCTGTATTAGCCTCTGGTCTATGGGTCTACGTTGTTTTGCAAATGCGTGAAAATGCGTTATGGAAAGGGTTAGTAGAATAAATATGGTGTTTAAAATCAGTAATTTCAATAAACATGGTGCACTACAGTGATTTTGTTCAATTGCATAACTAGATTATTTTGTATACATCTTCCGTTCAGGGTTTACCTACTTGCATTGGCTGTATACAGGAAGGGTGGACAGTGTGTCAAATCCTCAGGACTGCAGTTGATACTGGATAGAATGCAAACATTTTTCTGCAGGAACAAAAAACGAATTAGCGTATTGAACAATTAGACGCTATTGGAGATAACCCAATCTCGCGTACACACTTAAAGCATGCATGATTTACTTCCCCTGATGCAAGCGTCATCATATTAACAAATTAACAAAGTACATAATTTGTCTATAATATTATTGCAAATGTAGGCCTATATAGTATATGTACTGTTTTTCTTTGCTCAAAGTAACGGAACAAGTATTGAACAAAATACAAACAAACAAGAGAACCACGATGACCTTGTATCGCTCAACTGGTTTACCATCATTCATACTTATATAAAACGTAAGGGAACAAGTATGAAGCAAACTACATGTACTAACAAACAAGAGAACCATGACGGCCTTGTATCGCTCACTTGATTTACCATCAGACACACTTATTTAAAAACCGAGCTGAATTAACCCTTTCCCTGTTGCATATTCATGTAAGAAATAATGACGTCATTAATATTAATTAGATTGTTTTTTATAATCGCATATGAACACATGACATATTGGCTCAGGCAGAAGCTGTAGAGTCATATCTATATTGCACCATATTAAGCAAACGGAGTAGACCCTGATCAAACGACTCATATAGGAGCCGTTTGATCTGGGTCTACCCTGCTTGCAGATGTGTAAAAATGCGCTTACATAGGGGACAGGGTTAAACAATATAATGGTTTAATATATTTTGAATGATAATGGCACATTTCTCCAACGCTACGAACCTGAGATGGGTTGCAAAGGTGCTTGACGAACAATTATAAATATTTTAAGAATGATAAGGAAAAATAATAAAAAGTAAAATATTATAGACATAACGGAACTTGGCCAACTTCAAATTTGATTTAAATGCTATAACCATACATACTTTGTCTTAACGTTTTGATATAATATTCAATTCAATTCAATTCAATAATGTAATATAATACACTGTTTGATTTTATCAAAGTCTCGTGGAAGGATTATCAGAGCAATAAACAGCTTGGATCCGGATGAAACGCCGAATGAGTGGGCGTCTCATCAGGATCTAAGCAGTTTAAGTATGACTCTATGGTCGCGAATGGCAGGACAATTTAAATTACAAATAAAATCATTTTCGTTAATATGTGATTTTTAGTCAGGATTTATGATACCATCTGTTGCATTTTTCGCACTGCACATATCATGTCATCTAAACATTCAGGTAGGTAACGAATACAATAATTATTACATTGTGTAATTATAATTTCCCTAGTAGTTATTTTTCTCCTTCTTATGCTGTTAGCGGAAACTCTGAAATGTTCTCTTCTTCAAAACATTTAATATGATGTGTTCTAAGCTTATTACTGTCAAAAATTAGATCAAGCGTTAGTTGTTTGTGTTTATTTCGAAAACAGTATGCTGTTACGAATGCAATTGCGAACAGTCCGCAATAAACACTGTTGTTAATTAATTTTTTAAACTATTTGGAATTGGAATAGTTTTATTATCAGAGCGTTCCTTTCCTAAACTATCGATGAGATAAATTTTGGTTTCGTTTCCCTTCCTTGTTCTATGTCGTCCGCATTTTCCAATCTCCATTTTTATTCTATATACCAACACGAAGTAAATACAGATCGATCTGTATTTACTTCGAGATACCAATAATGTCTATATCGTCCGTAAAGCGCGTCCGCATTTTAGATCTTTGCACTATCGAGACCGAGAACCAGCGTCTTTTCAACAAAGGGAGATAAATTTCACAGGACGCGTCTGAATAAATCATCGTGGGTTAAACGTGTCCTTGTGAGTATAGGTTAATTTGTAAGCATGTCATAGATATATAACTGTTTTACGGTCAAATAAAGAATTTGGAAGTAAATCTTGACCATAAATTGGCATTTACGTTATGCCTATGCACGAGTTAAAGCTGTTTCTCCAAAAATTAATTTCGGTCCGATTAAATTACGCCCTAGTTCATTTCGTCTCACATTGTTAATTCACAGTTTGCTTCTGTTTCATTTTACACAAGATGATTAAATAATTGTTAATAAATACATTAGAATTATCTGGAAATACGTCAATAAAAAGTTTTACAAAATCAATTCTAAGTTGTTACTGATTTAAAAGTGATTTTTAGGATAATTTGTCAGATTGCGGGTCAAAACGGTCCATGACGGCCCGGTCCAAAACAGCCCACTTTATCCCCCAGACCAAATGTTGCCGGGTCAAAAGGGCCCGGCTTCAGTTAGTGGATAATGATATAAATTCAGTGGAAAAAAAGTTTATTGGTAAAATTTATTTTTGTACGATGGTCATTTTGATATAATAAAAATATTTTTGGAGTGTCTATTTCCACGTATTTTTTCTAACCGGTGAAAGTGTAAAAATCACACGCATCATGAGAATTACACAATACGGCCATAAATTCCGATAAGATCCTAATCTTATCTGAAGCTAAACTAAACAAAGTCTGGTCTAACCAAAATTACGTGGTACTAAGCAAAGGGAAATCACCGCTGACAAAGTCTATCTTATTAGGCTAGGTTATCGTTCCTTTCCTACCACGTAATTTGAGTTCTCCCGTATTTTAAGACATAATACATTTTTTTTTCACTGCAAAAGCTTTTTAATATCTCAAGTGTTCGAATACATTTTTTTTATTAAATCTGAAGACAATTTATAAATAAATCTGAAGCTAAACTAAACAAAGTCTGGTCTAACCAAAATTACGTGGTATTAAGCAAAGGGAAATCACCGCTGACAAAGTCTATCTTATTAGGCTAGGTTATCGTTCCTTTCCTACCACGTAATTTGAGGTCTCCCGTATTTTAAGACATAACAATACATTTTTTCACTGCAAAAGCTTTTTCATATATCAAGTGTTCGAATACATTTTTTTTTATTAAATCCAAAGACAATTTATATATAAATCTGAAGCTAAACTAAACAAATTCTGGTCTAACCGAAATTACGTGGTACTAAGCAAAGGGACATCACCGCAGAAAAAGTCTATCTTATTAGGCTAGGTTATCGTACCTTTCCTGCCACGTAATTTGAGTTCTCCCGTATTTTAAGACATAACAATACATTTTTTCACTGCAAAAGCTTTTTCATATATCAAGTGATCGAATACTTTTTTTTATTAAATATGAAGACAATTTAATTATTAATCTGAAGCTAAACTAAACAAAGTCTGGTCTAACCAAAATTACGTGGTACTAAGCAAAGGGACATCACCGCTGACAAAGTCTATCTTATTAGGCTGGTTATCGTTCCTTTCCTGCCACGTAATTTGAGTTCTCCCGTATTTTAAGACATAACAATACATTTTTTCACTGCAAAAGCTTTTTCATATATCAAGTGTTCGAATACTTTTTTTTATTAAATATGAAGACAATTTAATTATTAATCTGAAGCTAAACTAAACAAAGTCTGGTCTAACCAAAATTACGTGGTACTAAGCAAAGGGACATCACCGCTGAGAAAGTCTATCTTATTAGGCTAGGTTATCGTTCCTTTCTTACCACGTAATTTGAGTTCAGTCTAACCTATATTACGTGGTACTAAGCGTGACCCGGTTTCTAACGTATTTTATTAAGGCATAACAATACTTTTTCCATTGTAACATATATTTTATATATTAAGCTTATTGTTACACATCTATTTGAAAAACATCTGAAGCAAAACTGTAAAAAAAACAGTACTAAAAGGTCATACGTGGCACTAAGCAAGTTATAATTATATTTCCGTGCTAAAATTATGGTCAAATTAAGCTATTTTTTTCTCGTTTGATACAATTACATACTATAATTTAATTATTTATTACATTAAAATGAATAAAAAACCCAAATATATTTATTGTTTTTCCTAATCAGACTTTTGGTAAATATAGGCTGGAAACTTTCTTGACGTGGGGGTGATTTTCACGAAAAGGTGATTATTATGTGCATACATGGAATTAGCGGATCGTTATTTCCACGTAATTACGTGGAAATAGAATCGGCCAAATATTTTCAAGGAACACTTTTAAAATGATACACCAGATATAATGTTTTGTAAAATTTGATAATAGATACCAGTAATTTAAGGTTTTATTCATGTATATTTGAAATTGATGTAGAAGTTCTTTAACTCGATAATGACAAGACAGCTGTTTGTATTAAAGACACACATGTTTTAGCGTAAATCCAGATTAGATGATTAATTACTTGCCTTGGCAATATTTGAATTGATTTAAATGGGCATATTATTATTCCCAATAATTAAGTATCTAAAGGAACATGTGCAATCTATATCAGATCCTACACCATATGAATACACAATAATATTTAATACAAGGGGCGTTATTCAATCAATAAATCATGGATATTCATAATCATATAGCTCTGCCAAAAATACATTCTTATATAAAATACATACGATTTATCATAAAAACTAGGCTGTTTTGGACCGGGCCGTTATGGAAATGGGCCGTTTTGGTTTTTGGACCGTTTTGACCCGTCACCATTTGTCAACTATATTCATGAACAAAATTTAGTACCCATTTATTTCATATATTTGTTTAACCCTTTGCCTAGCTGTTCTATGTTTGTTACGAAATTCAATACCTAATGAATACTCATGGACAAAATAGTTATAATGGCATATGGAAGGTGGAACATTGTAGCCATTTAGAAAGTAAATAAACAGATCTTTCAAATTCTGTTAGCAAACAGAGCAGAGCTTGATCAGACAGCTCCTCTAGGAGCCATCTGATCTTGGTCTACTCTGTTTGCAAATGCGTGAAAACACGTTTATATGAGGGAAAGGGTATAAACCCTTTCACTGTTTAATATTTGTGTAAGAAATTATGACATCATGAATATTGATTGGCACGTTTTTTTATAATTGTACATGTACTAGCATTTGCAAATATGTTGACCCAGATTAGAGGGTTCTAGTGGAGCCATTTGATCAGAATCAGCACTGTTTGTCATCGAAAAATCTCTTGCAAAGTGTACCTTTTTATAGTGAACAGACTTTTTTGCTTATTAATGATTCACCTATCCACTTGAAGTCTTCGATGGTAAAGGAATATTTTACGACTTTCAGATTTCTAGGGTTGGGATATCAACATTGTAGTCAGTATGGAACCTGAGGAGATATTCTACGCTGTGTTTGTTTTCATGTGGATTGTCTATCTATGGGAGGAATACATGTCAAGCAGACAGGTGAGATATGTTTTTTGTGAAATTTGAATTGGACCCTTTACTTGATGGATATTCATGTAAGACTTAGCCAGTTATGAATATTAATTTATAATTTGATTAACCCGTTACCCCATGAATATGCCTTTCTGTGCCTTTGCGAATATAGTAGACCCCGATCACATGGCTCTACAGTTTCTGCCATGCCCTAAAATTCCTGTGTCCCAGTGATATTATAACAAATTAAGTAATATTCATGACACCATTATTTCTTACATGAATATTCATGGAGGAAAGGATTATAATAGAGAAATAGTAGAGAATCAGAACTGACATTACAAGCAACTATAGCAGATCCTGATCAGACGCCTCTTCTAGGAGTTCTCTGATCTAGGTGTACTCTATTTGCCAAAGAGGTTGAAAGGAGAAATTTGTGTATTTCAATATTTGGGGTACTCTGTTTGCAGAGTATCAGGTGTATAGTCACTATGCACTAAGTGGTGGGATTATCATGTAAAAGGTTAACCCTTTCCTTCATATATACACCTTTTCATGCATTTGCAAACAGAGTAGACCCAGATCAGATGGCTTCTAGTTCCTTTAGGAACCCTCTCATCAGGGTCTGCACAGTTTATAATGTTACAATTTTCTTTAGAAAAATCCCTAAATATTCACCATAAGCTTTACCTGTTGGAATTTTGGAAAAACCCATTTGAAAAATCTGCATTGTAAGGCTTAACCCTTCGCTTGCTATTCATGTCAATATACCTACTTGTAAATAGTGAAGACCCAGATGAGACAGCTCCTGCAGGAGCTGTCTCATCAGGGTCTGCACTATTTACAAATTGATTGTGCAACCAGTGCACACCACATCAGTGATTGCACAGCCAAATACTTGTAGACAGTGAAGATATATATAATTAATTTTAATTATACAACAGGGCATGGGTAAAGAAGGATAAATGTATTTCAAAATTCAGCAAGAGAAGGGTTAATATATTGTAGACACTGATGACACGCCACATTTTCTACATACTCTTGTTACCCAACCACCACTAAATATTTGGACACCCAATCTCCCCTCTCCACCAGCTTGTACAGTTACTTTTCCTTTTTGCTGTGAAACATATTTTTTGTTCATTTTTACAGAGAAATTTGTACAAGACTGTCACCAAGATTCCAGAGAACCTGGATGGAGTAATGGACCAGGAGACATATGAGAAGGCCCGCTTGTATAACCTTGATAAGAGCAATTTTGCCTGCTGGGTGGGACTGTGGGGAGAGATTGAGCACTCTGTGAGTTGTCATTTCATGGCTCAGTTCAAGTGCTCTAACAATGAGCATTCAATTTCCCAAAATGTAAAACTCTGGCGTAATGCAAAAACTGTTGCAAACATTCTTGAGCAAACGTACCATGTCATAAGCTTTAGAAACAGTTTGGATCCAGATAGCCTGTAAAAGTGTAATCCTGAGTCAAATTAGGATCAAGACTGCTTGATTAGCTGTTCAGAAATTGAAGAAACAGTTCCGTTTAGAATTGAAAAAGAGACAACAGTTTGGAAACTGTTTGAAAAATTAATTCTTTACTTGAAAATCCAGCCTTTTTAATCTTAACATGTGACACTCATCTCCTACAGTCTCTTCTGACATGTGACACATCTGAATATCTACTTTTTGTCATGTCAATAATTTTCGTTATTTGTTAATTGATATTAGTCTTGCATGAATATTCATCAAATAAAGGGAGGTGTACTGTTGTGACACATCTGAATATCTGATTGCAAACAGTGTATATACCAAGGTAAGAGGGCTCTTGGAGGAACCCTCTGACCAGAGTCTGCACTGCTTGTCATGCTTGTCGTGCTCACATGTTAACCCTTTCCTCCATAAATACACCTTTCTACACCTCTGTAAAAGTCACTTTCTGAAACCATTGTGATAAATATTTATCACAATGGTTTCAAAACTACACAATTCTAAAATGTTCCTTTTCTCTAGTTAATGCTCCTTTTGGGTAGATTTATTCAAAGAGGTTGGAACTTATACTTACATTAAATAGTGATGGGCTATTCCACTCTGATAATTCAGCATTGAAAGGGTTAACTATTTTAATACTCCATAAATACCGGTATGCCTTTTCTATGCCTTTGAAAACAGAGTAGACCCGGATCAGATGGCTCCTATGGGAGCTGTCTGATCAGAGTCTGCTCTGTTTTCTTATGGTATGATAAAGTCTGATTCTATAGTTTGTTTTGATAAAAATTACATGTGTTATTCCTTTCCTCCATAAATACGCCTTTCCATGCCTCTGTAACAGTCACTTAATGAAACCATTGTGATAAATAGAGCAGTTGCTCCATAGGAACAAATGCTCTATTTATCACAATGGTTTCAAAACTACACACTTTTAAAAATGTTCCTTTTCTCTATTAAATGCTCCATTTCGGTAGATGTATTCAAAGAGGTTTGGTCTAAAAATAGCCTATGGAGGAATGGGTTAATATGCAATTTTAAAAATTAATGTAATTATTATTAATGGCATTATCATTTCTAACATGAATAGTCATGGTGTAAAGGACTAAGAACTGAAGCAGACAGCTCATTTTGCAGAAGAAAATTATAAAGATTGAACTGTAGTTTTGAAGAAAAGAATCAAGGAAATAATGACTATGAGAGTTGAAACAGAAATATGTTTTATGTCACCTGCTTTCTCCATAAGATCTTTTCTCCATTGTCTGTCAATCTGTCTGTCACGCATTTTTTTGTGTCACATTCTTTTTTTTTGAACAGTCCTTTTGCTTTTGCTTAGCATACTTGAGTGTATGCAGTTCATTTACTGAACTATACAATATACTTCAGTTAATCCTGATCTTTGGAGGAATCCCATTTCTTTGGAGAGTGTCAGGCCAGGCCATAGTAAATTTTGGCTACAGTTTGGAGCATGAGGTAAGCTATACCATTGAAATACAGTAAAAACTCTCTATGACGACCATTAAATTACATCAAGTATTTTGTGTTAAAGGCAGGTGGATGCTTAAAGCAAGGTGAAAGTAAAACAGAACGCTCCTATAGGAGCGTTCTGTTTTACTTTCACCTTGCTTTAAGCAGCCACCTGCCCAAAATACCAACTAATTAACACAATTTAGTGGTCATTATAGAGAGGTTTTACTGTACTGTTGTTCTTTTCAAACTAGCAGCGAATTTATGATAAGTCATAATAACCTATGCAAAGAGTTTGGATCCAGATGAGATGCCTGGTAAATATGTATCTCATTATGATCCAAACTGCTTGTCATTTTGTTTGACTGTATATTTAAAAAAGATGGAAGAAAATTTATTATGAACTTGAATATTCAAATCAGCATAATTATCATTTTCTATTAAAAAAGTAATGAGGTGGCTTTATTCAAAAACTATAATTGCTTTTACTTTGAAACTTTTCATTCTTACTTTGGATCATCAGTTGACATTGTATGCCAGCTTTGGGTCATCAGTTGACTTTGTATGACAAGTTCTATAACTTTATGAAATATATTTATTTTTAGGTCGTCTGTTTTTGAAGAAAAAGTCCAGTTATTGTGGTCACTGGGTGATCACTGCAAAAACTTTAATGTAGCTCATTACTCGAAAAGTATAAGAGGTATCAACCTGAAACTTCATAGGTGGGTAGAACTCATTGAGGAGAAGCGCCCTACATAAGAACCATAACTCTTGATTTCAAAATTTTGGAGTTGTGGTCCTTTATTATATTTTCAAAAAGTTTTCATTTAGCTGGACAAGCATCAAATCAGACGTGCGTTGGCACTGCTTGCGGCTCTTGTTTTACTTACTGTTTTTTAGGTTAAAGTTTTTCGTAAAGTTTTTGCTGTTTTAGGTTTTTTCATAAAGAGACACTTCTGTAACTTAATTTTACACAATTCACTCATGAAGGGAAATAAATGGATAAATATTCTCCATTGTGTAACGCTGTGTTCTGCAGTCATTGTGTATGTGTGTTCTGTTTCAGATACTACAGTCCATGGTGTTTTTAACATTGTCCAAAGTATTCTTCACTGTGTCCTGTAATCAGTGTGTATGTGTGTTCTGTTTCAGATACTACAGTCCATAATGTTTTTAGCATTGTCCATGGTATTTTCCACTGTGACCAGCATGCCATTTTCAGTGTACAGCACATTTGTTATAGAAGCAAGGCATGGATTCAACAAACAGGTATGACTTAAATGACAGATGTGTCCTCTTAATAATTACATGTACATGTAGTTGATTGTATGAATTCAGGTCAAATTATCCTTTACCCTTTCCCTCGTGGAAACACCTGTTCACACAATTTGAAAACTGAGTAGACCCAGATCAGACAGCTCCTGAAAGAGCTGTCTGATCATGGCCTGTTCTGTTTGCATATGGAAATGTATAGATCTGATTCCACAGCTTCAACTGTGTTGACAAATTCCTTTTCCATGTTCTATTTTATTGATTCTGTCCATGAATATTAATGATGTGATAAAATTGCGAATAAACATTAGACAGGGAAAGGGTTAAAAAAAAGACAATATAGTGCATTTAGATATCAAGGAACTTCATCTTGAATTTTCAAGCAGGTGTTAAGACCTTGATAATCTCATGCTCATACCCCTCAATGAAGTAATAGGGGAGGAATATATTTGAAATGGGCCATCTGCCCCCTGTCTATCCATCCATAGACAAAATGTTGTCTGAGCTTCTGCAGTTTAGGAATTTGTTGAAACTTAGTCTTAGTAGTTATTCTTTAAATTTTGTCATGGGAACCTGTGCACCTTTAGTTTTCTCTTTGAACGAAGCAAATCATTGGAATTATTGCCCAAGTTTGATTGTTTCATAGTATTTGAATGGAGAGCTGCTGTGGGGAGGGGGCTGTTGTTAGACATTGGCTTACAATTCCAAGTTTTACCTGGATGTAAATTAGATGTGAGTTCAGCAACTTTTCTCCCGTAATTATACATCTCCCGTATGTATAGCATTGCAATAATTTTCATCCCAACTTGTGCATTGCCAACAGCACAAAATGTTTGTGATTTGTACTCAAGCCAGTATTGACTATGCATATGATTCTCGATCCTATCATGTTCATTGGTTTGTCTATCCCACAGTTACTAGTATTATATATATGTACAGTAAAACCTAGATGTACAAAGACCATTCAAAGAAAATATAATCTGCGCATTTAACCCATTGAATATTCATGTAAAAGATAATGACATCATGAATATTCATTAGATTAACCCTTTCCCTGTTTTATGTTTATTAAAAATTTCAATACCTACTGAATATATACTGGTTATAATGAAGTATGGAAGGTGGAACATTGTAGCTATTTAGAAAGTACAGAGAATTCTATTAGCAAACAGAGCAGACCCTGATCAGACGGCTCCTATAGGAGCCGTCTGATCTGGATCTACTCTGTTTGCAGATGTGTGAAAACACGTTTATATGAGGGAAAGGGTTAATTAGTGATAATAGCACATGGACACAGGAACATTTGGTCATGGCAGAGACTATAGAATCATATCTGTATTATATCATAATCAAACAGAGCAGACCCTGATCAGACGCCTCCTAAAGGATCTTTTCTGGATCTGCACTGTTTGTAAATGACATTCCACTCATCTTCTGCATTAGTAGAGTTAAGAAATGGCATTGGATTCATATCAACCCTTACGATGCTGCATTGTCAAATGGACTATTCCAAAATTCAAACAGGTCAAGCATAATATGAATATTTAGGGATTTGTCCAAAGAAAAGTGTATATTGACAAACAGTGCAGACCCTGATGAGAGAGCTCCTTTATGAGCCCTCTCATCAGGGTCCACACTGTTTGCAAAGGATGATAGTGACTCATGTCTCACGTTGTAAGGGTTAATATTTTACTACAAGTGATAATGTATTTCAGACACCAGGTTTCTATGTCAAGGACCAGATAAAGAAGTTTTTTGTCACAATTGCCATAGCTACACCCATCACGGCTCTGCTGATTTACATCATAAAGATTGGAGGGGACTACTTCTTCATTTATGTCTGGTTGTTTATGCTGGTGGTCAGCCTAGTAAGTACTGGAGACATTCATATTAACCCTTTTCTCTATGAATATTCATGTAAGAAATAATGACATCATGAATATAAATTAGATTAATTGTTATAATAATACATGGACACAGGAGGTTTTGGCTATAGCAGAAATTGTAGAATCATATCTATATCATAGGCAAACAGAGCAGACCCTGATCAGATGGCTCCTACATGAGCCATCTGATCTGGATCTACCCTGTTTGCAAAGGCGTAGAAAGGCGTATTTATTGGGTAAAAGTTTAACTCTTTAACCGTATTATTACGTAAATTATTTAAAGTATTTGCATACTAAGTATCTTGTAATTATCAGCTTATTTCACATTCATTTGTATTGAAAAAAATACAAAGAGTATTAAACGGTTTGATTCCTGACTAGCCACCGAATTACTTTGCCTCTCATCCGGATCTAAACTGTTTACCCCGGTCATAACAACTTCACCCAGTAGAGTGTTGTTACAATGACTTTACATTGTCAGAGCCTTTGACAAGCAAGAGAAGCTGTAATTTTGAATTTACCCTCTGCATGTGAAATTATATCTTTTAGCTCAGAAAATAGTGTAGATTTAGACTTAAGATGGAGGGTCTGTCATCTGCAGTAATTTATTATCCAACATAACCAACAGGGTAGACCATGATCAGATTCTGGGTGTATGACTGGACTGATAGTTTTTTCTTTACCATTAAGTTCCAGTTCTCATGGAAAAGTCAGTGTTTAATAGTTTGGATCCTGATGAGATATCAAGTTGCATGTCATTTTAAGTCATTTCCTTATAGGCTATTTTTATACCCAACTTCTTTGAATAAATCTATAGAAAAGTAGCATTTACTAGAAATGATTGTGTTGTTTTGAAACCATTTTGATATAAAATAGATGCTCTGTTTATCACAATGGTTTCAAAAAATGACTCTTACAGAGGATTAGAAAGGCCTCAATATGAAGGAATTGGTTAACTGTTTCAGTTGGAATGGTTTATTACAGTTGATGATCACAATATATGCTGAGTATATTGCCCCTCTTTTTGACAAATTCACACCATTGCCAGAGGGGGAATTGCGGACCAAGATAGAGGACCTAGCCAAGAGTGTCGAGTTCCCACTGACCAAGCTGTATGTTGTTGAAGGTAATGGAGGAAATTGGTCATATCTGTTGTTTACTGTAAAACTGATGTGACAATATCTTATGGGTGAATCTGTGATAACAGTTTGGATCCTAGCTCAATTTTTGGTAGCCTTTTAACTAGGGAAAATAGGAGCAAATACTCTATTTATCACACTGGTTTCATATACAGTGATGTCTTGTTAATCCGGAAACTTTCGTTCCCGGCGAAATTTCTGGATTAACGAATTTTCTGGATTAAAGAATCACCGTCGTATGCTGCAAAATATCAACTCAATTATAAACATTGTATATGAACACATTTAAGTTCGCATCAAGAAGTATTTTCTTGTAACGTTCATGTGTGCATGGACAATTAACATGTTTATGCTACGAATGCATGTCAAGAAGAAAGGTTAAGGACAAATTGAAATAAAACTTGCTGACCTCTTTTACCTGTTTATTTACATCCATGCAAGGCAAACATACTGCATATAAATAAATAACAAACATAGCACATGTATGCTTAGGGCTATTCCAGGAAAATCTCCCTGGTGGGGTCGGAACGACAGCCTATGAAAATTACCTTGGTGGGGGGGTGCAAAAGAAATTTTAATTCTGTTGGTGGGGGTGGAAATTTGATTAAAATTCTATTGGTGGGGGGTATTTCAACATCAGAAATTAAATTGATGGGGTGGTTTGTCAAGATAAACGCTTCTTGCAAGCAGTTTTCTTCAACGATAATGAAAATTTATGAAAAACCTTTTTCTGACACGAACTCCCGCGAAAATTCCATATTATGGATGCATGCAATTTTAGTCTTGATCATCTAGACGCTTATCTGATCACACTTCCATAATGAGCGGCTGATTGATTCAGACTTAGACCGTGAAAAAGTACTAAGACACTGGTAGTCTCAACCAATCGCTGCTCTTGCTTCTCGATGTAAAAGCCCGGATGAACAAAACAAAATAAATAAACCAAAAATAGACCTAAATAACAACCAAAATACATTGACAGGATTTTTTAATAGCAGTAGCAGAGGTACATGTAGAGATAGAGACTTGATATTTGGCATGCTTGTGTATCTCATGAGGCTGCAGATTTTGAGGGGTGACATGTCAAGGTCAAGGTCATCCTTCAAGGTCACAGGTCAAATATATGAGGGTGCGTAGTGTTTCACAAACACATCTTGTTTAAAAAAAAATTCGGGGGGGGGGGGGAGGGGGGGGGGTAATTTTAATTCTCTAAGTGGGGGGTATATTATGAATTTTTATTCTCTTGGTGGTGGGGTAAAAATAATTAGAATTCTATTGGTGGTACCCCTTATTTAGACTGTCGTTCCTACCCACCAGGGAGATTTTCCTGGAATAGCCCTTACACATTTAAAACGCATTGTACATAACGTGTTGTTCTATTTTTAGAACAGCATACCATTTTAGAACTGACAAATTACTGAGTAAGCTCAGCATTTCATCATGTCTAAAATATTTAGCGTTGATGAAAATCTGCATGCTAAGATGTGGGCTCAAATTCTAAAGATCACTCATATCAAACATCACTACCCGCGTGCCGTGCCATATGCAATGCTTTGATAAATAGCTGACACCAATTAAACAGTTTGCACACAGTTGGGGGTTGTTTTACCCATGACCGTGATTGTAAACACAAGAATTCGCATCTCCGCGGTGCACTATTGTTAAGTGTCAGGGGTGGGCAATTAAGCCCCTGGGCTACGGACCCGGCCAGATTAAAGAGTCACAAATACAGGTAAATACATAGATTGGTTACCGGAAATCTATGTCCATTTCCGGATGTAACGAGTCAATTTACTGCACAAAAAATCCGTTCCCCTCGACTTTCGTCCGGATCGCGAGTTTTCTGGATTAACGAATTCCGGATTAACAAGACATCACTGTAGTGACTTTTACGGAGGCGAAGAAAGGCATATTTATGGAGGAAAGGGTTAAAGGTGGAATTGTTGAATAAAATGTTAATACATGCCTTTAGTCATAATATATTTCATTTTTCCTTTAATTTTGATACATATTTTAAGGTTCAAAGAGATCTTCCCACAGTAACGCCTACTTCACTGGGTTCTTTAAGAAGAAGAGGATTGTGCTGTTTGACACTTTGTTAGAGGACTACAACCCTATGAATAAAGAGGAGCAGAAAGAAGAAGAGAAGAAAGAAGAGGAATCTGAGGTAAGATTAAGTCTGCTGTAAGATGAGTTTTATGGAAGATTTAACCCTTGTTTTTCATATACAGTAAAACTCGGTTATAACTAATTCCAAGAGACTGAAGGATTTACTTCGCTATAAACATGATTCGCTATATTGATAGTACGAAGTTCGCTATAAATTATGACTCTGGCACACGACGGTTCAAAACTTTACTAAACCGTAATTCAGACAAGCAAACGAATATATGCGTAATGATCAAACTCCCAAAATGTACATCATACATCCTACAGCTTACTCATATTTGGAAGAAATCAGTCATTTGCTTTTGAACACACATTGATGCTTGACACTTGCCAAAAAGTTGTTTCATAGATGTCAACGTTTTAAAAATAATCCTCTAGAGTATTTGGTTGTTGCTCCAATGCCCGGTGCAAATTGTATATAGCGGACAAAGACTTCGCGTATGTGGGCACGGGAAAATATTCCTTATCTGTGTCGTCATCGGAGTCAACAATATTTTTAGCAGAATATGCGAACAGGGAGGGAATAACAAAACCAAAAGACTTCAAGTATTTATTTTGCAAATAAAAAACGAGCATCAGATCTTAATGATGTTTAGCTATAACACATACTTTTTAGTGCATAAATATTATATGTCCCGCGGCTAGCAGTGTTTAATAATACCATACCACCGTGAAGAATACATGTTTATGGATCACTTCACAGTTCGCCCCAACACTGGTGTGTGTTTTAACACCTATGCGACATGGTGTTAATCGTGCGAAATACACAAGTGATTGAAGATAGTAGCAAGGTGAAACATCGCTTTAACAAAGGAATTTTAAAGTGTTTTGTGAATAAAGGTACTGGAAAATCAGTTCGCCATAAGCGAAAATTAGCTCTAACCAACTTCGTACTAAACACAATAGTCTGTATAGAGTTAATGAAGATATCGGTCGGGGAACGAAATTTAGTTCGCTATAAGCGGAAATTCGCTTTATCAGAGTTCCTTATAAGTAAGTTTTACTGTAAATGCTTTTTCATGCCTAAGCAAACAGGGGCTGTCTGATCAGGATCTGTTCTGTTTGCTTATGACATGATACAGATATGATACCTTTGAAAATATTGACATAATAAAAATTCAGCTTATAAATATTCATGATTTCATTATTTCTTACATGAACACTGGACATGAAAAAGGTTAATAGTATTAGGGAAATTGAGGGAAAGTTGAGTCTGAGATAAAATACTATAAGGGCTGTTCCAGGAAAAAAGGCCAGGGGGGGTCGGAACGGCGATGAATTAAAATTTTGTGGGTGGGGGGTTATAAAGAATTAAATTTGTGTTGGTTGGGGCGATTTTTTCAATTATAATTGTGTTGTATCGGGGGTTACTGAATATTTCAATTCGGGGGGGGGGGGCATTAAGCACGGTAATTCTGTTTAAAATTTCCCAAATAAGAAAAAATCGTCGCCGATATTCTTTCCCGTTTTCAAGTAAATCCACGTTAATAACGTTTATCACGTCAACAGCGAGATTTCGGTTCGGCTAATCGAATAACGAAACTCTTGTTCTACAGCCAATCAAAACGCTCGTATTATCGAATGTTCGTTCAACAAATTCAATATGGCGTCCGTTTATGAAATTCGGTATATGTACCTGCCAATTAATGTGAATATAAGACAAAATTGAAAAGCACAGACCGAGATTACGATAAGAGTGTGAAAAATAAGTTCAGACCAAGATGGCTAGAGTAAGAAATGACGTTGACATTTAGTAAAGAAACAGGAAAAGTGATAGTTGGCGATTTCGTGAAAGTGAAAGTAAACCTTTCCGGGAGAGAGTTCCTTGTTTAATACTGTAAACAAACAAATTAATTACGGAAACCGCGGCTGTGTAGACTTTGGGAACCATCTGAAAACCGCTAGACATGTCCAGTTATTGAAACAGCGTGTTCAAGTCACAGGTAAAACCCTGTAATATTGAGTATTCACCAGAAATTTGTGTCTGTCAATATTGCTTTGTTAAAGGAACTAGTCAACATGTACCGATTCAGAAAAATTATAAACAAGTTTAATGAATTAGAACTGAAGATGGTAACCAGTAACCAGTATTTGGGTTACAATTTAAAAATTCTATTAGCTGATTTTTTCCTTCTCTTCTTTAGTTAGTCAATAATGTCAAACAAGAGTTCTTCTTTAAAAAAACCCAACAACATTATTTGTTTGAGATGGCACCTGTGTATGAAGACATTTTTAGTAATAGTCAGACCAGACATTTGCCTTATAAAGTAACACTCAGGAATGTGTGAAAGTCTGAATGGAAATAATTTCTGGAAAAATGAATTAGCCAGTTTAGGTTCTTATAAAGATTTTAAAACAGAAAGAGAAGGGTAAAAAATATTCACTTTCTAAAAAAAAAAAGATTGACATTTTCATAGCCCGAGGTCATAAAATGGGAAGGCGATATCCTAGACTTAAGACAACTACTAGTACTACTACCCAATCCTACTTAGGAAGTGATCCTACAAATGATCAAGAATGAAAGTTATAAATGTAGACATAGAGTGGGAATTACCACTGAGTGACAACCATGCAGACTATGTTTACATGTAAAAGTTTAAGATCATAAGATCTGCCTGATGAGACCCAAAGATGTTATGGACATAAATAATGTAGTGACCCAGTTTTCTCGTAACATCAGGTCAAATGGGGTCAAGCATGACTATGTAAAGAAGGACCGATTTTACCTTTAATTCTCTACTATGCAATGTGACAGTTATCTAGCAATGTGTAATAGGACTAGATCTTCCTAGAACTATCAGATTTTACCTTATATCCTTGATTTCCACGATGATAATAAGGTTTTATGTTGATGGAACTTTGAGTAGTTTGTAACTGCCGCCATATTGGAATTGCATTGTGGGACAGGTATTTTGATACATTCTATTTATATCCGCGTCTCCTCTCTGTCAAAATCTCTAGTTTATCAAGTTTAATCCAAAAGTCTACAAAGTCCATATTTCTGCAGTTTGATCCTGAGTGGCAGTAACAAACCTCAGACATTTTAGAATTTAAAGGTAAATTTTGTTATAGAAAGTTAATTTAAGAAAGTGTTTAATTTTCAATTCTTTATCGATGTGTACTGTATTTTTGGTATTCTTAACATGTATAGCGCAATGACGTTGCACCAGAATCTCACCAAATCCCACAGTTTTCACACCAATGTTGATGTGGAACGACGTGCAAAGTTCCACAAGCGACGTTTGTGAGATTTTTGTGCAATTGTTACCTTGGATTCACGTGCTTGGCACGTAATTTCGTTCTTCGGGCTATAAAAGACGCCGTTTTCGGCAGTTCAGGGACTTCGCACTGGTTAATCATAGAAACCACCTCTATATTAATCGCTATCTTTAGGTTGATATTTAATTCTACTCTTTTATTTTAATAAGTTCATAGATCTACTTTAATACTTTTATGAATATACTTAGCGTGAGGCTTTACTGTTGCTTGATTCTTATGCTCAAGCTTTAAGAGTAGCCTTAGAGATAATAATTCTTTATCTGAACTTAAAGCATTTGGAATAGAAGACATATTTTATTCTTTTACTCTATTTTTCTTTAATAAATTATAGATCTAAATTATGATCGCTGACTCTTGATATTAGGAATTAAACATATACTGTTCACTCCTTGGGGAAATACTGGATGGTCATTAATAGTGATAGATCTATAGTGAAAACCGGGTAGACCCAGACTTTAATTGTTTATTGTTAGGCATAGATCTGAGAGATATATTGATCAGTTCCCATTTGAATCCAGATATTTGTTGACTGTACTGGTGAATAAAGAGAGGGAACCAGAATTACATTGCTATCTTTATTTCACACTTCCTTCCTGTTCTCTTTTAATTTCTTTAAGCGAAGTCCATTTTAGTTTACTCATTTACAAACTTTTGGTGTCGAGCGAGTCTGATCACGCTACCCATATACCGAGAGACTGCTCGGCACGTGCTTCACGAGCGCACTACATATTTCATGATGGCAGCGGTGGGATCTGCTAAATTTTAACACAGTAGATCCAGTGATACAAACCTTATAAGATGCCTAGAAGAAAGCTGATGAGTGACAGACTATCAGTGATTGAAGGCGAGGGTGACGAAATATCTGAGATCGACCTCGAGAAAGAGGAGGTGACCAAGGCGCGTGTTGACCTAACCAACATTGAACAAACCAGGGTGGATCCAGAAGATGCAGAGGTTACCAACAGTAATGGGGACAGAGATCTGGAGATTCTAATCAATCAAAGTCCACCAACTATGATGGCAGACGGTAATGGGAGTACCATACCAATGGGTCTGGTTGACAATAGGCATACAGAGTGGCAGTCACATGGAATGACTCAAGCAGAGTCACAGTCATATGAAGTTGGTAGACGTCATAGGGGTATCCACCTGAACAATGAACAAACATGCGGAAACATGGGTGATATAACTCAGGTCTTGAAATCTGTCGTTTCAGTATTACTGGAGCTCAAGAATAATTCCGATACAACGCAGCCTAATGAGAAAGAAACAGTTACTGTGGTGCAACATGCTGATGGTGCAACTTCAGGGCAGAACAGGTCTATAACAAGTCCTACTGCAGCAGCTGGAGAGGACCGACGGGTTAGACACCATGCACACAGGGGCTGTGATATGTCACAAGCTGAGCAAGAAGGCATTGATGCAAACAATTCACATCAACCGAGGGTAGAAGGTTCCAGAAGAAGCTCTATGGTAGCAGCTAGCAGATACACTCCAGCTCAATTCTCTGATGAAAGACCACACATAGATGAGCATAGACGGGTACCGAGACATTATGAGGGAAATCAATATGACAGAGAGGCAAATCAGCGAGATGTCAGTTCCCCAACTCGCAATGCTCGATTGCAAGGGAGACAATTTGGACCAAGGGGGATAACCCGAGTAATGCCAAATGCTGCAGAGTTAAAGTTACCGGCTTTTACAGGAAAGGAAAGCTGGCAAGTCTGGATAAACCGCTTCGAAATGATTGCTGCTAGACGTGGCTGGGATGAAGACACCATGTTGGATCAGTTATTGCCTAGACTCCAAGGAGAAGCAGGTGATTTTGTATTTATTCAACTGCCAAGGTCTACATGGTCTGATTATTATGAGCTCATAAAGGAACTAAATAGCAGATATAGGAGAATTGAAACATCAAAAACATTTGCAGCCAAGTTTTCAAGGAGAGTCCAAAGGGTTGGAGAGACAGCAGAGGAGTTTGCAGCTGAGCTGAAAAGATTGTATGACAGGGCACACAAGTCAAGAGACCAACATATCAGGCAAGAGGACCTTGTGAGACGATTCCTTGATGGTCTTCGTGATGATGAAGCAAGATTTGAGGTTGAGTTTCATAAGGAACCAGATAATATTGATGATGCAGTCTACCATGTCGTTAATTTCATACAGACTAGAAGACAGTGTTATACTGACCACCCCCCAGATAAGAAGGCAAAGAAGTATGCTTGTAGAACAGTGCTTGACAATGGTTACAGTGGTGGCGAAGATAGCTCAGAAGACGAGAATACAGATAACTTAGAAAATGCAAGACGGGTCCCAGTTAGAGAAATTGGAAAGCAGCAGGCAAGTAAAAAGAAAACGTCACCTGATAACGAAGTAAAGCAGATGAAAGATGAAGCATCCGAGAACACAAAGCTTTTGAAACAGTTACTGCAAAAGATAGAAGAGTTGTCTAAACCTAGTTGTCCAAATATACAAAATGGAGCCTCCCAAGATAAGCCAGCACTGAAGAAGGAGCCTGGCCGACGAACTAATGTGACATGCTTCAAATGCGGTAAGACAGGACACTATGCTCGAGAATGCAGATATAATGGCTGGCAGAGCATCAACAATGCTAACAACCATCCATTACATAGCGGTAGACAGGGAATAAGCAGACCGGTTCAGAACAATAGTAACAGTACTTTAAACTAGAAAGGGCTATCTCTCAAGGCCAGAGGGAAGCCCAGCTGGATAAAAGGGGCCATGAATACTTAGAAAATTTGAAATCTGTTAAAAGAAAGAAAACTTTGTCAGATGGAGTTTATGTAAAAGGAATAGTTCAAGGCTTGCCCGTATTATTTGCTGCAGACAGTGGAGCATCAAAGACAGTGATAGCAAAACATGTGTATGACAAACTTGATGTCAAGACACGACCGCAACTCGGTAAATCAGTTAGTTTGGTTGGTGCAGGCGGGTCGTCATTGAAGCAATATGGCAAGGCTGTCTTCGACGTAGATCTTGGGCCAGTGCATTTAAAGCAGGAATTGATAGTAGCTGACATAGATGATGAGGCTCTACTTGGAGTAGATATTTTGCAGAATGGCAAAGGGGGTCCAGGAGACATGCTACTGAGCAAAGGGAAACTTTTACTTCAAGGGAGAGAAGTACCGCTCATTCAAATCGGCATTCCTGACCGGATGAGAAAAGTTACAGCAGCAGATGACTTTGTCATTCCACCACAAAGTGAGGCAGTGCTTGATGTGTTTATAGAAAGAAAAGAGTCAGATGACTGGTGCCAGGCCTGCAATTACATAGTAGAGCCCACAGAGCATTTCCGTGAGGAATACCCATTGCAGATGGCGAGGGTGCTCGTCAATATAAATAATGGTGCCACCAGTAAGGTGAGAGTGCTAAACCCATTTCTTACTGCGGTGACCGTTAAACAAGATTCTGTTGTTGGACAGGCAGAAGCAGTGGAGGGTATACAGTCTATACTAACAAGACATGAGTATGAGCCAGAAGAATCAAGTAACTGCAGCGTGCGGCGGGTTATATTTGAGAGTGCGAGGCAAGCATCAGCCCACCCATTAAACACCACAAGTGAAGCAAGAGTCCCAGAACATTTACATGATCTATACAAATCTTCAGCAGAGAGGCTGGACCCTAAGGAAAGGCAGCAGATGGCAAACATGCTTCATAGGTTTCAAGACTGTTTCTCGAGGCATGAATGGGATATTGGCTTGACTAACCTTACGGAACACAACATAGAGACGGGAGACGCCCCTCCCATTAAGCAACGTCCTAGGAGGGTGCCATTAGCATTTGCCAATGAAGAGAAGAAGGCCATTGAGGATTTACTGGCGAAGGGGGTCATAAGAGAGAGCACATCTCCATGGGCAAGCCCAATTGTCTTAGTCAGAAAGAAATCAGGAGATGTAAGACCATGTGTAGACTACCGTCGTGTTAACCAACTGGTGAAACCAGATGGCTACCCCATGCCAAGAGTGCAGGATTGCTTAGATGCAGTAGCAGGCGCAACTCTGTTTAGCACTTTTGACTTGACCAGTGGATATTTTCAAATCCCACTTAAGGAATCGGACATACCAAAGAGTGCATTCGTTTGTAAATTTGGGCAGTATGAGATGACAAGAATGCCATTCGGTTTAAATAATAGCTGTAACACTTTTCAGCGTACAATGGAACTTGCACTACAAGGCCTTCAATGGGAGACTTGCCTCATATACATTGATGATGTCATAGTTTTTGGAACTACATTTCAAGAGCACATGGACAGAGTAACACAGGTGCTTGAGAGAATACAGCAGGCAGGGTTAAAGCTTCGACCTGATAAATGCAAACTGCTCCAGACAGAAGTTATCTTCCTTGGACATGTGGTTTCAAGTGAGGGGATTAGGCCTAATCCTTCCAACATCTCCAAGATAATGGAATGGCCTGTACCCAAAACTGCAAAAGAGATCAGACAATTCGTAGCAATGGGATCTTATTACAGAAAATTTGTGAAAAATTTCGCAAAGATTGTGAGACCTATGGTAGATCTCACAAAGAAGGACAGTACATTCATTTGGAGCTCAGCATGTCAGTCTGCATTTGAAGACCTGAAAAAGGCACTTGTGAGCCCAGAAATCATGAGCTACCCATTGCAAGATGCAGGAGCTTTCATACTAGATGTAGATGCATCAGATGTCGGAATAGGGGGTATCCTTCATCAAGTGCAAAATAAACGTGAGATGGTCATATCTTATGGCAGTAGAGCCTTGAACAAGGCTGAGAAGAATTACTGCATTATGGAAAAGGAGTTGTTAGCAGTAAGGTACTTCGTAGAATACTACAGACAATATTTGCTTGGCAGACACTTCATTGTTCGGACAGATCACCAAGCATTAAGGTGGCTATTTAGGCTGAAGGAGCCAAAAGGCAAGACCGCTAGATGGATTGAGATTCTCTCCCAATACGACTTTGAGGTCGAGTACAGACCAGGTAAGAAGCAGGGACACTGTGATGCCTTGTCAAGATGCCAAAACCCCAGAGAATGTGATTGCCCAAGTGTGGATACCATGGAACCACTCAAGTGTGGCCCATGTAAGAAATGTTGGAAACGAAGTCAGGACATGATGCTACAAGGTCTGTATGATGAAGTGCAGTTTCCCACACTATCTGAGGGAAATCAAGAGACAGTGTCTGGTATAGCAGACGAGAAGCAAACTCAGACAGTTGGCGATGTAAGCTGTATCCGACCAGTCAAGCCATCAAGTAACTCGAAGCCAAGGACCTCACCTTATACCTGGACATGGGCTGGAGGTCAATCAATAGATGACATCAGAGAACTTCAGGAGAAAGATGTGGCAATTGGTCCCATA
The DNA here is from genome assembly GCA_963576725.1 of Azorinus chamasolen. Lineage (NCBI taxonomy): Eukaryota > Metazoa > Mollusca > Bivalvia > Cardiida > Solecurtidae > Azorinus > Azorinus chamasolen. The sequence continues at coordinate 62,448,478 of OY755237.1, forward strand.
CTTAAAGCTAAACAGAAAGGCGATCGACCAAGTAGCCAGGAGGTAGCAGGTTTGAGCCCAGCTTCCCGACATTACTGGGTGATATGGGATATGCTATCACTGCTGGATGGTGTGCTGTTTAGAACATTTACAAAGAGAGATGGTACAGGGGAATACCTCCAATTTGTGGTGCCACAGACAATGAGGAGTAATATACTACACCAGATGCATGATTCGCTCCTATCAGGACACTTTGGGTCCAAGAAAACAACAGAGAAGACATTACAAAGGTTCTATTGGTATGGTTTGAAGTCAGATGTCGCTGTGTATGTCAAGGGGTGTGATGTCTGCGCAGCTGACAAGAAGCCAATGAAGACACCTAGGGCCCCTATGGGGACAATAAAAACAGGCGCTCCATTTGATGTGCTAGCAACAGATTACCTTGGGCCCCTTCCCTTGACGACTCGAGGTAATAGGTACATCCTACTGGTAACTGACCTGTTTTCAAAGTATGTGGAGATCTTCCCAGTAGCAGATCAAACAGCCGAGACCTGTGCTTGTATTATACTGAATGATGTCATTTCCAGATGGGGTTGCCCACTCAACTTACACAGTGATCAGGGGCGCAACTATGAGAGCATCGTGTTTCAGGAGTTGTGCCGGATGTTAGAGGTGAGAAAGACAAGAACAAGCCCCAGAAATCCAAAGTGCAATGGCCAGACAGAGAGATTTAACCGCACTATGTTAAGGATGATAAAGGCCTATCTGTGTGGCGAGCAAACTGACTGGGATTTGAATTTGGGCTGCATTGCTGGAGCCTATAGGGCTACACCCAACACTTCGACGGGTCTAACACCAAATATGATGGTGATGGGAAGAGAAATTAGACTTCCATCAGAGTTGGTATTTTCAAGCACCATACAAAAGAGTAAAGAGGAGGTAACCACTTACGGTGCCTTTGTCCATGGAATGCGACAGAGAATGCAACATGCACACGAGATAGCCAGACAACACTTGTCTACAGCTGCTAAAAGGAATAAAGAAGCCTATGATGTAAAAACGATGCTTCACAGATATCATCAAGGGGATGTAGTTTGGTTCCTCTCTGAGGCTAGGAAGCTCGGTGTGACCCCTAAGTTAGAGAAGGCTTACCAGGGTCCATATCTCATCAAGAGGAAAATGTCTGACCAGAATTTTGTTCTGCAGATGGATTCTAATGGGACAGAACGACTCGTCCATCATGACAAGCTCAAGCCTTATGAGGGTACAAACATTCCTAAGTGGGTCAAGAGGGCAAGACAGAAATTGGCTGTGGTCCCAAGTGGACACATTCCGCCCCAGTAGATCTGATCCAGTAAAGCTGAATTTGTTAAGAAAACTGTTGTTTATATATTGTTAAAGATTTTCTTTGCATGTTGAAAACCTACATTATTTATGTTTAACCATTGATTGTCACTGGCTGAGCGCAGAAGCAGATTATTTAGAAGTAGCTCCACGGGAGACCACTCTATACACAGTAGGCCATTGGTTGCGGACAAGTCCTTTTACTGACCATTCGAGTAGACAGCTAAACAGAGGATATATGACCTGACAGTAAATGATGAATACAGGTAGATGACATACGGCTCGTAGCAGAGGAAAAAAATGTCAGTCGAAGAGAGATGGAGAGGAAAGCGTAGTTGAAGCGACAGTTTTAATTCATGAAGTAGTAGCATGTGTCAAAGTGACGAGAAGTAAAGGTGGTTAGCCTGGGAAGAAAACAGAATGAGGTCTCAGAATACATAGAGACGATGAGAGTGGACTGATAAGCGGAAGAGGGATGAGCCTGAATCTTGACAAAATGGTCAACCAATGAATTCCTGACAGTGTGAAGATATAATATGACATAAGGGCTTATACACGTCATGTTTGTGAAACATTGTTATAATCAAATAAATTATATATATATGCAAATGAGCGGCTGGAACGGGCCATGGAGCGATCAAGCCAGTCCATGGCTCGTGAAGTGGAGCGCAACACCAGGACCACGCGGTGTATGGAGAGGGCTCTACAGGAGCTAACAAAGGCCACAAATAAACTAGTGGGGGCATTGGAGAGGGAAGAGCGGAGAAGAGAACGGGTGCCAGAGAAAGGTCGAAGGTCACCAACGGTTACTAGCCAAAGGCATGGGTTAGGTCATAACCAAGCGAAACCACGCAGGAACTGAGGGAAGACCATTGCAGATACATGTTGTGCTGTTAACTTACGCGTTCAAGTGCTAATAATGTTAAAAATTACCTAATTCACTACAGAGACTGTAAAATTTATATCTGTCGCGAAGTGAATAACATACTGAACTTTTCTAATAAGTGTAATTGTGATACATCTGATATGATGGTGATATTAACTCTCATTTTCTATCGCGATCAAGTGGAAACAAGTGAACTCTAAATACCTGTGTGGCAGTTTTCTGAATAATTATCTATGGACAACGAACTGTTATAATAACCCAGCGATGTATCCAAACCAAGGAGCCAGGATCGACCATATGAATTGTTCGCTCAACAGAATTGTAAAACATAACCTTTCTGTACAATAGATTAATTAAGATAGTAACAACCAGACATTAGGAAGTGATGGTCAAATTAAGCGTGATTAGGCCAAACAGCTACTGCTCTTACCTTGGATTATTAGTAATTGTAACAGTTACAGTAATCGTAGGTAAATTGATTTGAGAACAATCTTCCTAATGTCTGGTCAAAATGGTGATGGCACTAATAGAAGTCAAAGTTGTCACATGGTACGCACATACATTTTGTATCTAGTGCTATGTCTAATTTACTGCACGATACTGTTTGATAGACAGAAGTAAATCAATTATTAAATTTGGACACTAAGCTGCTTGTATTTTAGTCTTACTGTTTGTGTGATTCAACAGTTTAGATAACATGTTTAATGTCTTGGTGCAAACATGGTTATATGAAATAACTAGAATTATTTGTATCTTATTGGTGGTGATAAGGTAATATAATGAGGATGGTCTGAAAGCTTCCGTTGTAAAAGTAATTCTGCAAGTGCAAAATAATTGTTAGCATCAATGCTAACATTTGCAAACAGTAAACTTGGTGACTATATAGTTGATACATTTAGCTATTAGGAATACTTGTCTTTAAATGTTAAAGTAGGTAATGACTTTATGTGCATTCAGGAGTAATATCAAAGTTAGCCAAGTGGTTGGAATTGGTGTGAACCACCAGAGCATGACATGATACTCAGTAATTAATATTAAATAGGTCTTGGTGATGTAAATTAATATTTATGGAATGGGAAATTCTTAGGCCATATTTGAGCCAAATTCACTTACATTAGTGTATAAAACCAACAGCTCATAACTGTTGATGATATTGCGTAATGACTGAAGGTATTACTGATACTTACTTTGAATGGCAAAGTAGCCATTCAGGGTATTGAGACATAGCAACTTGAAGTTGCTAGGGTAGCCTTTACGTTGATAGGGAATTAGCCAGATGACCAGTGTTGATATGAATCACTAGGGTGAACCACAAACATGTTTGTGAAGACCAATTTAACTTGGTGGATATTAAAGGTGTACATGCCTGTGAGATGAGAGAATCTGTCTTGCATTACTTTTGTTAGGCAGTGAGAGCTACTTTTGAGAGCTAGTATTAGATAACATGAAACGGTCTAAGCATTCGAGTGACTGCATTAATGACTTAGAGATGAAGTTAGTAGTTGCAACGGTTGTGTGAACTACTTAACCAGATATATTGTACCCGCTATGTATTAGGTAACTTGAAGCCTGGAAAGATGGGATTGGTAGAACAACCCCCCAGTGCAAAGTACAAATTTACACTGGAGTGTTATTTCTTCCAATGCAACAACTTTGCTGTTGTAGTAATTTTAATGTGTATGACAATCATTGGTGCTATTATAGTTTTAGTACCTGCTCTGTATGCGGTAACTTGGAATTGAGAAGGATGTGATTGGTAGACCAACACTCCAGTGCAAAGTATAAATTTACACTGGAGTGTTACGTCTTCTAATGGAGTGTTACGTCTTCTAATGCAGCAACTTTATTGTTGTGGTAATTTTAATATTTTCGCAATGATGTATGGTTGTGTCTATAATCATTGGTCTGATGTTTTTATAGCTGTAGTAGCCGCTCTGTACGCGGTAGTTTTAACTTGAAATTTAGGAAGGATGTTGTTGGTAGATCAACACTCCAGTGCAAATGATAAATTTACACTGGAGTGTTACATTTTCCAATGCAGAAATTTATCGTTGTGGTAATTCTAGTATTTGTACAATAGTGTACACATGTTTCGACAATTGTTGGTTTGATGTTATTATTACTATTGTTAGTGTTTCTCAACTGTTAGTCTCGAATGCACTATGTGCATGGGCATTTTTGTTAAATGATTTATTGCATCAAAATAGGTGGTATAAGATAAGGAGCTATGCCTTAAATTGTATGTGTTCACAAGAAGTGTTATGTATATAGAGTGCATTGCTAAAATGGATGGAGAGTTCTGCGCGCCATACATTTTAGCTAAATTTATATAGGACTGGTGTTTTGGACCAATTTCATAATTGAAATTGAATTGGTTACTTAAAGGCAGAATTGAGCCAATTTCAAAAGGACCATAACCACTTCTTGTGACAATTCATTTATCTCAGGAAAACTCATGTTTATTAGGGTTGATGCTATGTTTATGAAACTTGGTATAGAATTTGTTGGTATATTTGTGATAAGGTGCTAAGACTTAAGTGTTAGCCATAGATGGTTACGTAGTTTGTGGTTTAAGATTTTTTTGTTGTTAGGTGTTTGTTGGAACTTAAACACTTTAAGAGGGGGGTAATGTAGTGACCCAGTTTTCTCGTAACATCAGGTCAAATGGGGTCAAGCATGACTATGTAAAGAAGGACCGATTTTACCTTTAATTCTCTACTATGCAATGTGACAGTTATCTAGCAATGTGTAATAGGACTAGATCTTCCTAGAACTATCAGATTTTACCTTATATCCTTGATTTCCACGATGATAATAAGGTTTTATGTTGATGGAACTTTGAGTAGTTTGTAACTGCCGCCATATTGGAATTGCATTGTGGGACAGGTATTTTGATACATTCTATTTATATCCGCGTCTCCTCTCTGTCAAAATCTCTAGTTTATCAAGTTTAATCCAAAAGTCTACAAAGTCCATATTTCTGCAGTTTGATCCTGAGTGGCAGTAACAAACCTCAGACATTTTAGAATTTAAAGGTAAATTTTGTTATAGAAAGTTAATTTAAGAAAGTGTTTAATTTTCAATTCTTTATCGATGTGTACTGTATTTTTGGTATTCTTAACATGTATAGCGCAATGACGTTGCACCAGAATCTCACCAAATCCCACAGTTTTCACACCAATGTTGATGTGGAACGACGTGCAAAGTTCCACAAGCGACGTTTGTGAGATTTTTGTGCAATTGTTACCTTGGATTCACGTGCTTGGCACGTAATTTCGTTCTTCGGGCTATAAAAGACGCCGTTTTCGGCAGTTCAGGGACTTCGCACTGGTTAATCATAGAAACCACCTCTATATTAATCGCTATCTTTAGGTTGATATTTAATTCTACTCTTTTATTTTAATAAGTTCATAGATCTACTTTAATACTTTTATGAATATACTTAGCGTGAGGCTTTACTGTTGCTTGATTCTTATGCTCAAGCTTTAAGAGTAGCCTTAGAGATAATAATTCTTTATCTGAACTTAAAGCATTTGGAATAGAAGACATATTTTATTCTTTTACTCTATTTTTCTTTAATAAATTATAGATCTAAATTATGATCGCTGACTCTTGATATTAGGAATTAAACATATACTGTTCACTCCTTGGGGAAATACTGGATGGTCATTAATAGTGATAGATCTATAGTGAAAACCGGGTAGACCCAGACTTTAATTGTTTATTGTTAGGCATAGATCTGAGAGATATATTGATCAGTTCCCATTTGAATCCAGATATTTGTTGACTGTACTGGTGAATAAAGAGAGGGAACCAGAATTACATTGCTATCTTTATTTCACACTTCCTTCCTGTTCTCTTTTAATTTCTTTAAGCGAAGTCCATTTTAGTTTACTCATTTACAAACTTTTGGTGTCGAGCGAGTCTGATCACGCTACCCATATACCGAGAGACTGCTCGGCACGTGCTTCACGAGCGCACTACAATAATTCTCAGAAATAATAATAAACAAACATGAATTGTTTTATCTCTGGAACATATGAAAAGAATTTTTTTTTTTATCATTTATCAAGTTGCACTTAAATAGAAAGTGCTCTAATTTTCATTAGTGCGGCCCTACCATGTTGAAAGTCTAACTAGAGCACTGTAATGGTATGGATATGCATAGCTTGCTAATTATAATATGGTTAGGTATATAAATGTTTGTTTTTGAAATGGTACCGGTATTTATCAAACATAATTATCTAGCAGAAGATTTTGTCTTCTCATATTTCTTTGTGTCAATAAAATCTACCTGTCCAAAAGTCGAATCTACCTGGCAAATCTCCTAAATCTACCTGACATGCTATAGCATTTTTATGCCCCCCAGATAAGATCTGGGGGGCATATTGTTTTTGCCCTGTCTGTCTGTCTGTCTGTTTGTCTGTTTGTCTGTTTGTCTGTTTGTTTGTCAGCAACTTTAACATTGGTCATAACTTTTAAGCCAGTACAGATAGAGACTTGATATTTGGTATGCATATGTATCCCATGAAGCCGCACATTTTGAGGGGTGACATGTCAAGGTCAAGGTCATCCTTCAAGGTCAGAGGTCAAATATATGGGTCAAATCACCGACTTTAACATTGGCCATAACTTTTGGACCAGTAGAGGTAGAGACTTGATATTTGGCATGCTTGTGTATCTCATGAAGCTGCACATTTTGAGGGGTGACATGTCAAGGTCAAGGTCATCTTTAGGGTCAAAGGTCAAATTGTCTGTTTTTTGTCTGTAACTTTAACGCAACTATAACATTGGTCATAACTTTTGAGTCAGTACAGATAGAGACTAGATATTTGTCATGCATATGTATCTCATGAAGCCGCACATTTTGAGGGGTGTCATGTCAAGGTCAAGGTCATCCTTCAAGGTCAGAGGTCAAATATATGGGTCAAATCACCGACTTTAACATTGGCCATAACTTTTTGACCAGTAGAGATAGAGACTTGATATTTGGCATGCGTGTGTATCTCATGAACCTGCACATTTTGAGGGGTGAAATGTCAAGGTCAAGGTCATACGTCAGGGTCAAAGGTCAAATTGTCTGTTTCTTTGTCTGTAACTTTAACATTGGTCATAACTTTTGAGCCAGTACAGCTAGTGACTTGATATTTGGCACGCATATGTATCTCATTAAGCCGCAAATTTTGAGGGGTGACATGTCAAGGTCAAGGTCATCTTTAAAGGTCAGAGGTCAAACACATGGGTCAAATCACCGACTTTAACATTGGTCATAACTTTTGAACCAGTACAGATAGAGACTTGATATGTGGCATGATTGTGTATCTCATGAAGCTGCACAGTGTGAGGGGTGAAATGTCAAGGTCATTATTCAGGGTCAAAGGTCACCAACTTCAAATTGGCCCTAACTTTTGAACCAATTGAGATAAAGTCTTAATATTTGGTATGCATGTGTATCTCATGAAGCTGCACATTTTAGGGGTGACATTTCAAGGTCAATGTCATCTTTCAGGGTCAAAGGTCACCGACTTTAACATGACCATAACTTTTGAACCAGTAGAGATACAGACTTGATAGTTGGTATACGTGTGTTTCTCATTTTGCTGCACAGTTTGAGGGGTAACATGTCAAGGTCATCCTTCATGGTCAAAGGTCACAAACTTTGACATTGGCCATAACTTTTGAACCAGAAGAGATACAGATGTGGTATGCATGTGCGCCCCATGAAGCTGCACAGTTTGAGTGGTAACATGTCAAGATCAAGGTCATCCTTTAGGGTCAAATATCATATCGAGGGGGCATAGTGTTTCACAAACACATCTTGTTTGCTTCATCTATTTGTCAGGTGTACATAAATTTACATCATTTAGTAAGAACTTTTTAAAAAATCTCACCGTTGAAGGCGGGAGGGGACACCCCTCCCGTACCCATACCCACCCCAAGACGCAACTCGCCTTCTGAAAATCCTGGGGAGAACCCTGTGGTTTATAATGACAAAAAGAGTTTGAGTTTGAATGTAAATATGATTAGAAATTGTGACTATAAATGTGTATAAAAAGGTGAACTATGTCTAGTAAGTTAACTAATTGTTAAGTGTTATAATACCATGCTGACTTTTAAATCAAATTTCATATCTTTAACGTGTGAGTTTTAATTGCTTGTGTTTTACAAGAAATTAATCTGGTAATATTGAATAGATCCAGGATAAACTGAATGTAAATTGTATGGACATGCACTGCAACCAGTTTGTTTGCTTTCCAGACAAATTGGCAAACTAGAGATGGTGGTGGTAATTTGCAAGCAGTGTAGATCAGATCAGATTTTCATTGCACCAGCTGATCTAGGTCAACACTGTAACAATCTCTTGTGATTTGATTTCTGTATATACCGATTAAAGAAATTTAGTAATCATGTAATTCAATGTAATGTGATTGTCTTAATATTCAATTGCTGCCATACAAATAGTCAACACAGGAAAATTAAATTTCACAGATTGGACCAACAGTGGCTATCAAGAAGTGGTTAGATATAAAGTTATCAACAGTCATGGCTCATATTTGCAAAATTAATGTCTGCTATGTTCTTACACCTTAGAAAGGGTTAAATTTAATGATCATATAATTGAACGTCTTGTGTCAAGGTTAAAGATGTTTATATACTAGGAAATGGGGAAAAAAGCATTCTACACTAGAAACAAGATGGCAAATAGTTTATTGTTTCAGCATGCCAATGTAATGTGTACAAACTCAACAAAAAGTAGATGATTTCAATATTTAGCACATGGCTTGGAGCTCTCGGCCAATCAGATGCCTCAAATAGTGTCGACTATATCGTTTAGTTCGACTCTTTTTGAAAAAACCATGGACTAACTAACAAACTGTTTATTTAGTCAATGGTTCCTGTCGACCAATCATTATAATGTTTTTTTGACGTCACATCCTAGGCTTTCACATGATATTTCACCCCAATACATCGTAGCCTTGATCAGCTGGTTACACTGAAATACAGTAAAACTTAGGTTAATCGACAATTAAGGGAAATGAATATGCAATTTTAAATACAGGTGACAGTTTAATGCATTATTAAAGGTATGCAGAAAGCTCCTATTTTGAGCGTTATGTGTTACATTTAACCTGCATTCAAGCATAAAAAGTTGTCTTTAAAAAGCGGCACAATGCATAGCGTATTTTATTGACCATTGTACATAGGTTTTACTGTATACAATCTAATGCGTGAAAAGTTGACAACAATCTTTATTAATTTTTTTTAAACAAAATAAGATAATAAAAATCTTAATAAAATGATCTAGATCTAGATCGAATAAATTCAATATTTAAAAGTAACTTTTATTTCAAATGCATCATATTGAAATTGAAATTATCGTTGAATATTTAAAATTATCGTTGAATATTTAATTGTACACAATTTTAAAATCTTGCCGTTAAATTTCCAGCTTTGTTGTTTTTCCTTCCTCTTCTTCCAAGATATTAATGGATTCAGGCGCAATCATGGTTTTCAGTCTTGTGCGGAGAGAAGTGAGGGAAAATCAGCACGCGCCCGATGACGTTAGATTGCGAATTTGATGACGTTTATTTCTTGTTTTTCCTAGAGCCCAAGCCAGTGCTAAATAGGTTAGCCAATGGTTGAGCGCGACTAAACGACATAGTTCTTAGGGGCTATGCCCCCTAGAACTAAATCGTTTAGTCACGCTCAACCATGGTCTAACCTATACATAAACAATATATGCTGTCAATATGATTTCCATTCAGAAAACAGCACATTCATAGTAAAACTTGTCAAGCTTTGAGTGGTAAAGAAATCTAGAAAGTACTATTGAATCGGAAATTTCAGTTTTCTTGGTGGTGGGTGGCAAGTTAAATATAAATCTAGTGGTTGTGGGTATCTGACTTATCTTAATTCTCTTGTTTGGGGGGGTAAAAAAAATAAAATTGTGTTGGTGGTACCCCTATTTTTGGCTGGCGTTCCTACCCCCCCAGGCCTTTTTTCCTGGAACAGCCCTAAGCTCATTTTGTGTTTGAGTGAAGTCATATAGGGTTAGTAAAGCTTTACTTTGATAAATGGTTAGTAAAGCTATAGTCTGATAAACTGTTAGTAAAGCTTTAGTCTGATAAACGGTTAGTAAAGCTTTAGTCTGATAAACGGTTAGTAAAGCTTTAGTCTGATAAACGGTTAGTGAAGCTTTAGTCTGATAAACGGTTAGTAAAGCTTTAGTCTGATAAACGGTTAGTAAAGCTTTAGTCTGATAAACGGTTAGTGAAGCTTTAGTCTGATAAATGGTTAGTGAAGCTTTAGTCTGATAAATGGTTTATAGTGAAGCTTTAGACGGTTGGTAAATTTTAGTCTGATAAAATATAGTTTTAGTCTGAAAAACAGTTTAATATATAGTAAAGCTTTAGTCTGATAAACGGTTAGTAAAGCTTTAGTCTGATAAATGGTTAGTGAAGCTTTAGTCTGATAAATGGTTTATAGTGAAGCTTTAGACAGTTGGTAAATTTTAGTCTGATAAAATATAAAGTTTTAGTCTGAAAAACAGTTTAATATATAGTAAAGCTTTAGTCTGATAAACAGTTAGTAAAGCTTTAGTCTGATAAATGGTTAGTGAAGCTTTAGTCTGATAAATGGTTTATAGTGAAGCTTTAGACGGTTGGTAAATTTTAGTCTGATAAAATATAAAGTTTTAGTCTGAAAAACAGTTTAATATATAGTAAAGCTTTAGTCTGATAAACAGTTAGTAAAGCTTTAGTCTGATAAACAGTTAGTTAAGCTATAGTCTGATAAGTGGTCAGTGAAGCTTTAGTCTGATGCAGGAGTTGTGAAGCTTGTCTGATATAGAGTTTGTGGTGCTTTAGTCTGATATAGGGTGTGGTTTGAGATTAGAATTGAGATTCTGGTATTATCGAGTCTTAGTTAAATTGTAGATGATGGATTCCATGTTAACCTAGATCACCTTTGCAAGCAGTATGGATCCAGATGATGTGCTTAGTTTGACATTGAGGTTATAATTCGCATCATTACATCAGGTTATAGAATTGGCTTCCTTCAAAATTGCTACCCTCTCTGATCTGGATCAGTTCAAGAGAGCAGTGGTAAACAGTCTTGAGAGCAATGTTTTTAACCTACCCTTTTACTCTTCCTTCACTCAGTAACACTTTAAACCCAACCCTTGTTTTTAAGCTTCACCCTACCTGACATTATCTATTGCCAGGTTTCTTAAACTCTCACATTTCTTTACTAATACTCCAACGGTGCTCTTTCCTGACTGTAACACTCAAAAGAGGGGTAGTCAGTAATTTAAGATAGATAGGATCTGATCTGCTCAACACTTTGGTCAGCTTTTTAGCGTGTCTTCAAGATGTATTGCCATAGACCTGATGTTGTCATTGTGGGCATTGTCATTTTGCAAACACTTTGACATATTACCTCAGTTTTGTCATCAGTACAGCTATTCCCACCACACACATTCATCATCACCATGGCTACAATATGATGAGGGGCCATTACTCTGCCGTGCATATAACAATAATAGACAAGTGTTGGCATCTCCTTAGTACTCTTGTTAGCATATGTACTTCTGCAGCATACCGTACTTTGGAAACAATTGGTTGCCGACGATAAAGTGTTATTTGTTTGTCACAGATGTATTTTGGTATGTTAAATTTTCGCCCTTTCATACCCGGTAGCGATTTAGGCCAGTTATTAACCACGGCCAATTATTCCCAAAGTACGGTAACTATTTCAGCACACAAAATGTTACTTAGTGTTGTAAAGGTGGATTGTCTCAGCGATGTGCTGATACCAAGCATTTATGTAACATTTTGTATTTAATCTTCAGCCAAAAGAAGGGGAAGAAACTGTTGTGGACAAAACAGACAAAGAAGAAAAAGTCACAGAGTCTGGGGATATGGGCGACAAGACATCAGACACAGAAGAGAAAAGCAAGTCGGAAGACAAGCCAGAGCGCAAAAAGCAGGGCTGTAATAATGAGGAGGTGCTGGCTGTCCTCTCTCACGAGCTTGGCCATTGGAAACTGGGACACATAATGAAAAATATTGCCATTAGTCAGGTAAGAATCAGTCTTCCATTGTATAGGCTTATAGCTTGGGTTCACTGTCATTTGTAAGCACCTAGGATACATTCCAGGAACCAAATATATGTGTGATCAGGATCCGATCTGTATGCCACCTGGTCAATAGTCTCTTTACCCTTTAGCTCATGAATAAGTATGCAAGAATCCATCTCTTCATGAATATTCAGTGGCTAAATCTTTGTAATGGTACCTCAATAACGGAACATTTGGCACTGAACGAAACTTTGCAGACTCTATCCATTAGAGCTGTCTGATCTTGAACTACTCTGTTTGATAAGACATGAAAAGACACCAGTATCAGGTAAGGGCTATTCCATTTAAATGTGTATTGGGGGGCAGGAAGGCACTTTAAAAAACAGCTATGCATAGATGGGTTTCGCTGCAAAAATGGTACTTATTGGTTTGTGCATTAGTAAAAACCTTCTATGAGTGGGTGGCCGAATTTGAAAGTGCCTTCCTGCACCCCCATACACAAATGGAGCAGCCCTAGGGAAATAAGTGTTTGTAAATAAGTTTATCAGTTTTCCATTAAAGTTTAAACTCTTTTCCCCAATTTATTTCAGTTATTGTTATTTGGCTTCAGTGCATATTTACAAAATAAAGCAAAACTCTTTGTGTTTGTGGTATTGCAGCTTTAATATACTAAAGCTGCAATGACTTAATTCAGTCATATATACAGTAAAAATGGCCTCAAACGGTAAATGATGCTTGAACATTAGTAAACACTGAGGATAAAAATCAGCCACTTCACCAGGGCCTCAGCTGTAGATAAGATGCATACTGATCTATCAAAATGACTTTGTTAGTCTGCCGAACCAGTCAGAGGCAATCCTAATGAGAAGCAGCAAGATAGAGGTTGGTAGAGAAATATAAACAATGCAGAGCTACAGATAAAGCAGCATACCCAAATACTAAAATCGTCATTTCTCCAACAAACCCTTTACTGTGACCACTCTTTAAAAGTATAGCGTTTGGTGGAGAAATAAAGGAGCTATTCTTGAAAATGTTTAAATTTATGCATCTTATCTTGAGCTTTGAACAATGTTTTACTTAGATTTCCTAAATACTCCTCTCATTTACAGCTCTGTTGGGCACTGCATCTGAGTCTACACTGGCTGTCACCCATCAGCAGCTTCAGTATTGTATGTTTATACTAACAACAAATACTGCGTACACTATATAGAGATCACATTCAGTACATTGGCAGATCCCGGAATACGTGGATAATCGGTTTCCCTGTTTAATTTTCATGCAAGGAATAATGACATCATGAATAATTATTATCCGATTTGTTCTGTTTGCATATTCACACAGGATGTTTTGGCTCAGGCAGAAACTGTACAATCAGATCTGTATTGTACCATAAGCAAACAGAGCAGACCCTGATCAGATGGATCCTATCGGAGCTGTCTAAAAACTCTAATCTGGGTCTACTCTGTTTGCAAAGATACAAAAAGGCATTTTTATGAAGGAAAGGGATAATACATGCTGTTTTGTTCCAGTTATGCAGACAAAAATGTCCATGTTTTCTTTTGCAGGTTAACTCATTTCTGTGTTTTGCTGCCTTTGCTTACCTCATGCACAAGCAGGAGCTGTATGTGGCCTTTGGGTTTGACAGCCGACCAACATTGATTGGCCTCCTAATCATATTTCAGTATGTCTTCTCCCCGTATAACGAGGTAAGTTTCCTCACCCCTTTATTCCCCAATATGCCTTTGCTAACAGAGTAGACCCAGTTCAGATGGCTCTTATAGGAGCCGTATGATTAGGGTCTGCTCTGTTTGCTTATGGTGTAATATAGATATGATCCTACAATTTTTGCATTGCCCAAAAATGCCTGTGTTCTATTATTGTTTATATGAATATTCAAAGTAAAGGGTTTACCAAGTATAAATACAGTAAAATGGCGAGACTGTCTGGAGCTGAGAAATTGGTCAGATTACCGCTACCCTCTGATTATCCATGAACTCATACTTTTTGGATTCAATGTGTCAAATCTAATTGTATAGTGTATGCACTTACATGTGCTTTTTGCCAACAGAATGCAACTTGCATATTTTTAAACATGTCTCGTTCAGCCAGACGCTTGCTACGCGAGATAAAAAAATATTTATAAGAGTATTTCAGACGAACAAAGCCGAGTGTTCCGATTATTAATTAATTCAACTCGCCATGATTTTCCTTATCACGAAACATCACAGGAGCAAAGCGATGTTATTTGTTAACATCCACAATTAAATGAAATGTCAACAAATGGAAAATTAGGCAAACTAAAATCCATATTAAAGTATAAGTTTATAAGCTACGACTGTTCTATGTCTAATAGTTTGAAACAAATTTTGGGTTTATTGTGATCGGTCCGTTCAACGGACCCGTAAAAACTAGATCAACAGTGAAACTTTGGTGGCAGCTGTGAATGGTGTTAACCGTGATTACTTATATAAGTAAAGAATCGATGCATAATTATGCATTCTACATGTTAAACTCACAATTACCACCTACATACATGTGTATACAATTATGTGTTGGACCCGGTGTTGTTCACATACAGTTGCAAAACAAACACAGCGCCACCTCTTATTGTTGGGGGCAAACGAGTCGCGAGACATCAACAATGGAGGTGTGATAAATTGATTTCGAAGTGTCTGCGATGCATGCTCGGATTAGGCAGGTATTCAATGAAGCAATTGATTGAAGGGACCGAGTCGCATGCTCGAAAAATCGGATTATCGAGACTTAGATTACACTGTACATATTTGTATTGAAGTAATAGATTTCATGTCTGGACCATACAAATTCCCTCAGATTGACCATATAATCGGAAAATCACTCCTCGGATTATCGCCGTTTTACTGTATAAAATGAGGACAAATAGTGAACTCCCCTTGTAATGATATATCATCCTTTGGCAATATATATCACATTTCTTGCCTATATAATGTTTTCTATTGAATATTATGAGTTTGCTTGCAGAGATGTTCTAGTTCTTTTTTCTGGTCCCCAGCCCTCATGCTTACCTCTTATAAGGAATTTTCATCAATGTTCATCTTTACAATGGTGCAAAATCAAGAACGACAATAATTTTGAAAATCTCATGGGTATGAAAAAGTAAAGACGTAGATAAATGCAATCTGAGGAAATGTTCAAACAGATTTCTGCCCTCAAGCAGTTTAGTTGGAACATAAATAATAATAGTGATAATACTCATTCTCACAAAGAGACTTGACGTCAGCTCGACCTATACTTTCGGTATGCTGTCTTTCAACAGTACGTTTTCCAAATAAAGATATCTGAAATGTGCAATTTTAATCTCCTTAATCCTTTACTCCATAAATACGCCTTTCAACACCTTTGTAAAAGTCACTTAATGAAACCATTGTGATAAATAGAGCATTTGCTCCATAGGAGCAAATGCTTTATTCATCACAATGGTTTCATAACTACACAATTCTAAAAATGTTCCTTTTCTCCAGTAAATGCTCCTTTTTATGCCCCCCAGATCAGATCTGGGGGGCATATTGTTTTTGCCCTGTCTGTCTGTCTGTCTGTTTGTCTGTTTGTCTGTTTGTTTGTCAGCAACTTTAACATTGGTCATAACTTTTGAGCCAGTACAGATAGAGACTTGATATTTGGTATGCATATGTATCTCATAAAGCCGCACATTTTGAGGGGTGACATGTCAAGGTCAAGGTCATCCTTCAAGGTCAGAGGTCAAATATATGGGTCAAATCACCGACTTTAACATTGGCCATAACTTTTGGACCAGTAGAGATAGAGACTTGATATTTGGCATGCTTGTGTATCTAATGAAGCCGCACATTTTGAGGGGTGACATGTCAAGGTCAAGGTCATCCTTCAGGGTCAAAGGTCAAATTGTCTGTTTTTTGTCTGTAACTTTAACGCAACTTTAACATTGGTCATAACTTTTGAACCAGTATAGATAGAGGCTTGATATTTGGCATGCATATGTATCTCATAAAGCCGCACATTTTGAGGGATGACATGTCAAGGTCAAGGTCATCCTTCAAGGTCAGAGGTCAAATATATGGGTCAAATCACCGACTTTAACATTGGCCATAACTTTTGAGCCAGTACAGATAGAGACTTGATATTTGGCATGCATATGTATCTCATAAAGCCGCACATTTTGAGGGGTGACATGTCAAGGTCATCCTTCAAGGTCAGAGGTCAAATATATGGGTCAAATCACTGACTTTAACATTGGCCATAACTGTTGGACCAGTAGAGATAGAGACTTGATATTTGGCATGCGTGTGTATTTCATGAAGCTGCACATTTTGATGGGTGAAATGTCAAGGTCAAGGTCATCTTTAAAGGTCAGAGGTCAAACACATGGGTCAAATCACAGACTTTAATATTGGTCATAACTTTTGAGCAAGTACATGTAGAGACTTGATATTTGGCATGCATATGTGTCTCATAAAGCCCCAAATTTTGAGGGGTGACATGTCAAGGTCAAGGTCATCCTTAAAGGTCAGAGGTCAAACATATGGGTCAAATCACTGACTTTAACATTGGCCATAACTTTTGAACCAGTACAGATAGAGACTTGATATGTGGCATGCTTGTGTATCTCATGAAGCTGCACAGTTTGAGGGCTGAAATGTTAAGGTCATCCTCCAGGGTCAAAGGTCATCAACTTCAAATTGGCCATAATTTTTTAACCAATAGAGATAGCGTCTTGATATTTGGTATGCATGTGTATCTCATGAAGCTGCACATTTTGAGGGGCAACATGTCAAGGTAAAGGTCATCTTTTAGGGTCAAAGGTCACCGACTTTAACATTGGCCATAACTTTTGAACCTGTAGATGCAGACTTGACATTTGGTATGCATGTGTATCTCATGAAGCTGCACAGTTTGAGGGGTAACATGTCAAGGTCAAGGTCATCCTTCATGGTCAAAGGTCACCAACTTTAACATTGGCCATAACTTTTGAACCAGTAGAGATACAGACTTGATATGTGGTATGCATGTGCATCCCATGAAGCTGCACAGTTTGAGGGGTGACATGTCAAGATCAAGGTAATCCTTTAGGGTCAAATATCATATTGAGGGGGCATAGTGTTTCACAAACACATCTTGTTGGTAGATTTATTTAAAGAGGTTGAGCATAAAAATAGCCTTTGAGGGAATGGGTTAAGGAACTTTGTATACTTTATTATCTCTAATAAATGCAGGGGTCTTCTCCATTTCCTTAATATGGAATAATATAGATCTGAATTTTCACTTTCTGCCATGACCAAACTTTCCCATGTTCATGTGCTTTTATAAAAAAAAATCATCTAATTTATATGCATGATGTCATTATTTCCTATATGAATATTCATGAAGTAAAGGGTTTAAGTAAAAGATTAAATAGTATGATCAACTGTAAAATAGTTTTATTATCCCTTTACTTTATAAATACGCCTTTCTACACCTTTACAAACAAAGTAGACCCAGATCAGATGGCTGCTATAGGAGCCATCTGATCAGGGTCTGCTCTGTTTGCTTATGATATGTGTAGATCAGATTCTAGTTTCTGCAATGGCCAAAAATGCCTGTGTTTATAACACCATTATAAGATTTCAACTCTGACATGAATATTCATATCATTATTTATTACATGAACATTCATGCAGTACAGTGCTCCCTCTCTACAACGACACCCTTTGGGATACGAAGATCGTATATGTTGTTCAGGGGAGTTGTTATAGGGAGGGAAAATCAAACATAATTAGCTTGTTTGCAGATCCCCAGATAAGGTGTATTTCGAGAACTAAAACCGTTATGCCTCTATCAAACCCTATGTTGTGACCACTCTTTAGAATCGTCACAAAGTGACGATTCTAAAGAGTGGTCATAACATAGGGTTTGATGGAGGCATAAAGAAAATACGATGGAAAAAGTTGTTTCTGGAGCCTTGTTGTTTCGGAAACAGTGGCATGCATTGTTGTAAGGAGGGAATCGTTATTGAGAGGGTCGTTGTAGGGAGGGAGCACTGTATAGGTTAAATAATTTGCAGAGTGTACCTGTATTTCATCCATTTCAGGTCCTGTCTTTCTGTGTAACCTACCTATCAAGACTGTTTGAGTTCCAGGCGGATGCTTTTGCCAAGAAGCTGCGTTATGCAGAGCCACTTAAGACAGCCTTGATAAAACTAAACAAAGACAATCTTGGATTCCCAGTGAATGACTGGTTGTATTCTACATGGCATTTCTCCCATCCACCTCTCCTAGAGAGGCTCAAGGCCATTGGAAAGACTGAGTAGGTGATTGCAAGTCGGCTAATTGGATTGGGTTATCAAAATTAGGAATTGAAGTAACTGACGCATGTTTTTAATATTCTTGAGCTTTGAGTGAGAATGTGTTGATGTAAAGACCAGACTGTTTTGACTTACATACATGGATTTTGCCTTTTCTAATGCTAATGACTTTTACTGTACGTTTCTTACACAAAGCAAGTCTTGTGTCTATGTATTTATTGTGTAATAAAATACTAATTGCAGTTCATTATTTATTCTTCACCTGGTCCTTGCCAGAATAGTTAGGTCAGTTATTGACAATACCAATGCACTGCCCATACCTAAAGACTAACCACAACAATTTAATCTGTAATTTCAAATATGATATCAAAAAGGAGGAATTTTAATGACTGACAGTGCAGATGCTTCTCTATGAGTGTTACACTGTTCGCAAATGGTATTAAAATTGTTCCCACATTCAAAGGGTTGAAGAAACAGTTTTCATTCACATACTGAACATTGTGACTTCCAATAGACATTACACATTTGTGTACTTACTGCAAGTAACGGACTTATCTTTTATATTTTAGGTATTTTTACAGTCTGACAATTAAAAATATGTAAATTTACAATTTTATTATGTATACATAAACAAATCAAAAATTACATACAAATATTGATGATCTGATAAAACAGACATGTGTTACAAAATACAACAACCACACACATGCAGAGGTTAACCCTTTACTTCACAGATATGCCTTTAGACAATTTTGCACACAAGAATTAGACCCTGATCAGACGGTCCTGTGGAAGCAGTCTGAAGGATCTGCTGTTTGCTTATGGCGTTATACAGCTATAAATCTACAATTTGTGCAATTGTAAAAAATTCCCTAGATCCTACAGGAACTGATCTGTGTCTATTCAGTTTGCAAATATCTATTAGGTAAAGGGATCATTTGTTGACATGTCTAGTAACACAATCACTTTATTTGAAAAGAAAAACAGATATGAGATGATCCATGATGTTACTCGGTGTCTCATCTGGATCCAAACTGTGTGCAAAGGTAATTATACTGTCGCCAATATAGGGCTGAAGGTTAACCCTTTCCCTCATATAAACGTGTTTTCACGCATTTGCAAAGAGAGTAGACCCAGATCAGATGGCTCCTAGAAGAGCCATCTGATCAGGGTCTGCTCTGTTTGCTGATAGAATTTGATAGATCTGTTTCTTTGCTTTCTAAGATGTCTACAATGTTCCACTTTTCATATTTCATTATAATTATTTTGTCTGAATATTCAGTAGGTATTGAAATTTAAAATAAACATAGAACATGGAATGGGTTAAGACAGTGACTAGTTACTGTCTGCACTGTTTCATTTATATACAATGGACTTCTTTTCTTTTATTGATTCCTTTTAAAATATAGACAATGTCT
Organism: Azorinus chamasolen; assembly: GCA_963576725.1. Taxonomy (NCBI): domain Eukaryota; kingdom Metazoa; phylum Mollusca; class Bivalvia; order Cardiida; family Solecurtidae; genus Azorinus; species Azorinus chamasolen. The sequence continues at coordinate 62,468,478 of OY755237.1, forward strand.
GCGGTGATATTTGAACAAGGTATTTTCTATTAGAGGAAATTTGTTCAGCAGGATAACTTCCTTATTTACAAATACAAGTTATTCTTGGCAGTGTATGAGTCCACAATGTTATTCAGTGCTTCCTCTGTCGCAGGATTCTCCTGAAACAAATATGTATGAGGTCAAAACCTGAATAGGTGACAGACATATGTATGAGGTCAAAACCTGAATAGGTGACCGTGACAGAAATATGCATGATGTCAAAACTTGAATAAGGGACAGAAACATGCATGAAGCAGCATGATGTAAAAACCTGAAATGGAGACTGAAATATGCATGAGGACAAAACCTGAGTAGGATACAGAAACAAGCAGGAAGTGTCAAAAACCTGAATGACTACAAAATACTTTTTATTCCTTAGTGATGCCATTTGACACCTTTGACACAGAGTAAACCTAAATCAGATGACTTCTATAGGAGCCGCCTGATCAGGGTCTGCTCTGTTTGCATATATACACATGACATTTTGGAGGAGCATATTTACTAAACAGAATGGGTTTTGCATATGAAACTGTATAAGTGAAACAATTAATATTATAGGTATTCCCACTACTATCTATCAAAAGTGATATACAAATGTATAGCAAAGCTGGTAAGGCAAAAAGGGTTTTAGTGTAAATGTTGCTAATTTGACACTACCGACAGAACATGTAATTTTTTTCAAATGTCATTTTTAGCAATTCAATTTTAACAATATCAAGCTATTTGCCTACAGTCTATGCTTACTATCAGCTATTTTGGAGTTAAATTGTTTTCGGAAATGATCTTAGGTTTCGTTTTAACAAAGAATTTCTTCTGACAAGAACTAAATGAAAGAATATTAGTGTTGTTTTTATCCCATGCTATGCATTGTATTGTGCGAAAAAAGCCAAATACCTCCGATTAATTATCTGCAGGATCAGCACTTCATCATTCACCAGCACAAACATCTATTCACTGCTATTGAGCACAATAAAGTCTACTCATTTATCAAGCCCTTTAACCCATTCCCTCCTAGACTATTTTTAGACCCAGCCTCTTTGAAATAATCTACTGAAAAGGACCATTATCACAATGGTTTCAAAATATGTGTTTTACAGAGGCGCAAAAAGGCGTCGATAGGAGAGAATGGGTTAACTCCACTACCAAAGTTTGTGAGTGAAATGTTTTCATCATAAAACAAGTAATAGTAAAAACTTTTTTTTTCTTGTAAAAGATGCCCAAATCTTGTAAATGTTTAATGAAGTTTTAAAAAATGCAAACCGAAATATGCTCCTGGTATGGGTCGAACTATTACCTAAACCCATTGAAGAATAAAAGTACAATGCCATTTCTGCCTCACCTATTCCAACATTTCTACTTAAATATGATTATCAACTTTTAAATCAACCCTGTAATACCTAAAACATGAATGTTTTGACATTCTATAATTTATAAAATGCTGTTTAAAATCTACTGCAGCCATTTACCAGTATATAAGTGATACAAGATAACTTAAGAATCATTAATGTGAGATTCAGCAGTTTAGGAGCTGTTGTTTAAAGAAAGTATTGATGCACCACAATGGACCCAGGGCAATCTAATTTCTTTTTGCAAAGTTTAAAATATTAAAAGGCATACCATAGATAAGTAAACAAGAATTTTCAGCAGCACAATAGATGTTAAAAGGTAAAAACTGATGGTGAAGAGAAAACACATACCTGAATGAGATCTTTAATTGGGGTAGTCTTAAGTACAGGTAAAAATGTTTTCACTGTTGGATGGTCCAGATATATACTGTCTGTGTAACACATATATAACACAGCTTTAACATCCTGAATCTGGAAAAAGGTCAACACTGAAACAAAGAATTAAAACAACTCTTGTGAGGAGAACAATTAATGGTTTAAAACTTCTGAATCTTTTCCAATATTTTTACTTAGTTCCCAGCCTCTACAAGGGTTGCTGAAGCTGGGGGAAAGCAAACTTACTTGAGAATATCCTTCTGTATATATTCTGACAATGTGTTGGTGATTTCAAGTTTCGACCGAAATCAAAGACAACTTATCCTTGATATTAGGACACCCAATCTCTGTACACCTGTTTGTAAAGGTGAATAGGTCATAATTGATAAATTTATATGAAACTAATAGAGTACACCTTGTTCAAACTGCTCCTTCACAAACAGGAATATGTATGTCATAAACAATTAGTAGATAAATGTTTGTAACGGCATATGAACACAGGAATATTCAGCCATGACAGAAACTAGAATCAGATGTATATCATTTCATAACCAAACAGAATAGACCCTGATCTAGTCGTCTGATCTATATCTACTCTGCAAAAGGGATATGTATGGAGTAAAGGGTTAAGAACTGTGGAGAAAACAAATATTTAGCCAACTTTTACATGTTGGAAAGAAGTGTTTTGGAAATCGCAAGCAGTGAAAACGCTGATGAGAGTCCTCTCAGATCTCCTATGCAACATAAGAGCTTACATGTTCAGGCACAATTTTTTGTCTCATACCAGTTAACTCTTAGCATGATAGCCATGAATATATAGTCTATATGCAGAGGAAATGTCAAGTAACAGACAGCATTAGTATCCAATTGCCTGACACTCGGGTCAAGGGTTTTGAAAGAAATGAAAAAAACAAAACCTTTCTGATTAAAAATTAAAAACAGAAGATGGTTTCATGCACAAGTTTGACAAAATTCAATTACTTAACCCTTTACCTCATTGAGACACCCATTTCAAGTCTTTGCAAACAGACAATAATCTGTAGGTGCCACCTTATCAGTGTCTACTCTGTTTGCTTTAGTACTTATAGAATTATATAGATCTGATCCCTTATTTTCTGCCACGGCAAATAAATCGAGAACTATACAAATATACATGTACCATTATAAAAATTCTGCTAATTGACAGTCATAGAGTCATTACTTCTTACATAACTATCCATCAGGTGAAGGGTTAACCCTTTCCCTGATGAATATTCATATAGGAAATAATGACATTTTTTATAATGGCATATGAACACAGGACATTTTGGCTCTGACAGGCAGAAGCTGTAGAATCATATCTAGATATTACACCATAAGCAAACAGAGCAGACCCTAATCAGACGGCTCCTATAGGAGCCGTCTGATCTGGGTCTACTCTGTTTGCAGATGCGTCAAAATGCGTTTACATAAGGGAAAAAGGTTAACAGATATACAGTTCATTGATCTAGTTATATAGTTCAAGCTTATATGCCTAAGGCCAAGATAGTAAACATTTCAACACAATGTAAGTCAAATAAGTAATTGTTTGTCTTTAATCAGCTCCTACTGTACTAAATTTGTTTTCGATTTGGATTGTTCAACAACAGTACTCATTTTGCTATTTAATCTTTTACTTCATAAATACACCTTCCTGCAACTTTGCAACAGAGTACTAAGAAGACCCAGATCAGACGGCTCCTATAGGAGCCATCTGATCAGGGTTTGCTTTATATGATATATTATAGATCTAATTCTACAGTTTCTGTCAATAAAAAAATATTTTTGTCCATAGTGCCATTATAACAATTCAGTTAATTAATGTTCATGATGTCATTTTTTTCTTTCCTGAACATTCATGGAGTAAAGGATTAATCCAAATCATGCTTTTGTTTCCTGATTTTTAGTGTGCCCAGTATCAAGTCAGTCCACAGTAGTACCTTAGCCAGGGCCATTATCCAACCAACAGACCTATTAAATTTAACCCTTTCCCTCATATAAATACTTTTCACACATTTGCAAACAGTGCAGACCCAGATCAGAGGACTCCTGTAGCAGCTCTCTGATCAGGGTCTGCTCTGTTTGCTTATGGATTATATAAACCTGATCAAACAGTTTTTTCAATGCAAAACATTCACTGGAAAACTTTACATTATAAAAATCAAGTTAATAAATGAATATTCATTAAGCGACCAAAAAAAGAGAGAGTTAACAATACCCCCCATAATACTGATTGATATGTGAAGCAGCAACTTTTTTAATACACCAATAAACAGTTTGATACAACATAAAAAATCTTTAATACTTGAAATTCTTGAACTCATATTCACTCAGAATGCTTCTCTTATGTTGTACATTGACAAAACTGTATATTAACCTTTCCTCCATAGCTACACCTTTTTTGCCTTTGCAAACAATAGACCCAGATCACACTGCTCCTGTACCAGCCTTCTCCTACAGAAGTCTTTCAGCGAAGTTTACAACAAATACCAATGAACTCAACCATAAGCAATCACTGACTATTCCACTTTTAAAAATTCAGCATACTAATAATTATTGATTGTTTACCTCATAAATATCTATGCACAAAATACTGACATAAGCAGTAGTAATTAGTTGAATTTTATAATGACATGAACACATCAGCATTTGGCCATGGCAGACACAGTAGAATCAGATTTATGGTATTCCTTAAGCAAACAGAGCAGGCCCTGATCAGACAGCTCCTACGGGATCTAGGTCCACTCTGTTTGCGAAGGCGTGAAAAGATGTATCTATCAGGTAGAGGGTTATACAGTAGAACCCTAATGCGACCACTTAATGAATAAACATGGGTGTCTTTATAAGCAGGTGGTTGCTAAATGTAGGACAAAAGTAAAGCAGAAAGCTCCTCTAGGAGCTTTCTGCATTACTTTTGTCCTGCATTAAGCTACTACCTGCATCTAGCACCCAGAATTATACCTCTTTTAGGTGGTCGCATTAGCGGGGGTTTACTGTAGTATCTCTACATTGGTCAATGACTTACACTGTGCAGGCAGTCCAGACACAAGGTTTGGCTGTTCCAAATAGGGGCAGGGAGGAGTACCAGGGTATTTGCTGGTCTTTAGGGACCTCAAAAATGGTGGATTCATGTCTGATACAGGTACCTCACTTCTATAGTCACTGGTGAGGCATGTGCATAAAACAGACACATAGAAGAATGGACTGGCTGTACTGATGCATGAAAATAACTGAAATAACACAAAAACACATGTTACAAATTTAATATTAACCCTTTACCTCATAGATACACCTTTGACATCAGACATGATACTAGTACCAAATCAATGACAATAGCTCAGCTTCTATTTTACTGCAATTACTCAAAATATTCGACCAGGCAAATTTAAGTAGATAGTATAGACCCAGACCAAACAGTTCTAAGCAAACAGAGCATACCCTGATCAGATGGTTCCTATAGGTGCCATCTGATCTGAATTTACTTGAAACCATTGTGATAAATAGAGCTTTTGCTCCTATAGGAGCAAATGCTCTATTTATCACAATGGTTTCAAACTACAAAATTCTAAAAAAAATCCTTTTCTCTAGTTAATGATACTTTTTGGTAGATTCATTCAAAGAGGTTGGGTCTAAAAATAGCCTATGGAGGAAAGGGTTAAAAGGCATATGAATGAGGTAAAGGTGTATATATATATATAGAATAAAGGGGTTATACAATACAAGTAGAAATAATTCAATTTAAAACAGTTTGGATCTTGATCAATGAGGACAAGCATGTAGTCTTTTTTAGACAAATCCACTTAACCCTTTCCCTCATATGAACGCCTTTTCATTTGCAAACAGAGTAGACCCAGATCAGACGGCTCCTATAGGAGCCGTCTGATCAGAGTCTGCTCTGATTGCTAATGGACACCTTCCATATTTCATTATAACTATTTTGTCCATGAATATTCAGTAGGTATTGAAATTTGGAATAAACATAGAACAGGGAAAGGGTTAAGGTCTGGGTAAACAAATTTAATATTTTCTCAACAGACAATTAAATTACCAGTTAATCATCCATGTCTAAATTGCTACCCAGTATGTACCTTTCAGAATATTAAAGCCATTTTCTCTGAGAAATACTGCTGTTCTTCCACATTTTGTTGATTAGTAATGTATCTGTACCCTGGAATGGTTTAGCAATTAGCATATTAACCATTTCCTGCTCTGTTTGCTAATGGAATTTAATAGGGTCTGTTTCTGTAGTTTCTAAAATGGCTACATTGTTCCACCTTCCATATTTCATTATAACTTTTATTCATGAATATTCAGTAGGTACTGAAGTTTGGAATAAACAGGTAAAGGGTTAATACCACTCTGACATCATTGATGACATTTTCCCATGCTTTCATTACAGTAAACACCAATTAACCATTTCAGTCATGAATATTAGCAGGAGATTCAACCTATTATGATTTATGGCTTAACTCTTTATTCCATGAATATTCATGTCAGAAACATCGACATCATGAATAGAAATTACATTTGTAGTTTATTGTTTTAAATGGCAAATGAAAATAGGATTTTTTAGCCATTTTTTCCCATTTCATTAGCAAACAGCAGACACTGATCAGACGGCTACTATAGGAGCCATGTGATCTGGGTTTACTCTGCTTGCAAAGGCATAGAAAGGTGCATTTATGAAGTAATAAATATACGGAATAACAAAAATTTCATGTGTTAATTTGCAATTTTAAAAATTAAACTAATTGATATTCATGGTGTCATTATTTCTTACATGAATATTCACAGAGTAAAGGGTTCCATACATAAGCCATATTGCCATTTCTACAAACATACAATGGAAGTGTCAAATAGACTGGATCCTGATGAGACACTGAGTTACTCAGTATCTCCCCTAGTTTCAATCTGTTGCAAAGCTTCATGTAATCTCAAATCTGCCCATAGCATGCAAAAGTTTAACCCTTTCCCTATTCTATGTTTATTCAAATCCTACTGAATATTCATGGACAAACTAATTGTAATGAAATATGGAAGATGGAAAATTGTAGCAATTTTAGAAACAAAAGAAACAGGTCTATCAAATCTTATAAGGAAATAGAGCAGACCCTGATCAGACGGCTCCTACACGAGCCGTCTGATCATGGTCTACTCTGTTAGCAGATGTGTGAAAACATGTTTATATGAAGGAAAGGGTTAATAGTTTATTCCGGCACTACATTGTACAATCAAGGTGAAAACATATACAGTTACCTGATTTGTCCAAGAATATGACTGCTCTGGGCTCACATCAGTTTTACAAATACACAGGAACATATCTGGGATTGATCTGGATCTGTACACATAACAGCATTTGTCAGATGGTGACATCTGGTCAAAGGTGTTTACATCATCCTCTGCCATTCCACTGAACAAAGCCCCAATCACATAATAGTCTTCATGAAGTACATAGGTTTGGACAAAACCTAAAAAAAGAAAAAGGAAAATGTTTGGGAAAAAATCTTATCTCTGGATGGAAATGTCATTTGAGCAAAATTAAACAGCACAATAAACTTGAAGGATTGTAGGCAAGAATGTACAAATCTATATCAAGGGTCAAAAACTACAACATATATAGGGTGAATACTTGAGGGCCTTAGCATAAATATTGGCTCCTGAGAAACAAAGTAACTCTTGAAACAGCTCACTGTCAGGTCCAAACTACCACATTTAACCCTTTCCTTCATAAAAAAAGCATTTTTCACGCGTTTGCAAACAGCACAGACCCAGATCAGGTGGCTCCTGCAAGCAGATCTTATACTGTGTCTATCAGGTTGGTAGTAGCTTAATGCAGGACGAAAAGACAATTTGCAAAGGCATTAGTTTTCCCTTTATGAGAAAAAAAGAAATACTCATGCATCCTAATTACCCCAGTAAATACCAGTTAATTTCAAGCCATTCCCTGTTCTATATTTATTCCAGTTTTCAATACCTACAGATGTATTCATGTAAAAACAGTAATAATGAAATATGGAAGGTGTAACATTGTAGCCATGTTAGAACCTAACGAAGCAGATTTATCAAATTCCAATGGCAAATAGAGCAGAACCTGATCCAATGGCTCTTATAGGAATCATCTGATCTGGGTCTACTCTGTAAAATGCAAATGTGTGAAAATGTGTTTATAAGAGGGTATGGGTTAACAGCTTTGTAGAGGCTTATAAATGTTGTCTGTTATTACTCCTTACAGATACCTTCTGACAGCTTTGCAAACAGAGTAGACCCAGAACAGACAGCTCCTGCTCAGTGATTTTTTTGCCTATAAAATACTGGAAGAGAATGAAAGGACTTCTTTAAGGGTGTATATAATCTAAATCCCCCCCCCCCCCCCCCCCCTTGTCAAAACTTGGACCAAAACAAAAAACAACAACAAAACATCTAAATCACTTACCTGCAGCTGCTGGACCAATTGCTATAATCAAACTCTGGCAAGACAGTTTATGGTCTGCCTGTTTTGATAACTCTGTATAGAGGAGTGGTGTCCATCTGGCACATGTCCTAAAAATGAACAGTATTGTTTCAGTTGGAGATAAATGGTAAGATGAAAATATCAGGCACTACCTACGTGAAAATAATCATAAGTATTGCAAACACTTATAACAAAAGGAGACCCTAAACAGCAGCAAAACTAGAACAGATGTCAGGCCACCATTATGTTTAACCCTTTACTGCATAAATACACCTTGCTACACCTTTGCAAACAGAGTAGACCCAGATCAGACAGCTCCTATAGGAGCCGTCTGATCAGGGTCTGCTGTTTGCTCATGGTATAATATAGAAATGATTCTTCAGCTTTTGCCATTTCCATAAATTCCTTTGTCCATGTGCTATTATAACAATGAATCTACTTAATATTCATGATGTCATTATTTCTAAAATGAATATTAATGGAGTAAAACGGGTTAATGCAATGAAAATGATTGAACTGAATACAATATTGGCAATTTGGCTCCAAATTACATATAGGCAATATCACAGGTGTCCGGCTCATAATATATGTATAAAATAAGTTAAAATGTCCCTAAATTTACGTTTTGTAACAATTGGAGCCGAAAATATATATGTTGGGGCGTTTTGGAATAAAGCTGAAATTTCGTACAGATTATCAATTTTCATTAGCCGGACTCCTGTCGGCAATATAATTGGGTCCCTTGACGAATAGAAAATATCATGGAATATCCGAGACATTGCCGACAAATATCCTAACAGAACGTGGATCACTAAACGCCACTTAACACCCTTTATCCTAGTCTCATTAATGGCCCGTAAGACAGCATGCTAATTTTGTGACAGGTGCCGTCTTGCCGGGATATCGTTAAAACCGAAAGTAGCTCGATATCACCATTTAGAGTACACTGATGTGAACTACCTTTATCCGGACACTGGTCTATATCAGAGACTTTTCCTTTCTGCATGTTTTGAATATGACTGGTGTGACAAAGCAGATCAATCATGAATGATGACAGTATTAAGATGTGGCGGTTATAGATATTATTTGTAGAGTAGTAAAAGAGATATTTCCAAACTGACTCTGTTGTTGTGTCTGATTCGATGTCGTCTTCATCTTCATCGACAGCTCTTGAAAAGCCTTCAATAATTTCTCCGAAGTACGTCGCCATGCTGCGGGAATCCTATGGATCTATTTATAGAATTGGGAAAATCCCTTGCTACTGAGGAAGTAAATAACTTGATTTAAAGTGTTTATTTCTTAGTGTTCCTAGACAAAACTTTATATTTAAGTTACCATCGTAACAGCGTTAATCCGCTTGCATTTTATCAGAAAAAAAAACACACAAGCAAACTCAATACGTTAAAACCTACAAAAAAGCCGAGAACCAGTGAAAGGTGATGCAATAGACGGATATCACGGAAGATACCGGAACCAATAGCATGCCTTGACACACAATAAAATTTTGCTGCCACTTTGAGGTTATTCGCGTCTAAAAATAAAGTTTGCTCAAATTTGGATTTAATGCTCATTTGACTACTTCTGATTCGACCCTTTAAAACACTGTCATTTTTAAAAGTTGTTTTGCCTATTGAAAAAATATTGACCTTATTATATTAAGGACAGATAGTTCTATTACAGTGTCAAAAAGCTCTCGATGTATCTTCTCGATCCTACCTGTTTGCAAACGTGACTTGTGTGTAAATATCTAGAAAGTGAAAACCCAAGTTTAACACTTTCATGAAATCCAGATAACTAATATTTTGCTTTTTTCTAGAAATTTACAACGATGTCTCATTATTAATAAATCCAAAAACTTATTAAAATATATTATTGATTTAATTATTAAGTCTTTGATTAATTCTTTACTCTATGCATGAATATTGATATTTAAGGAATACTTGGCGTCATTTAGTCGAATTTATAATGGCAAATAAACTCAGGAGTTTATGCCCATGACAGAAACTGAATCAGATCTAAATATTATCCCCAAAAATACAGTATAAAGCGTTAAAACGTGTTCTAATTACCAATTATCTAGAAAAATTTAGAGTTACCAGTTCTTCAACTTGGTACTGGATATCCAGCTGCAGCACTTACAGGGTACTGCATAATGGTGTTAATGGAGACATATACTGCATTTGGATTTCGGACTTCCTCACTTGGACTGGCGACATATGTGGATGCCCTGTATGCTCTACATAGTTTGTGCTTACATTGTCAATGATGTTTTTTTATTTGCTTGCATGTTTAAGGTTTTTTTTGTTTTGATTTTTATGCTTGATCTTTGTTTCTAGAACCTGCTTGAAATCAGCCTTTGTTGCTCGCTTTTATTATTAAAACTCCGTGTGTTTGCAATCAGTTTTTTTTATTTCTTATCTTAGATTTTATATATGTAATATTTTGGGGTTTCTTCTACGGGTAATCGCTTTAAGTCTTTGAAAATAGACCAGATCAAGATCAGGCAGCTCTCAAATAGGCCGTCTGATCGCAACCTGGTCTAGAATGCTCTAAGGTGCATGGTAACCATAGCATAATCAATTAAGCTGTTCTAGGCAACTAAAGGTATCTAACTTTTCTGATTCTGAACCACACATTCAGTAAAATAACTGTGATACTTTCATGTGAATGTACATACCGCAATACTTTTATTTTTATGCATGCTCTATGTGATATGTTACTGTTTGCATGTTCATACTTCTGTTATATTTGTTTTTTGACTCTTGTTTGTCGGAATAAAAGCCCGTCAGGGCTTATGTTATTATGTTATGAATATCCGACGTTAAACAAAACTTTTCTTATGTGTTATGAAATTGTGTTATCCTTGAGAGAGACATGTCTGACAGGATACCAGTAATTATAACGTCTGTGATATCCCAGGAAACCATATATAGCGGGTCCTTTTTTCCACTTCGTCTTGTTGCAGATGATAACAGATACAGCATTGAAGCGGTCAGAAAGTGGGTGCACGACCGACTCGTGCACCGTAAATCCTGACATGATCGATTATGCAACGTATTAGTATCACAGGTAGCAGTTTTGCTGATTTCAGTCAATGCAAACGAGGTAATAACTACAGTTCAGAAATAAGATGGTATTGTTGAACTTAATCGAATGCTTTTATTCAGTTCGTGGTTATATAACATCCGTCCGTTACGGATTCAGTAAGATGCCGATATATAAAAAAATACCGTTTGGGCCGAATAGGGAAAATGTCGGGTTAAATCTAAAACGCAGTTTTCAATGTCAACTTCCGGTCTGCTGATGTTTACAAAATTTTGGACAATAAACATAACATTTTAACCATGATAAAGAACGTGACAAAGTGGTTAGGTGTGATTGATAACACAGAAAGTGAAGAGACACTCCAAGTGAATTCTGAGGGTGATGAAAAAGTCATTGAAAAGGAACCAGAAGATGAGAAAACTGAAATATCGGACGAGGCCGAGGGCAAAAAAGACGGGACTCCAAATGACGACATTATTTCTCCTGAAACGAAACAAGCCCTCGAAGAAGCATCAGCAAAAGCCATAAATACCGCTAAGGAATGGGGAAGTACGTTTCAGAAGTAGGGCACTTAGTGCATTCAGACTAACACAATTTTCAGTTAAATAGTGTCGTAATGTCACGCTTCAATGATTTTCAAATCAATTGCTTTCAATATAGAATCTGGGTCATCTCATACGTTTTCCTTGTCAATTCAAGTTCTCGTTTGTTGATCCTCCAGTCTGTTTGTGCATTATTCCATCTGTCTATTTGTTTTATTTGAATATATCTTGCTAAATATTCGCTGAGATGGTACCTCGTGTACAATGAATTAAACAGTTTAAAACACAAAAGATGTATTGATTCTATAATTGAAAACACCAGTGTGACCACCCCTTGCAGCCCATGTGCATTGGGTGCATTTTCCTAAAATGATCGATCAGATCAATTAAGACAGTAGCAAACCTGTCAAGGAACATGCATTGTGTGTGTGTTTCATGCATTTTACATCTAATTTATCACGCTCACACATGTATTTTCTTAGAAATTCTTGAAAAAAAGGTTTGAAATATGACCATTGAAGTCTTAAATTGCCTTCAAAACCCCTTAAATTGTCTCATAAATAATGCAATGTGCCGATTACGATGCATTATTTAGGCCGAATCGCTGTGACGTCACTCATTAATTCCCCCTCTGTAGACTCCACTAAGCTGTCAGGAAAAGGCTTTGTCACGTCTTTAAAATGGCAATTATCAGGAGCTTCTTGGGGTCCTAGCGGCCCCCTACTATTAAGGTCACTCTTAACGCGTTCTGACCCTTGACAGGTATGCAGTAATAAAACATGCATGGTTTACATCAGGGTTTTCCCCAGAAATTTATGAAGGCATGTTACATCTGGCATGTAAATCTGGTTTCAAATTCAATATAACAAATACATGTAAAACTATTTATCCATAAATAGGCATTATTTTATCAAATTGAAATGGTTTTCATACACATCTGATTATAAACAACACAGAATTTTATAGTAATTATGAATTTGGGCATTTTAAGTAACTCAAAATTGTTATATTTATAAAAGTCCATTGAAAAGTAAGGCATGTTGCAAGAGATATTTTGATATAAAGGCATGTTGCATTTGACATGCCTTAAATGCCTGGGGAAAACCCAGGTTTACATGGTAAGACTTCATTTGATACTGTCTAATGGTCTCGCAATACTGCCCCCCCCCCCCTTTTTTCAGAGTGTTAGCTGTGTATCACATGAAAGTGTATGTGAATTATTTGGACAAAAAATATGTACAGAAAATTGCTTGTGCTCTTGACTCACTTTTGTCACTCACATTTTTATTGAGTGAAATACGAGTGAAAATTGGATATAGCGAGTCGAAAATTTAGGCACATTATAAAAAATGTGTGTACATATTTTGGGTTAAGTAAATGAGCCCTGCAGTGTGGTTTTAAATGCATACAATGCTAACCCAGATTAAATCCGGACAGCTGCAATATTGAAAACAAAAGTAGATTTCAAACTCTCCACATTGGATCATCATAATGTATAGATCTGATTCTCGGCTAATAATTAATTAATTATTTCTTATAGTCAGTGTAGACACTAATCAGATGTGACTTGTACAAGTAATTATAATACAGCTGAAAAGGCGTACACTGACATGCATGTTGGAAATCTCATACCAGGGTTCAAATACATGTACAGACTGAGTCAAGCCTGTCAATAGCAGTCAACCCATTCCTCCATATGCTATTTTTAGACCCAACCTCTTTGAATGAATCTGCCCAAAAGGAACATTTACTAGAGAAAAGTAAAATTTTAGAATTTTGTAGTTTGAAACCATTGTGATAAATAGAGCATTTGCTCTTATAGGAGCAAATGCTCTATTTATCACAATGGTTTCAGGAAGTGGTTATTACAGAGGTGTAGAAAGGCGTATTTTGTGGAGGAAAGGGTTAATAGATTGAGGATTGTTGTATGGGCAGGCCGTTGCTTAATCCAGGTTGAGAGCAATACAGAAAGTTCATTTTGGGAGCTTTCTACTTTACATTCTACCTGCATTAAGCTATCACCTGCCTTTACAATATTCTATACTTTGTGAAAGAGCGGCCACTATTGCAGCTGAGGGTCTACTGTTTTCTCCCATTTGGTTTTGAAATTACATGTAGATTAAATTGTCAGTCATCAATTGATTTTGCCAGTAGACAATTTGGGCTGTGGCAAAACATTGCCAGTGGAGAAAAAGTTAAGTTTCAACCCTGTCACAGTACAATCTATCACAAAAGTAATGATGTGAACATAGCATAACAATATTCATTTTCTGGATAGCAGGAATTTCCAAACATTTAATCTTGAAACATACATAGTTTTATAATCACTACAAACTGGGGCAAAGAATTCCATAAGATTTTACAACCATGGTATGCAAACGACTTTTGTCCAAAGGGGTTATTTTCAAGTTTCTGTACATGGTACTATAAAGGATTCCATGTTGGAAAGATTCACTAGAACCATTGACTGACAGAGTAATGTTACCAGTGATTTATGTACATGTATATACAGTAGAACCACTCTAATGCGACCACTTAATGAATAAACATTGGTGCCTTTATAAGCAGGTGGTTGCTTAATGGCGGACAAAAGTAAGACAGAAAGCTCCTCTACGAGCTTTCTGCATTACTTTTGTCCTGCATTCAGCAGCCACCTGCATCTTCCACTCAGAATTATACCCCTTTTGGATGGTCGCTTTAGAGGGGGTTTACTGTAGTTCTATAGATCTAGTTACCACTATTTATTGTCATTAGACTACCTGAATGATTTCGTTAATTTATTACATCTATACCCTCTTATATGAAAGTTCACATGGTCAAAGGACAAGTGAACTTTATAATTCTTGAGTCACTTATTCTGCAATAACCCTCCCTCCCCTTCCCAATGTAAACAATTTGGATACAGATCAAGATGGGATGAGAAACCAAGTAATCTATATTTCTTTACAGAATAAACACTGAGACTAGTGAACGAATTTGAACATCATGACAAGTGTGCCTGTGAATTTGATGATCTTTTACTAATTTGTCATTTTGTGCAGTCATACAATGTTTACATACAGTAATAGTGTTTAATTATTCATGAATGTTTTATAACACTGATTGAGTGATTGCAACTACATGTATTTGTTTCAGGTTATCTGTATTCTTTTGGAAAGCAGGCAACTGAAAAAGTAACAGAACAAGCAAAGATCATCACAAAGAAGGTTGAAGAAAAGGTAAACTATACATATTTAGATTAACTTAGGCAGTGTAGACCCAGAACACACTGCTCCTGAAGGAGAAGTTTGATCAGGGTCTTCCCAATTTGCTGCTATGTTAGTCTAATTTAATTTAAAGTAATCAAAATATGCCAGATTGACTTATTCAACTTTATAAATCTCAGAAATAATGACATCATGAATATTTTTTAGCTGAACATTTATAATGCAAGTAAAATTTCAATAATCAAGGTTATATTTTTTGCATTGACAAAAGCTGTAGAATCCGATCTGTATCATGTCAAAAGCAAACAGAGCTGACCCTGATCAGATGACTCCTATAGGAGCTGTCTGATCTGGGTCTACTCTTGTTTTCAAATGCTTGAAAAAAGCATTCATAGGAAGGAAGAGGTTATGGTAATTACGGTAAGGTCTGCATAGTTTTACACTTGTTCACATTTTAGAAATTTAACCCTTTCCTCCATAGGCCTTTTTAGACCAACCTCTTTGAATGAATCTACCAAAAAGAAGTATTAACTAGAGAAAAGGAAAATTTTAGAATTGTGTAGTATTGAAACCATTGAGATAAATAGGGCATTTGCTCCTATGGAGCAAATGCTCTATTTATCACAATGGTTTCAGGTAGTGACTATTACAGAGGCGTAGAAAGGCATATTTATGGAGGAAAGGGTTAAACACAGGCTGTTGACTCTGATCAGCAATAGCTGTGGATAAGAGGTGTAATTAAATTAGGAAATCTAGATTAACAAATTGTGTTTCTCTAATTTAGACTGGGAAATAAGACAATTAGATAAATCAGTACAAGTCCTATCTACAACACTGCCAGTAACCAGCCTCTCTAATTCCAATGTGATTGCTGATCCTGGTCTATGTTGTTTGGGATTGTACTTTTACATTATAGAAGCTATTCTCATGTTATAACTCATAAAACATTGATTTAGAAATCAGACAGCTCCTACAGGACCGGTCTGATCTGCGTCTACTCTTTTTACAAATGTGTAAAAGGCATATTTATGGAGTAAAGGGCTAAAAAGTAACACATTCATGACTTGTGTTCTTCAACATTCTCGTCTTAGAGTGTTTCCATTTTCAACACAATACAATAAAACCTCTCTATAACGGCCACTAAATAACATAAAATATTTTGTGTTAAAGGCAGGTGGCTACTTAAAGCAAAGCGAAAGTAAAACAGAACGCTCCTATAGGAGCGTTCTGTTTTACTTTCACCTTGCTTTAAGCAAGCACCTGCCCTAAATACCAAGTAATTAACATAATTTAGTGGCCGTTATAGAGAGGTTTTACTGTACTTCAGCCATAGATTTGTTTGTTTGTACAGGGGTTTTACATCACTTTAACAGTATTTCAGTCATATCATGACATCCAGCTATTTACAGATGATTGCAAATGCCACACATTTTTTTGTGCACAGAGCAAATTGCATTGATTCATGCGTAGTAGAACACCTGTCCAAGTAGAACCACAACCTACTGCAAGCCAGCTGAAAGGCTTCCTCATGAATAGTTAAAATTCTGATTAGGATTCAAGCCGCAGTGGTGATGGGCTAAGTGATAGTCAGTTGAAGACCATTACCACTTGACCACAGAGGCCCTCTCAACCATGACATTCAAACTTACATGTATATCTTTTTGTCTGCATTTACTTACAGAGACACCCATATGGACCGAAACTGTCTACAAAGGTTTTCAAACATTCAAGTTAACTCTTAGAATGCTATGTTTGTATACGTTCAAATGTGTGAACAGTTTTGATTTATATTAGACACATACTGATTTATTCAGCATCACATCAGAGACATGTATAACATTTATGTGGTTGCATTTTTGAAAGGCTTAGTATGAGAACTAAGCAGGTAACAATTTTTGCAGATGACACTGGATTGTAAAAAGATTGAATTAGCTCAACTGGCACAACATGCCATGATGAGCTATTGAGGTAACCCTGTGTCTGTTGGATTAATTGGGTTAAATATCAAATTTTAGAGGTAAACATAAACAAAAATGAATAAATTGAAATTTAAAGTGGAAATTGACAGTCA
This sequence comes from Azorinus chamasolen, assembly GCA_963576725.1. Lineage (NCBI taxonomy): Eukaryota > Metazoa > Mollusca > Bivalvia > Cardiida > Solecurtidae > Azorinus > Azorinus chamasolen. The sequence continues at coordinate 62,485,553 of OY755237.1, forward strand.
ATAAGAAATCCTTATGTGATTTCGATCCGGGGGAGCGTACATGTATAGTACTTTCATTCACATATACGCTTTTTAGCTCACCTGAGCAAAGCTCAGGGTGAGCTTTTGGGATACTTGAATGTCCGTCGTCCGTCGTCCGTCGTCCGTCGTCCGTCGTCAACAATTTGCTTGTGAACACTCTAGTGGTCACAATTGTAGTCCAATCTTCATGAAACTTGGTCAGAATGAATTTCTTGATAAAATCTCGGACAAGTTCGAAAGTGGGTCAAGTTGGGTTAAAAACTAGGTCACTAGGTCAAATAGTAGGAAAACCTTGTGAACCCTCTACAGGTCACATTTTTAGCCCAATTTTCATGAAACTTGGTCAGAATGATTGTCTTGATAAAATCTCGGAGGAGTTTGAAAAATGGGTCATGTGGGGTAAAAAACTAGGTCACTAGGTCAAACAGTAGAAAAACCTTGTGAACACTCTAGTGGTCACAATTTTAGTCCAATCTTCATGAAACTTGGTCAGAATGAATGTCTTGATAAAATCTTGGACGAGTTCGAAAGTGGGTCAAGTGGAGTTAAAAACTAGGTCACTAGGTCAAACAGTAGAAAAACCTTGTGAACACTCTAGTGGTCACAATTTTAGTCCAATCTTCATGAAACTTGGTCAGAATGAATGTCTTGATAAAATCTTGGACGAGTTAGAAAGTGGGTCAAGTGGAGTTAAAAACTAGGTCACTAGGTCAAATAGTAGAAATAACTTGTGAACACTCTAGTGGTCACATGTTTTGTCCAATCCTCATGAAACTTAGTCATAATGATTGTCTTGATAAAATCTTGGACGAGTTGGAAAGTGGGTTATGTGGGGTTAAAAACTAGGTCACTAGGTCAAATAGTAGGAAAACCTTGTGAACACTCTAGAGGTTACATTTATAGCCAAATCTTCATGAAAATTGGTCAGAATGATTGTCCTTATAAAATCTTGGACAAGTTTGAAAGTGGGTTATGTGAGGTCAAAAAGTAGGTCACTGGGTCATATCTTAGAGAAATCTAGTTTACACTCCAGTGGCCACATTTTTAGCCCAGTCTTCCTCAAACTTTCTCAGAGTGCTTGTATTGGTGATATCAAGGTTGAGTGTGATCATGGGTTGGGTGGGAATAAAAAGTAGGTCACTAGGTTAAATCTTTGAAAAAATACTTTAGAGGGCACATTTTAGCCCAATCTTCATTGGTCAGAATCATTGTCTTGATCAAATCAATAGACTAAATTTTTGAAACTCTTGTTCTGCAGAACCACTGCTCATGATTCACTGCTCATGATCCACTATCAACATTGTTCATATATTACCCCTAAGGTCAATATTGACCCTAACCATGGGCTACCCAGCAAAAATCTTAAATCTATGGTAATCAGGTGAGCGATTAAGGGCCATCTTGGCCCTCTTGTTCACATATTTGCAAATATTGTAGACCCAGATCAGAATGCTTCTGTAAGAGCTGTCTGATCAGGGTCTGTTCTATCAGCTTATGAAATTAAGATAGATCTGCCTCTTGAAATCTTAAAATCTGCACCCAAAGTTTTCAGTGAAATTTAGCAATTTGAAACAGTTTGGTAGATGTACATAATAGAACTTTTGGCCCATTGACCCACAGGGGTAACAGGGTTCCCACGGACAGGGAAAAGTCAGGGGAAAAAGGGTTTTTTTTCAAGATCAGGGAAAAGTCAGGGAATTTTTTAATTGGTCAGGGAAATTTGAAATTTGGCAAAAGTCAGGGAAAAGTCAGGGAAATTTGGAACCAAAGGATGAGGGTTGAGGAAATATGTCAAAAAGGAGAAAGAATGAAAATAAAAGGCTAAGGCAGTTTCTTCAGTTTTGACCAAACCAAATATCTTTATACATCATTGATTAGCTTTGTATATTTCACATCCAAATTTTATAGTATATCTGTCATGAAGTCTGTTAAAACAAAATCATTGGGGAATTCTAGCACCTCTGCAAGACTCCAGCATCCATTTTGACAGCAGTGCTAGAATAGGGCAGCAATGCTAGATATTGGACATTCTACTGTAGTGTCTCAGGCTGGGTAGCTGCTAGATATTGGACATTCTACTGTACTGTCTTCACTTGTTAGGACAGGCTGGGCAGCAGTGCTAGATATTGGACATTCTACTGTACTGTCTTCACTTGTAAGGGCAGCAATATTTTGTCTGCTATTATGAAAACAGTGAAAATGCAGACCCTTTTCTGGCGTCTACAGAGACCCATTAAAAGGACCTATTTTTCACAATTTGGGAAAAACACCCCATGTGATGCAAAATTTTGATTAAATTGCAAAACAAGAGGGCCTGAAAATGCATATATTAGGACATGTTTGGCATCATGCATGTTACATTCAGTATTGAGCAATTAAGAATGAAAAAGTCAAAAACATTTTTAAAATGATCGAAACACTACTGCTTTATATACAGTTGTCATAAAGAGAGAGGTGGTAAGGATAGGCTGATGGGGAGGACGGAGGCCAACATGTATTGATCATGCTCATAGATGACCAATTAAACTTCTGTTAACATGGGGTCAGGGAAAATTGAAATTCGGTCAGGGAAAAGTCAGTGAAAAGTCAGGGAATTTTATTTTTTCTGTTTTGTGGGAACCCTGGGTAAGACACGTTTGAGTCAGTATATGTATATATAGAAAGTTTCTATATACACATGTATACCGACTCAAACATGTCTTACATGTACCCCTGTGCATTGACTCAGGTAAGCGATACAGGACTGTTATTGCTCTTTTGTTTTTCACATCCATAATGCCCCGAGGACACAATTGCCACACAATTCAAATTGGAAGAAATTTAGCCATGCATATATCTTAAGACCAAGGCATTAACTCACTGTAACCCTGTCAGGCATTTATACGGTACTTGGTTGCCAGCTTCTGTCTGGATGATAGAAACTGGGATTCAAGAAAACTTGTTTTAAGATATTTGAATCAGAAGATGATTTATTTCTTTCAAGCCTAAAATACTGAACTGAAATATGCTCTCAAGTTCATTGTCATATTTAACCCTTTACTCTATAAATATGCCTTTGCAAAGAGAGTAGACCCAGATCAGACGGCTCCTATAGGAATCATCTGATCATGGTCTGCTCTGTTTGCTTATGACATACCATAAATATGATTCCACAGTTTCTGCAATGACCAGTAATTCCTTAGTGCATGTGCTATTATAATTATTAATCTTTCAATATTTATGATGTCATTATTTCTTACATGAATAGTCATGGAATAAAGGGTTAAGTCTAAGGGATAGCTTACAAGACTGATAGATTCTGCTGATATTATTTTTCAAAGCCTTGCATTTTTAGCTCACCTGAGCAAAGCTCAGGGTGAGCTTTTGGGAGACTTGAATGTCTGGCGTGTATCGTCCGTCGTCAACAATTTGCTTGTGAACACTCTAGTGGTCACAATTATAGTCCAATCTTCATGAAACTTGGTCAGAATGATTGTCTTGATAAAATCTCGGACGAGTTCGAAAGTGTCTCGTGTTGGGTCAAAAACTAGGTCACTAGGTCATATAGTAGAAAAATTTTGTGAACAATTTAGAGGTCACATTTTCAGCTTAATCTTCATGAAACTTTGTCAGAATGATTGTCCTGCTAAAATCTTGGATGAGTTTGAAAGTGGGTCATGTAGTCTAAAACTAGGTAACCAGGTCAAATAGTAGAAAAACCTTGTGAACACTCTAGAGGTCACATTTTCAGCCCAATCTTCATGAAACTTTGCCAGAATGATTGTTTTGATAAGATCAAGAATGAGTTCGAAAGTGGGTCATGTGAGGTCTAAAACTAGGTCACCAGGTCAAATAGTAGAAAAACCTTGTGAACACTCTAAGGGTCACATTTTCAGCCCAATCTTCATGAAACTTAATCAGAAAGATTGTTTTGATAAAATCTTGGACAAGTTTTAAAGTGGGTCATGTGGGGTCAAAAACATGGTCACAAGGTCAAAAAGTAGAAACACCTTCTGAACATGCTAGAGGTTACATTTTATGTCCAATCTTCATGAAACTTAGTCAGAATGATTGTCTTGATAAAATCTCGAACAAGTTAAAAGTGGGTCACATGGGGGTAAAACACTAGGTCAAATGGTAGGAAAACCTTGTGAACATGCTAGAGGTCACACTTTTAGCCGAGGCTTCATGAACCTTAGTCAGAATGAATATCCTGATAAAATCTTGTGTGAGTTTGAAAGTGGGTTAAGTGGGGCCAAAAAGTAGGTCACTAGGTCATATCTTAGAAAAAAATCTTGTTTATACACCAGCGGCCACATTTTTAGCCCAATCTTCCTCAAACTTGCTCAGAATGTTTGTCTTGGTGATATCAAGGTTGAATGTGATAATGGTTGGGGCGGGATCAAAAAGTAGGTCACTAGGTCAAATCTTAGAAAAAGGTCACATTTTTAGCCCAATCATCATTGGTCAGAATGATTGTCTTGATAAAATCAATATTCTAAATCTTTGAAAATCTTGATCTCCAGAACCACAGCTCATGATCTACTATTAACATTATTCCCTTAGGTCAATATTGGCCCCATCCTGGGACTACCCAGCTATACTCTTAGATCTATGGTAATCAGGTGAGCGATTAAGGGCCATCTTGGCCCTCTTGTTTACTGATGTCTTGTTCTGATGGACATTTTACTCTGTATTAGTCTTTGGAGGGGCTAGGCAAGCTTTTACCACCAACATTCATTTGACACCAGCGCACACATATGTAGAAAATCTATCCTGTAGATCAAGTACCAGTATTCTCCCATCATTGTAAGCTCCATTTCCTTTGAAAAAAAATTTCTGATGTTTAATAACAGTTCGTATCACCCTTGCTTATCATTGCCTTTGAAGAACAGGTTGGATCCATATTACATAAAAAGGCTATGGAACTCATTCCCTCAAAACCATATTAAAAAGAGAAAAAGAACATGTTAGAATTGTGTAGTTTTTAAACCATTGTGATAAATGGAGCATTTGCTCCCATGGAGCAAATGCTCTATTTATCACAATGGTTTTAAAAAGTGACTTTTACAGAGGTGTCAACATGAGGGAATGGGTGAACCTGTTTGCATGTTCAATGTCCTTGATAGACATATAGGCAAACAGTACAGGCTCAGACCAGAGGGCTTCATAAAGAGCGCTACAAAGCGAGTATGCTCTACTTTCTTCAAAACTGGTTTTCCAAAGGTCACATGAGCAAAATAGTTCTAGTAGAAATCCCCCTTCAGATGAATAGTACATGTATATATATAGGCAAGAACATGTAAGAAAGGTTGTTTTGATTAATGGGATTGCCCTTTATCCCATAAATAATAATGTAAAAAATGATTATCATTAATATTTATTAGCTGAACTTTTATAAAGGCATATGAACACTGGAAAATTTGGCTGTGGCAGAAACTTCAGAATCACACCTTTATTATTAATTAGCCATTTCACTCATATAAACACATTTGCAAACAGAGTAGACCCAGACCAGACAGCTCCTATAGGAGCCGTCTGATCAGGGTCTGCTCTGTTTGCATTTGACACAAAATAGATCTGATTCTACTGAATGTTAATCTTTTCATTGTTTGATTAGGTTTGTGATTACCATGGAAATGAAAGAAAAACATGAAAAAGAGTAGCAGATTCAATTACATATTATTGATTAATTAAAATGACTGACATAACTGCATTCAATCCAAATCAGATGCAGTCCCCATCTGTTGCATACAGTTTGAAATCTGAGACTATGCATGACTAATTGTTTAACGGTAAACCTTTGAATGCTGATTTTCAAAGTGGAATGGCCCTTAGTGTTTTATTATAGAGTCCATTCAGTATGAATATATTGCTAGAGAACTCAACTTGGTATGACAAAGAGTACCGACCCTGATCAGAGGGCTCCTTTAGGACACTGTTTGCAAATGTCAGGACACCCATTTCCTGTATTTAACCCTTTCCTCCTTAAATACGCCCTTCTACGCATCTGTAAAAGTCACTTTTTGAAACCATTGTGAGCAAATGCTCTATCTATCACAATGGTTTCAGAACTAAACTAAATTCTAAAATTTTCCTTTTCTCTAGTTAATGCTCCTTTTCGGTAGATTCATTCAAAGAGGTTGGATCTTAAAATAGCCTATGGAAGAAAGGGTTAAAGGGTTAGTTACACAAACCTGGGGCATATCTACTGTAAAATATTTCAGAAATATGAACTACCGGTATGCCACTGAAAACTATAGGCATACTTGCATGGGTGGTCATTATCTAGGTGAACTTTGTTTAAAGCCTAGCTTGTTCCAGAGCATTATTAGCTCGCCTGTTTTAGAAGAAAAAAGTCGACCTATTGTGATCACTTCGTCGTAGGCGTTAGCGTTGTTGTCAATGGTGGTGTGCAAAAACTTTAATGTAGCTGATTAATCAAAAAGTATAAAAGGTATCAAAATGAAACTTAGTAGGTTAGTAGATCTACTTGAGGAGAATTGTATGCAGTGGACAAGCAAAAAATCAGAATAGCCTTGGCACCACGTTTTTATTCTTCTTCTTAATTCCATTTCAAACTTCCTCTTCCTTCATATTACACTTGTTCCAACAATTTTGAGTTTCATGATACTTCCGTTGAACTCTGATTTGAGTCTTTGTCTAATGTACTGATTTACAGCCCCAATTAATTCTCTGTTTAAATACCCCTTTCCCTGTTCTATGTTTATTTCAAATTTCAATACCTACTGAATATTCATGGGCAAAATAATTAAAACAATGTTTATTCCAAATTTCAATACCTACTGAATATTCATGGACGAAATAATTATAACGAAATATGGAAGGTGGAAATGGAATATTGTAGCTATTTTAGAAAGTAAAGGAACAGTAAAAGTCACTGTAGATAAAGTCAGTGCTGTAGAGAGGATTTTGAAAAGTTTCCCTCTTGTCAGCATCAACAAGTCCTTAGTTATGGCAGCAGTAAAATTAATATTATGCCTTTATAATCCCAGAAATGATGTCCATCACTTTCCAGCTGAAAGCGACTGTTTTAGCTTCTTTGGGGTCGGTGAACCAGCCCTTACCATCTGTTGTTACTGTACTTTTGATCCAGGCTCTCAGAGTAATGAATCCATGTTTCATCCCCAATTACTATATGAGGCAAAAGCTCATGCTCAAATTATCTGAACTTCCTTTAGTACAGATCCCATTGAGATGCCAAATATATCAACAACTTCTTGCAAAGTGACTCGCATATATTTCTTGATATGACATTCAATATTTTTAATTTATCATTTGTTTGGACATTATATGGAAGTTGGATGCCCACTGCCACCTCTGTTTCTGATGTTGCTTCAACCACCTTAAAATGGTGCTACTCAAGAACAAAATGCACTAAGTGACATGCATGAATCAAAATAACAACCAGCATTTCCTATTCTTCAAGAAAGTTGGTGACAGCATGCTGTCCTTTGTATGTTGAATCCATATTACCATGTATACATACAACGTATAAGTAACTGAATCTAATACAACGCATTCAATTTAAAAAATTATTCATGCATGAAGTCTGTCAATATTTAATTAACCTGTACAAATCAAGTTATTTATTATGTAACATTTGAACAAAAGTTCACCAAGATAATGACCGCCCATTGTAAACCCTTCAACACAGAGAATGTTTTGTCATTTTCTTTTTTCTGTCAATATTCTCACTAAGAGCATAATTATTTTCTTTCATTTGTTTCAAAATATCTGTGTTTATTTTTAAATATTGTAAAACACTAAGTTGCATGTATTAATATTTGCTTATTTGAGTCTTATCATGAGAAAAGATGTATCATGTGTTTTGTAAACAGCACAGGTAAAGATCATTCAGCCATTGCTTCTAAAATGTTGTCTCTTAAGGTGCTGCATCTGTTATGGGACTGTACTTTTTGACAGGTAGATAAATTAGATTATAAAATCGTGTGCATGCTGATGAGTGTCAACTGGTGTTGGGTCTGCTTCTGAATTGGTGTCTATTGAAGCAGCTCATGTATACGATTTTTGATTATACGCTTATATTTCAGACCTTCCTTGGAGAGTTCAGCAAGGAACAGGAGAAATTTGTCACAGAGAAGACTGAGAAAGAGAAGAAGTCGGAGGCGGCAGTTCCACCGTGGGTGGGGTATAACGAGGAGGATACAATGAAATCTCAAATACTCGCTCTGTCACAGGTACACAAAGGGTCTTAGGTATATTTACCCTTATCCCGCTGATCACAACATAACCATCATTCGCAAACAGCGTGGATCCAGATATAATGCCAAGCAACTTGGCATCTCATCAAAGATCAAAGCTGTTTGGCACCCTATGAGTATTTTCTCAAAACCTTTAACCTTTTCTCTTTTCTATGTTTAATCCAAATTTCAATACCTACTGAATTTTCATTGACAAAATACTTGTAATGAAATTTGGAAGGTGGATCATTGTAGCCATTTTTGAAAGTAAAGAAACAGATCTTTCAAATTCCAATAGCAAACAGAGCAGACCCTTATCAGAAGGCTCATATCGGAACCGTCTGATCTTGGTCTACTCTATTTGCAAATGCATGAAAACATGTTTTAACTTTATTTGCGGGAAAGGGTTTACAAACTACAAGTATTTTAGTAAGTCAAACTTGTTTCATAAATATCTAAGTTTGAGCAGCCGTTATATTTCAACAGGATATGGGTTAATTATCCCTTAACCCTTTACTCCATGAATATTCATGCAAGAAATAATGAGTTGAATTCTTATAATGACATTATAAACACATACAGTTTTGGCCATTGTAGAAACTGTCTGTATGTGTTTTCCAGCTGGTGACTTCTGAAGGAATTTCTGGAGTGCTATCAAATTGGATGCATTTGAATATTACATTATGTGGAATGTAGTCAACTAACGTTTACATAATTGTATGAGAATCAATAAGAAGGCAGTGAACAAATAAACACAGTGTCATTAATTGTGTCATTACATGTTTTATATGCAATATTACTATTGAAGGTTTCTATACACTGCAGGCTTAATCTGTCACTATAAATAGGATTTATTAATTTATATAACTTGTTAGCTGAATTCTGTAATGGTGTGTAATTGTACTCTTACACCACTGTTCATAATAACTCTAGTTTGCAAAGCTTGTTTTGACTGAAAGACAGAGCTTTATGTCACTAGAATGTATTGAGGACTTTGTACAAAATAGTAATTTCAAAAATATTATCTACTTCAATTTTCAAAGATCATTATCCAGCCACTTTTAAAAACAAAACAAAAATAATATCAGGGATGTCAAACATTTTTGATCCAGATGAGTTCACCATCATACTAGACATTATATCTGATGCAATATGATTGCAAGGGGTTGAAATGAGTTCATTGCCATGGCAGAGGTTGTAGAATCAGATCAATATTATTCTATATTAAGCAAACACAATAGGCTGAAGGAACTATATGTACTGGGTCTGCTGTGTTTGCACAGTCATCAAAAGACACCTTATTGAGCAAAACAGTTCAGAATACTTAACACAAAGTGTTCACATCACAGTAGAACTTGTCATAAGCAGTCATTCATTTATTGAACTTAGGAGTGTTCAAAAACAGGTGGTTGCTTAATGCAGGACAAAAGTAATGCAGAAAGCTTCTATAGGAGCTTTCCGCTTTACTTTTGACCTGAATCAAGCTACCACCTGCCTTACAGATCCATCATTAGACCTCTTTTTTAATGGCCTCAGTTTGGATTTAGATGAGACTTAGAGTACCATGACGTCTCATCACAATCAGAGCTGTTATGTATATGTTATTCTTATCATGTTTCTGGGAAGATAATGTAAGAAAACGAATTGGAGCATTAAAACAGATGACTATTTGTAAATGACAGTTGCTTAGAACTGCTTTTAATGTTAAATATATAAGTTAAAGAAAATGTTTCATTGTAGCAGATAGACTTATCCATTCAAATCAAAGTTCATTTACAATTTTCATCAAATTTTACAGAATTATTTGATCTTACTTTCTTTTTCAGGACAAGAGAAATTTTCTACGAAATCCCCCAACTGGCATTCAGTTTCAGTTTGACTTCGACACTGTATTTCCAGTTGCTATGGCAACATTACAAGAAGACCCAAACCTTCAAAAAATGAGATTTGAATTAGTTCCTAAACAGTAAGTTTGCATTTCATAAATTTTTGAATTTATATCGTATTGAATAATTACACAACACAATAAACAACACACATACATGTATGAACAGCCCAAGTGGCTGAGTAGATAGAGCATTGGCTTCTAGATTGAGAGGTTACAGGTTTGATCCCTGGCTTTAGAGGGAAAATTGGGTATGAATACTTAGGGGAATTAAAGTCAAAGGGGAATTAGTATGAATTATATTACTCTAGTGTAAGTATTACAGCATTCAACAGTTTTAATTTAGCTAGAATTTTTTTGGATTTTTTAGTGTTAAAGAATTTTTTTCCATTGTTTACAACTAATGGGTGGATGAACTTCATCACTTGAATGTCCTTCACTTATCACCAGTACTCCAAATAGTTGAAGGCGCTGTCCCCATACAGCTCTTGCTTGCTTAGTTATATATTGAGTTAACCCTTTCCCTCATTTAAACGTATTTTCATGCATTTGCAAACAGAGTAGACCCAGATCAGATGGCTCCTATAGGAGCCGTCTGATCAGGGTCTGCTCTGTTTGCTAAAGGAATTTGATAGATCTGTTTCTATACTTTCTAATATGGCTACAATGTTCCATCTTCCATATTTTATAACAATTATTTTGTTCATGAATGTTCAGAAGGTATTGAAATTTGAACTAAACATAGAACAGGGAAAGTGTTAATTCTTTATCTTGTTCTACAGAGTGATGAATATTTTTTTTAACCTGCCGCTGTTTGTTATTAGTACGCATACATTTTGTACTTGATTGTAAGAAATGAAATTTAATTGACTTGGTTCATGATTTAACCCTTTCCCTGTTCTTTGTTTATTACAAATTTCATTACCTACTGAATATTCATGGACAAAACAGTTATAATGAAATATAGAAGGTGATACATTGCAGCCATTTTAGAAAGTAAAGAACCAGATCTATTAAATTATATTAGCAAACAGAGCAGACCCTGATCAGACGGCTCCTCTAGGAGCTGTCTGATTTGGGTCTACTCTGTTTGCAAATGGGTGAAAACACGTTTACTTGAGGGAAAGGGTTAAGAGGATCTAGTATTTGTTAAGAATATACGATGAATCATTTAATAGAGCATTACATCAACAGCTCACTTCAATACATTTTGTATATACAGTTGAACTTCGATATCTCAAACTTCAATGGAGCATACAAATTAGTTTGAGATAACAGATTTCTGATCTGGACAATTTCTTACGTTCACAGTTTAATGAAAGTCTAAAGTAATGCTGAAAGCTCCTGTAGGAGCTGCCGGCATTGCTTTAGACTTGCATTGAGCTGTCACACATGTTTGTTGATATGCGTAGTTATACATTTTAGAGCAATTCTGTATTGTAAGTTTTGAAAGGACAGAACTATTAGTTTGATTTATTCAGAGTTATCCAAGTTCGAGATATTGAAGTACATGTATGGTGTTATGAATTATTCTGTGAGCAAAGATGTGTGTTTGCAGCGTTGTTGTTGTACAGTCTGTGTATCGAATCAGTTGCAGTATTCCACAAGTATCTGTTCATGATCTCCACTATTTGCATTTGGATTGCACAAAGAACTGGTTTCTGATAGGTTGAAAACAGTGTAGACCCTGATCAGAGGCATTATTTTTGACATTGTGACAGGTCTGGGTCTACAATGACAGGTATCAAACCCTTGAAGGCACCTTGCATGACTCATGTTCACCTGATTTTGATTGCAGGATAAACGAAGCGACATTTTGGAGAAATTATTTCTACAGAGTGTCTCTAATAAAACAATCCACCCAGCTTACTTCACTGGCACAGCAAACAGGTGAGATATAACAAATCCAAATCGTGATACGACTGAAATAGTGTTAAATTGACGTAAAACCCAGTAAAAAACAAACCAAACCAAATCTCTTATTTCTTAACCAAACCCAGTTTCATAGGTACTCAGAATTATTTAAGCAGTTATCTGCCTAAAAGTATCTAAATTATTTTTTGCTAGAAGTTCGGTTTAGAGGGGTTTTACTGTATATGATTGTATAAAACAATGAGTTTTTGATTAGACTAGATGACTCTTATTCAACAGAGTTATGACACCTTGAACTTTGCTTCTGCACTGTGATATTGTGTTGGTGATTAACCATGAGTTCTAGATCATGTTTGACTTTCATTCCAATTAACACATTTTTAAGGCAGTTTTCACTCTTGGACTATAAAATTTCACGATATTAGTATGCTGCAGGTGTGGGTCTTCATGTCATTCCAACACATCTAGTTGTAGTGGTAATTAAGCAGTAATCTGTTAAATAATTCAGCTAATAGATATTCATGATTTCATTATTTCTTTCATGAATATACATCAGGTTTTGGTTTGGTTTGTAAATGGTTTTACGTCACTTTAATCCTCTACTCCATGAATACTCTTTTCTATGTCTGTGCAAATGAAGTAGACTCAGATCTAATGGATGACCATGGTCTGCTCTATTTGCTTATGAAATGATACTGAGCTGATTCTGTTATGGTCAAACATTCATATTTATTAGCCATTGTAAAAAATAATCTAACTCATGTTCATGATGTCAGTTTTACTTCCATGAATATTCGTGGAGTAAAGAGTTAAATATAGTAAAACCCCGCTAATGCGACCACCTAAAAGAGGTATCATTCTGGGTGCTAGATGCAGGTGGTAGCTTAATGCAGGACAAAAGTTATGCAGAAAGCTCCTCATATTGTGACACCCACCTAATTACAGGTGGAGGAAGACGTAACATGTTTTCCTGTGCACAGAACAAATTATATCGGGTTTAGGGTTAACTGTCTTGAAAGCAAAAAGGTGGAATGAATATATTTTTGGCGTTGTCCATCCGTGCATTTGTTTTTGTGTCCATTTGTCACAGAGTCGTGTCTCAGAAACTGTTAGAGGATTTCAGTGAAACTTTGGGTAAATGTTTGGTACCATAAAGAAATGTGGGCCTGGAAATATCACTTACATACCTTGGAACCCCTTAGTTATGGTCTTTTATATGCCAAAAATTTAACTTTTTTGTCTGTCTGGAATCATATGTAAAAACCGTATGGAGTTTTTCTGTGAAACTGTATGATTGTGTCCATCTAGAGTCATATCTCAGAAACAAAGTCGAGTTTTTCGCTGAAAGTTTGTGTAAATATTGAGAATTCTAAAGAAATGTCGTCCTTCAAGTTTCACTTACATTAGACCACGGAATACCATAGTTATGGCCCTTTGTTTGCCAAAAATTTAACTACTGTCCATCCGGTCAATAATTCAGTTAAATACTGAGACTAGCACTTGTTTGGCGGGGGATATCAATTTGCTTGTTCCTTCAAATATTATCATACTGGAAGAAATAACTCTTTCCTCCATAAATACGCCTTTCTACACCTCTGTATAAGTCACCTGTTGAAACCATTGTGATAAATAGAGCATTTGCTCCTATAGGAGCAAATGCTCTATTTATCACAATGGTTTCAAATTACAAAACTCTGAAAAAAATCCTTTTCTCTAGTTTATGCTCCTTTTTGGTAGATGCATCTAAAGAGGTTGGATCTAAAAATAGCCTTAGAGGAAACTTTCCCCCGAAAGGGATAAGATGCTAGACAGAGCAACAGATAAGGGTCACTGGGTGCATACCCAAATACTTAAATCGTCATTTCTCCACCAAAGCCTTTACTGTGACCACTCTTTAGAATCGTCTCTTCGAGATGATTCTAAAGAGTGGTCACACTATAGGGTTTGGTTGAGAAATAAAGAAGTTATTCATGAAACTGTTGAACTTTACACACCTTATCTCGAAGTTATCTGGACATCTGGCTAGTTGTAGGCATAATATAAGTCATAAACAAAGGCTTGTAACTTGTAGCAATTGTATTCTGTATAAGTTTCTGTTTTGCCTTGTTATGTTGAAAAAAGAGAGTTTCGTCTTATTTTGGTTTTAGTATATGTCAGACTGACATTTCACTTTTCTAGTAAGCATTATTTGCAGACAGATGAGACCAATGAGAATTTGTGGTTGAATTTAACTCTTTCCTCCATAAATACGCCTTTCTACGCCTCTGTAAAGATCACTTTAAGAAACCATTCTGATAAATAGAGCATTTGCTCCTATAGGAGCAAATGCTCTGTTTATCACAATGGTTTCAAAACTACATAATTCTAAACTTTCCCTTTCCTCTAGTAAGTGCTCCTTTTCGGTAGATTTATTCAAAGAGTTTGGGTCTAAAAAAAAGCATATAGAGGAATGGGTTAACTCTTAACGCGGACTTTTCAGAGTGGAATGGTCCGTCATTTTTTATTGGTATAATCCATACAGCTTGAAAGTGTAAAATGTGTAAGATTTTGAATAACAAACAGTGCCGACCAAGATCAGGGTGCTTCTGTAGGAGCCCTTGATTTGAGTCTTCACTGTTTGCAAATGAACATGCACTAATTATTTCCAACATTCGAAGGGGTAATCTGCTGAATTAGTTACTTTAAACAGCCTTTGCAAACAGTTTAGGTCTTGATGAGAGTTACTCAGCATCTCATTAGATTCCATATTGTTTGAAACAGATGACATTGAATTAGATGAAAAAAGCAGATTTTTGCAGATTTGAATTACTCAGCATGTGATGAGTTTGGCAGATGTATTGCATTTAACTCTTTCCTCATTGAAATACCTTTTCAAACCTTGGCATATAAAGTAGACCCAGATCAGATGGCTTCTCTAGGATGCGTCTAATTAGAATCTGCTGTGTTTTGCTTAAGGAATTATTTAGATCTGATTCTACATTTTCTGCCAAAGCCAAACAATTCTGTTTTCATAATACATTTTTAAAAGTCAGTTAATAAATATAAATGAGGTCAGTATTTCTTGAATACATATTCTTGAGGGAAAGCGTTGATATCACAAAAGATTGTATGTTGCATTTTCTTGTCCATGATATTTGTTCCACAATTTGCAATAATTTTAGATTGAATTTCTAAGATACATTGTTTTTTCATCTTTAATGCTTTTGCTTAGATGTTTTTGTCTAGGATGATGAATGGTACAGCTGAAAAGAGAAATTATTGTTCATCGTTTAATCCTTTGAACATTGAAAATCAGTGTGCTGGCATTTGTTAACAGTGTAGACCCAGATTAGAGGGCTCCTAGATTTTGCTTACCCCTCTAGAGTCATGGGCCTAAGGTTATAAAATTTCTGAGTCTTAGATCATTCTCAAGTATCTGATTGGTCAGATTCTGAGTTTGCTCAGAATCTGACCAATCAGATGCTTGAGAATGATCTTAGACTCAAGCAAAACGTTTTATAACCTCGGGGCCTGATACAGTTTGAATTAGCTCTGTTTTGACCCTGTACCTGATAATAACACCAATTTCACCTTTGCAAACAGGGTAGACTCAGATCATACATCTATCTCATAGGTTATAAAACGTTTTGCTTGAGTCTGAGATCATTTTCAAGCATCCGATTGGTCAGATTCTGAGCTTGCTCAGAATCTGACCAATCATATACTTGAGAATGATCTAATACTCAGAAGTTTTACTTTTATAACCTTTGACCCTGATTTTGTACTGCTCTGTTTAAATCAGATTCTCTACTGTTTGCTATTGCACTGAAGTTTTCATATCTTATATTTTCGGTACAAAAATTAGATTAATATGTACATGTAATAGGCAGTCTTGCATGGATATTCATTAGGCAAAAGCTTAAAACATTATTTTTGAGTCTTTACCTTTGCCCTTTTGCATGCCAAGCAATTTTTGTGTGCTACATAGTGTATTTTCTGTCCCTAATGTTGTACATGTACAATGTTAGTGCAATATTTTCTGTCCCTAATGTAGTACATGTACAATGTTAGTGCAAAACAAAATGAATTCTGATGAGATGATCCGTTACTTAACTTCTCATCTGGAGCCACATTTTGTTCAAATGTCATCATTGACGGTTTACTCCATGAATATTCATGAAATAATTAATGACATTTTGAATATTAATTAGATATTAATTGTAATAATGGCACATGGACACAGAAATGTTTTGCTAATGCAGAAATTGTAGAATCATATCTATAATGTACCACAAGCAAACAGAGCAGACCCTGATCAGACGGCTCCCATAGGAGCCGTCTGATCGGGCTCAGTCTGCTCAGTTTGCAAAATCGTAGAAAGGCGTATTTGTGGAGTAAAGGGTGAGTTTGTCAGCTTCACTCTGAAGCATACTGGAAATTTTACTGATTAATTATGCATTCAGTTTAGAATAAATGGAGGCTGTTTACCCTTTCCCTGGGCCTGTTGAGTATTCATATAAAATATTATGACGTCATGAATAATATTTTAGCTGATTTTTAGCTCGCCTGTTCGTAGAACAGTAGAGCTTATGCTATACCCCCGGCGTGAGCGTGAGCATGGGCGTGAGCGTGGCCAAGGTTAAAGTTTTTTGGACGGGTTGTTTTAAAGCTTAATATTTGTACTAGGATGCTGAAATTTTGTATGGAAGTTCATTTGAGGTCAGATATTGCAGTTATGAAGTTAAACATTAGAAATATTTTTCAATTTTATCAATTTTTGACATGTTTTGGACTTAGTCCTTTTGGCCACATGTCACCAGGTTAAAGTTTTTTGGACGGGTTGTTTTAAAGCTTAATATTTGTGCTAGGATGCTGAAATTTTGTATGGAGGTTCATTTGAGGTCAGATATTGCACTACTGAAGTTAAACATTAAAAATATTTTTCAATTTTATCAATTTTTGACATGTTTTGGACTTAGTCCTTTTGGCCACAAATCACCAGGTTAAAGTTTTTTGGACAGGTTGTTTTAGAACTTAATAATTGTGCTAGGATGTTGGAATTTCTAATGGAGGCTCATTTGGGGTCAAATATTACTGTTATGAAGTTAAACATTAAAAATGTGTTTAAATTTTATTCAATTTTTGACATATTTTGGAGTAAGTTTTTCGGGGGACCAAAAATCACCAGGTTAAAGTTTTGAGATGGGTTGGTATAAAGCTTAATATTTGTGCTATGATGCTGAAATTTGGTGAGAAGGTTCATATTGTCGAGACCCTTCCGACCATGCCAACATTTTTGCCCTGCTGACCTTGACCTTGACTTTTGACCTACTTTTGCAAAAATCTTTAAATACCTATATTATTGGAACCATTTGGCCTAGGGCTTCCATACTTGGTATGACCATGCCAATATGTTTGCCCTTAAAACTGTCCTTGACCTTGACCTTTGACCTACTTTTGCAAAAATCTTTAAATGCCTATATTATTTGAACCAATAGACCTAGGGCTTCCATACTTGGTATGCACCTTTCTTGTGTTTAGACTTTTCCAACAATTTCATTGTTTGCCCTTCTGACCTTGACCTTGACTTTCGACCTACTTTTGAAAAAATCTTTAAATGCCTATATTATTGGAACCAATAGGACTAGGACTTCCATACTGGGTATGATCATGCCAACTTTTTTTCCCTCCTGACCTTGACCTTTGACCTACTTTTGCAAAAATCTTTAAATGCCTATAACATTTGAACCGATGGGCCTAGGGCTTCCATACCTAGTATGACCATGCCAACATGTTTGCCTTTCTGACCTTGACCTTTGACATACTTTTGCAAGTTTTTAAATGCATATACGTCCATACTTGGTTTGTATCTTTTCTGTCTGAAGACTTTTTCAAACACACCAATGTTTTTTACCATATGACCTTGACATTTCACCCATTTTTTTACAAAAATCTGTAAGTACCTATAACTTGGAACCAATGTACCTAGGACTTCCATACTTGGTATGACCATACAAACATTTGCCCTTTTGACCTTGACCTTTGCATTTGACCTACTTTTGCAAAAGCCTTTAAATGCATATAACATTGGAACCAATAGGCGTAGGGCTTCCATACTTTGTATGTATATTTCCTGTCTTAAGACTCAACCATACCAATGTTTTTACCATGTGACCTTGACTTTGACCTTTCACCTTCGTTTGCAAAAATCTTTAAATTCCTATAATATTGGATGCGATGGGCACAGGACTTTTATACTTGGTATGACCATGCCAACAATGTTACCCTTCTGACCTTCACCTTTGACCTACTTTTGCAAAAATCTTTAACTACCTATAACATTTGAACCAACAGACCTAGGGCTACCATATTTGGTATTAGGGCTTTCATATTTGGTATGTATCTTTTTTGTTTGATAATCTTTTTAAATTGAGGAAAATCGGTATTTGGTTGCCTTTTGGTTTTGATATTGATGCAGTTAAGTTTAAATTGAAAATTGATTTTTTTTTGTGTGTTCAATATGACACGTTTTAGACTTAACTTTTAAACAGGCGAGCATCAGGTGGCTTTGACACCATTTCTGGTTTACAATGGCATATGTACACATGAAGTTTTGGTATTGGTTGGATTGTGGAGTTGGATCTATTGTCATTTCATAAACAAACTGAGCAGACCCTGATCAGACAGCTCTTACTTATTCAGCTTTACAATCTGAAAGAGTTTGGAGAAAGGGTGTCCACGTAATAATGGAAATTAACCCTTTCCCTGTTTAACATTTATGTAACAAATAACGACATCATGAATATTTATTAGCTAAATTATATAATGGCATATGTATATATGAACCTTTTGTATTATTATAAACTGTAGAGTTGAATTTATTTTAATTTCATAAGCAAACCGATCAGGTCCTGAGTCTACTCTATTAAATTTTGCAAATGCCTGAAAAAGTGTTCAGATGCGGGAAAGGGTTAAGAAAAACCAGTGTTTCCATTTTCAGAAAAAACTGCACCACAGCAAGAGATAAAGCAGGTCAAAGAAGAAGAGGAGATTGTTACAGTCAGTCCCCAGGATAATGAGTTTGTTAGTGATGCTTTCCAGGACCAAATGAGTGAGGAAGATCTCAAGAAGGAGATGGAAATGTTGGGTGTAGAGGATAAAGATAAAGCAGAAGGTATAGCTGCTGTGTATGCAGTCACTTTATGATATTCAGAGCTCCGTGTAAGAGGCCTACAGATAACCCTTTCCCTGTTTATGTTTATATCAATTTCATTACTTACTGAATATTTATAGACAAAATATTTATAATGAAATAAGGCAGGTTGAACATTGTAGCCATTTTAGAAACTAAAGAAACAGATCTATCAAATTTCAATAGCGAAAGGAGCAGACCCTAATCAGATGGCTGCAGAAGCTGTCTGATCTGGGTCTACTTTGTTTGCAAATGCGTGAAAAACATTTATATGAAGGAAAGTTAACCTGATTTCTCAGTGCACTCATCCAGACATGTATTTAAACTATATCTAATTTTCATTTCTGTAAGAAAAAATGACATCATGAATATTAATAAGTTTGTTTTTTAATGACACATGCACACAGGAAGTTCTGGCTATGGCAGAAACTGTAGAATCATGTCTATATTATTTCATTATCAGATTATCATAATCTATATTATTTCATATGCAAACAGAGAAGACCCTGACCAGACAACTCCTATAGAAGCCTGCTGATCTGGGTCTACTCTGTTTGCAAAGATGTAGAAAGGCATATTTATTAAGGATTTGTCTAAGGGGTGACTTACTGATGTCAAGGTCATACATCAAGGTCAAAGGTCATATCAGGGGCATAGTGTTTCACAAACACAACTTGTTCTAAAATTGTTGTAAGTTGATTTTTCATTAATTTCTATTGAAACACACTATTAGAGTGACAAGGAGTTGGGATCCTGATGAGACACCTATTTCCTTGGCATCTCTTATGAAACAAAACATTTTGCAGAGGTCAACATGAATTTGCCTTTCAGACTATAGTTATAACAATCTTGCTCTCAACCCATGATACATGATGATAGTCTACCTTATTAACCCTTCGCTTGCTAGTCACGTCAATATACCTACCTGTAAATAGTGAAGACCCAGATGAGACAGCTCCTGCAGGAGCTGTCTCATCAGGGTCTGCACTATTTACAACTTGATTGTGCAACCAGTGCACTCCAGAGCAGTGATTGCACAGCGATATACTGATGGAGAAATGTATTTTAAAATTCAGCAAGCGAAGGGTTAACATTATCTGACTTTTTTAACCCTTTGAATACAAGAAATGAGTTTGCTGGCATTTGTAAACAAGCCTAAATCCAGATCAGGGGACTTGTAGGTGAACCCTTTGATCAAGGTCTGCACTGTTTGTCATTCATAATCCTCCAGCAATTTGATACCTTACATAAGGGATTGATTCTACAGTAAACCCTTTACTTCATAAATACACTTTTCTACACCTTTGCAAATAGAGTAGACCCAGATTAGATAGCTGCTGTTTGCTTATGAAATAATATATGTGACTCTACAGTTTCTGCCATGACCAAACTTTCCTCTGTTCATATGCCTTTCTAAAAATGAATCTAATTAAAATTCATGACATCGATATTTCTTACATGAATGTCCATGGAGTAAAGGTTAAACACTGATGGACCACTCTGCTTGGAGAATCAGCATTCAAAGAGTTAATCCTTTCCTTTACATTGTAGCTTTTTTCACACCTTTACACAGTAGACCCAGATCAGATGGCTCCTGTAGAAGTCGTCTGATCAGGGCATGCTCTATTTGCTTAACCCTTTCCCTGTTCCATGTTTATTACAAAATTCAATAGCTATTGAACATTCATGGACAAAATAGTTACAATGAAATATGGAAGGTGGAAAATTGTAGCCATTTTAGAAAGTAAAGAAACAGGTGTATCAAATTCTACTAGCAAACAGTAGGCCCTGATCTGGGTCTACTCTGTTTGAAAATATGTGAAAACATGTTTATATGAGGGAAAGGGTTTAGATGATATAGGTCTGATTCTATAATTTTCCCTTGAAAAGTTTTCATTATAAAAAATTCAGCTAATAGATATTGATGATGTCATTATTTCTTATGTGAATATTGAACTGGGAAAGGGTTAATGAATACCAACACGTTGGGAATAGTATTAGTGTAAGAAAACAGACAGTATTGGGCCTCTTACTATACAGCTCTGGGTATTGTAGTTGACAAACACATGTATACATTTTTATTAGCAGGGCAGGATATATAGCAGATAGATGCAGATGGTATTAGGCGTTCTTATCATTATTGCACTTAGGACAAATCTAACACTTATGCATGCCTACCTGCTCTACATTGTTATCAAGGGCTTGCAGACAGATAAACTTTTGACAGAACATATTGAATCTGCTGTTTTAGACTAGTGTATTTTTGGTATATCTTTTCAAACTTTGTTCAATTTTTTTGTTTATGGGCATAATGTCTAAGGTGCTTTAGAAATGTAGCAACAGCTTTAGGAAACACTTCATTTATTGAGAATGAGTGGATTTTTAGCTCACCTGAGCAAAGCTCAGGGTGAGCTTTTGGGAGACTTGAATGTCCGGCGTCCGGCATCAACAATTTGCTTGTGAACACTCTAGTGGTCAAAATTTTAGTCCAATCTTCATGAAACTTGGTCAGAATGAATGTCTTGATAAAATCTCGGACGAGTTCGAAAGTGGGTCAAGTTGGGTTAAAAACTAGGTCACTAGGTCAAATAGTAGAAAAACCTTGTGAGCCCTCTAGAGGTCATATTTTTAGCCCAATTTTCTTGAAACTTGGTCAGAATGATTGTCTTGATAAAATCTCGGAGGAGTTTGAAAAGTGGATTACATGGGGTGAAAAACTAGGTCACTAGGTCAAACAGTAGCAAAACCTTGTGAACCCTCTAGTGGTCACAATTTTTGTCCAATCTTCATGAAACTTGGTCAGAACGAATGTCTTGATAAAATCTCAGACGTGGTTGAAAGTGGGTCAAGTGGGGTTAAAAACTAGGTCAAACAGTAGAAAAACCTTGTGAACACTCTAGTGGTCACAATGTTTGTCCAATCTTCATGAAACTTGGTCAGAACGAATGTCTTGATAAAATCTCAGACGAGTTTGAAAGTGGGTCAAGTGGGGTTGAAAACTAGGTCACTAGGTCAAACCGTAGAAAAACCTTGTGAACACTCTAGTGGTCACATTTTTTGTCCAATCTTCATGAAACTTGGTCATAATGATTGTCTTGATAAAAGCTCGAATGAGTTTGAAAGTGGGTAATGTGGGGTTAAAACTTGGTCACTAGGTCAAATAGTAGGAAAACCTTGTGAACACTCTAGAGGTCACATTTATAACCAAATCTTCTTGAAAATTGGTTAGAATGATTGTCCTAATAAAATCTTGGACAAGTTTGAAAGTGGGTTACGTGTGGTCAAAAAGTAGGTCACTGGGTCATATCTTAGAAAAATCTTGTTTACACTCCAGATGCCACATTTTTAGCCCAATTTTCCTCAAACTCGCTCAGACTGTTTGTCTTGGTGATATCAAGGTTGAGTGTGATCATGGATGGGGTGGGAATAAAAAGTAGGTCACTAGGTCAAATCTTAGAAAAAGTACTCTAGAGGGCAAATATTTAGCCCAATCTCCATTGGTCAGAATCATTGTCTTGATAAAGTCAATATTCTAAATCTTTGAAAATCTTGTTCTGTAGAACCACTGCTCATGGTCCACTATCAACATTGTTCAAATATTGCCCCTAATGTCAATATTGGCCCTCTAACTAGCAAAAATCTTAAATCTATGGTAATCAGATGAGCAATTAAGGGCCATCTTGGCCCTCTTGTTAAAAGTGTGATACAAATAAAATTAGAAAAAAAGAAGAACTGTTTCACAGTAGGTGACAAATGGCCCCAAAGCAAAGCAAGACATTGAGATTCGTGTTGCACAGTGTGACCTGAATTCCCACGATATACTCACACACCAGATTTTGTATTCCTACCTCAAGTAGTATAGGAGAATGCTTCGCTCAAGGTTTTCCACCATCACAAGATGTACTCACACATCAAATTTGACATTCCTTCCTCAAGTAATACAGGAGATATGTTCCAGACAAGCTGTACACGGACACACAGGTACATGGATACACCGACGTACACACGGACAGTTTGATTACTATATGCCACCAAAGCAAGCTTAGGGGGCATAATAATAATTGAAAAAGGAAAGGAAACAAGTGTACTTAGAATATATGGGTAAAGAATTAATAGGATTACATCAAACGTTAAGTTTCTGGACAATAATTTTATGTTTAGCTATGAAAGACACATTTTGACCAGGCTTGGTTTACATTTAACTAACATAGAGACACAGGTAAGAATCACATGTGGGATCTCAGATCAGGGCCTTTTTTAAAAATGAAAAACAGTTTCTGTAGAATAACATTCATACCCAAACTGTTTGACACATATCATACTTGCTAACCCTTTACTTCATATAGATGACTTTTCATGCCTTTGCAAACAGAGTAGACCCAGCTTAGGTGACTCCTGTAGGAGCCATCTGATCAGGGTCTGCTCTGTTTGCTTATGAAATTACACAGATCTGATCTTAAAAGTTTTTGTCAACAATTTCCTTTTAAATGTTTACCTAGCAAAAACTAAGTTAATAAGTCAAATCATATAATATATGTATGTGGTCAGATGTAACAGTTGAGATACTGAAATGATGTATGTGGTCAGGATGTAAGCAGGAAACCCTTTCCTCCATAAATACGCCTTTCTACGCCTCTGTAATAACCACTTCTTGAAACCATTTTGATAATAGAGCAAATGCTCTATTTATAACAATGGTTTCAAACTACAAAATTCTAAAATTTTACTTTTCTCTAGTAAATGCTCCTTTTGGGTAGATTCATTCAAAGAGGTTGGGTCTAAAAATAGCCTATGGAGGAAAGGGTTAAGGTACTAAGATAATGAATTACACAGGGTCTCATTTTACCCTTTACAAGCTGAGGTAACCTTTGTATTATCAGGTTCTAGGACATTAGCCCACCCGGATGACAGCCCACTTTTTCTCTAAGGGCGGACATTAGCCCACTCATGGTTTTGTAGGGGGCAGACATTAGCCCACTTGTGGTTTTGTGGAGGGCGGACATTAGCCCACTCGTACTTTTTTGATGGGCGGACATTAGCCCACTCGGACACTACACCCCTCGGGCAGTAGACCCCTCGTAATTTGCTCACCTATTTCTGTATGTCTGTAAGGCCAAATGACTGCAAAAATAATATCTTCGACTTTAGATCGGAGCAACATAATTTTATTACACAAATTTTATTTTTCGGTAATGTTCGAACAAGTACGTTGAACTACAAGGTAATGGTCCGAAATGTTTGGACAAGGGATAAAAAAAATCACAGACGACTGCATTCTCTAACATTCCCGCATCAATTGTTTCAGGGATTCGGCTAAAGGTTTATACATTGCCCGGCAACGGAATTGAACATATTGAAAGCAGTGTTCGTGTTTATTAAATAGAAATAAATTTGGGAAAAAAATTTCATTCAATTGACAGTATCAGTACAGTCTTTTTCATGTTTATATTTTAACACTAACAATCAATGTAGCGAATTATTCATGATTTGTCAAACAGTGCAGTGCACAGAAACATAAACAAACATTATAACTAAGATAATTAGGGGCCAAACATCCCCGGTCCGAAAGAGACTTGTTTTCCGTAACATAAAGAACCAGTAAGAGTAGCAGAATATTTGATAAATCATGGGTAATTACAACGCTTTTCACCTAATTGGGAGTGTGAATAAACATACACGTATATTATAATCTCGAGGGGTCTATTGTCCGAGTGGGCTAATGTCCGCCCATCAAAAAACCACGAGTGGGCTAATGTCCGCCCTCCACAAAACCATGAGTGGGCTAATGTCCGCCCCCCCACAAAACCACGAGTGGGCTAATGTCCGCCCTTAGAGAAAAAGTGGGCTGTCATCCGGGTGGGCTGTCATCCGGGTGGGCTAATGTCCGTTTACCGTATTATCATAGGTCTTTGCTTTGTCTTATTATAAATACTATGTCTGCTTAAACTTGGGTCTCTTGCAATATTTACTCACTTCTGATTCGTTCAAGCAAGCTTTTGAGAAACTGTTGTCTGTGTGTCAGACAGATTTGATCATGGTGAGGCTTGGCCTCAGTGTCTTATCTTGATCCAAGCTAATTGCAGATTGCACTTGCAGGAAAAGGGTGAAGAATAGTGTCAGTTTTGTTATGGTTATCTCCCTTAGGATGAGTTTACTAATTCTGTGCTTCTATGTTATTGAAAATGTAGTTTGTAAAGTAAACAGTTATTTTTTTGGACAGCACTTTAACCCTTTAAATGCTGATCTTTTAACCCTTTCCCTGTTCTATGTTTATTACAAATTTCAATACCTACTGAATATTCATGGACAAAATAGTTATAAAGAAATATGGAACATGGAGCATTGTAGCCATTTTAGAAAGTAAAGACGCAGATCTTTGAAATTCTATTAGCAAACAGAGTAGACCCTGATCAGACGGCTCCTCTAGGAGCCGTCTGATCTGGGTCTACTCTGTTTGCAGATACATGAAAACACGTTTATATGAGGGAAAGGGTTAAAGCAGAATGGTCCATCCATATATATAAGTCCAATCTGTATGAAAGGATATAAGTTTGAGAGAAATTTAAATGGCAAACAGTGCAAACCCAGATCAGAGGGCTCCTCTAAGATCCCTTTGATCTAGGTCTACACTGTTTGCAGATGAGATTCCACTTGTTTCCTGCATTCAAAGAGTTCAGGTATAATAGAATCTGCTGTGTTCTTGTCAGCCATATTGAAGGTGGTTAACAAGGATCTCACTCCACTCTGTCTGATCTTGATGGGGCTCTAATACAGCATCCTAAGAGTGTAGTTAATAGCTAAATTTAACCCTTTCCCTGTTCTAATTTTAGTCCAAATTTCAATACCTACTGAATATTCATTAACAGAATACATTTAGTTATAAAGAAATATGGAACTTGGAACATTGCAGACAAATATTTATCAAATTCTATCAGCAAACAGAGCAGACCCTGATCTGACGGCTCCTCTAGGAGCCGTCTGATCTGGGTCTACTCTGTTTGCAAATGTGTGAAAACACGTTTGTATGAGGGAAAGGGTTAAGAAAAAAACAAATATACAGATATTTCCGTACTTTGATGGCAGTAAAATTGTCTGCTTTAAAGTTTTGCTGGCTATATAGTTTTGTTAATACAGTAAACTGTGGCATTACATGATGGATTAGTGAAATGATAAACCACTTCACTTTTAACCCTTTCCCTGTTGCATATTTATGTGAGAAATAATGATACCATGATTATAAATTAGACTATATATTTGTAATGGCATATGAATGCAAGACATTTTAGCTCAGACAGAAACTGTAGAATCAGATCTGTATTATACCATAAGCCAACAGTGCAGATCTTGATCAGATGGCACTTACGGGAGCAATCTGATCTGGGCCTACTTTGTTTGTAAATGCATGAAAAGGTGTTTGTATGAAGGAAAGGGTTAAGTATTGACATGTAGATTTGCTGGTATTGCAATGCAGACAAAAGAAACCAGAAATGGTTCTCATCTGCAAAAATCAATCAGAAATCTTGGTATAATTCCAGCAAGCCAATGATATATGTAGGTGTGGCTTAGCCAGAATCATAAAGTATGCACGAAATTACATTTTATTTTTAGCTCGTCTGTTTTCGAAGAAATAATACAGGCTATTGTCATAACTGCGGTGTTTGCATTATTGTTGTTGTCTGGAACTTTAACCCATTCCCTCATAGGCTATTTTTAGATACAACCTCTTTGTATAAATCTACCGAAAAGGAGCATTAACTAGAGAAAAAGAAAATGTTAGAATTTTGTAGTTTGAAACCATTGTGATAAATAGAGCATTTGCTCCTGTAGGAGCAAATGCTCTATATATCACAATGGTTTCACAAAGTGACTTTTACAGAGTCGTCAAAAGTCGTCAGTATGAGGGAATATGAGGGAATGTTGGCTATTACTTCTTTACTATTCATGCACATCTTATGAAACTTCACACACTTATTCACCATCACAAGGGCTACAATTGAACAGACAAGCATTGGCACCCACATGCAGTGCTTTTGTTTAATTCTGCAGCAGTTTGGATAATGAAAGACATTTATTTTATATGATATGATCATCCAATGACCGGTAACAGATTACATGACATTTCAAAAGGCCATGAGCGGGGACCACCCAGTCGGTTTTGCTACAAGTGATATATCATTACATGCAATATTATTACTGGTGGAGTTTACTGTATATATCTTTTACACAATTGAAGAAATTTCATTTAGAGAAACAAACAATTTTGATTCATATAGGATGGATACCCAGTTACTTTGAATCAAATCTCGATTCAGACATTTGAAAACAATGAATCATGCAACACAAGGCATATTTTATACTGTTGTTTTTTTGTAACTGTTCCAGTGTGTTTTTATGCCCCTACATCTGAAAGGGGCGCATTTAGAGTTACCTTTTTGTATCTGTCTGTCCATCAGACTGTTTTGTGTTATGTATAATTCTAAATATATTTGGTAGAGAGTAATGAGCTTTTATACAGGTCTAACCCATTCCTCCACAATTACGCCTTTCTACGCCTTGGCAAACAGAGTAGACCCAGATGATTAGGGTCTGCTCTGTATGCTTATGATATAATATAGGTATGATTCTACAGTTTCTGCCATGGTAAAAATATTCCTGTGTCCATGTGCTATCATAACATTTCGATATTTATTACATGAATATTCATGGAGGGAAGGGTTACGGATAGATGCTCATTATGTAATCTTGCCCCCCGCCCCACACCCACACCCACCCCCACCCTACGGTATAGTTTTTATGTGCACTCAGTAACAGTAGAGATACAGCCCTTGAAGTTGTATCATGTGGACGGTACCCAGAAATTGTTGGTAATGGCAGAAACTGTAGAAACATGTATTTGTTATACCATAAGCAAACAAAGCAGACCCTGATCAGATGGCTTCTGCAAGAGCCATCTGACCTGGTTCTACTCTGTTTGCAAAGGCGTAGAAAGGCATATTTATAGAGTAAAGGGTTACTGTTCGAGATTGTCATTATCATTTGACATTGACCTCTTTGATTTATATGAATACCATAGTCTCCTTAATAAATGCCCCAACACTAACAGAAGCTCCCTTACTAATGGGGGGGGGGGGGGGAACTAACGATCAAGAAAACAACTAAAACCCTATATAATAACCATTTAACCCTTTACCTCATAGGCTATTTTTAGGTCCAACCTCTTTGAATACATGCACCGGAAGGGAACATTAAATGCAGAAAAGGATTATTTTAGAATTTTGTAGTTTGAAACAATTGTGATAAATAGAGCATTTGCTCCTATGGAGCAAATGCTCTATTTATCACAATGCCTTCAACATGTGACTTTTGCAGAGGCGTCACCTAATGTTTGGTAACTTAATGCAGACTGAAGCAGTACAGACAGCTTTCTACATCACTGTAATTCTGTGTGTAGCAATTGCCTGTGTACAAAATGCAAGAAGCTCCTTTTGAAAATATAAGGCCCCCATGGGCATTTGTTAGAGATAATATGGTACAAACAACTATTCCCAATAATCAAATTTGATAAACCTTTATTTCACGTGACATTTGAATTCTCTGAACACTTCCATTTCATAGTCACATACAAATCATTTAAGTGCTGAAATCTAATTTTTGTATGATGAGAGACAGCAAGACACATTTTAGTTTGATTAGAGCATTCTCGTGTGGGTGAGTTGTCATTTCTTTGAGATTTGTACAGTACAAATGTGTCTGCTGATCCTCTCTGTGGCTTAACTCTTGCTTCAATAAGGACAAATTTGTGACAACCTAAGTAAACAGTTTGGATCCAGATGAGACAACTAATAAGTTGAGGTCACATCAGAATCCAAACTGTTTAACACACTGATCAAGCTTTTGACAAACAATGGATGAATAAAGATATTTGGAAAATTGTTTTTCGACCATTGTTTTTGCAGACAAAATTTATTATATGTTGAAGGGGTAAAATATTGCTGTGTCATCATTCTGTAGGCCTGTATGACTAGAATGAAACTTATAAACAATCATCTTTTAACCCTATACGTCAAAAAGAGCATATGTATGCATTTGCAAACAGAATAGATCTAGATTAAACAGCTCCAATAGGAGCTGACTGATCAGGTTCTGCTTTGTGTGTTTATGGAATTACATATATAGTTTCAGCCATATTAGCCAAAAGTCAGATGTTCATATTATACCAGCATTAAAATTCAGCTTAATCTTTATTTCTGATATTATAATTAATATTCATCAAGAAAATGGTTTTACCCCTAGCCTTATTCCAAGATAAGTTTGAGAGACCTAATTCCAGCATGAACAACTGATCTTAGTTTATACTGTTTTCTGATAATGGTTTTGTGGTATTGTCTGTCTGTTTTTATTAGCTCACCTGAGCAAAGCTCAGGGTGAGCTTTTGGGAGACTTGAATGTCTGTCGTCCGTCGTCCGTCGTCCGTCGTGCGTCGTCAACAATTTGCTTGTGAACACTCTAGTGGTCACAATTGTAGTCCAATCTTCATGAAACTTGGTCAGAATGAATGTCTTGATAAAATCTCGGACGAGTTCGAAAGTGGGTCAAGTTGGGTTAAAAACTAGGTCACTAGGTCAAATAGTAGGAACACCTTGTGAACCCTCTAGAGGTCACATTTTTAGCCCAATTTTCATGAAACTTGGTCAGAATGATTGTCTTGATAAAATCTCGGAGGAGTTTGAAAAGTGGGTTACGTGTGGTAAAAAACTAGGTCACTAGGTCAAACAGTAGAAAAACCTTGTGAACACTCCAGTGGTCACAATTTTAGTCCAATCTTCATGAAACTTGGTCAGAATACATGTCATGATAAAATCTCGGACGAGTTCGAAAGTGGGTCAAGTGGGGTTAAAAACTAGGTCACTAGGTCAAACAGTAGAAACCTTGTGAACACTCTAGTGGTCACAATTTTAGTCCAATCATCATAAAACTTAGTCAGAATGATTGCCTTGATAAAATATCTGACGAGTTCAAAAGTGGGTTATATGGGGTCAAAAACTAGGTCACTAGGTCAAATAGTAGGAAAACGTTGTGAACACTCTAGATGTCACAGTTTTAGCCCTATTTTCATGAAACTTAGTCAGAATGCTTGTCCTACTGAAATCTCGGATGAGTTTGAAAGTGGGTCATGTTGAGTCAAAAACTAGGTCACTAGGTCAAATAGTCGAAAAACTGTGTGAACACTCTGGAGGCCACATTTGTGGCCTAATATTCATGAAACTATCAGAATAATTGATTTGATAAAGTTTTGGATGAGTTTGAAAGTGGATCATGTGGAGTCAAAAACTAGGTCACTAGGTCAAACAGTAGAAAAAACTTGGGAACATTCTAGAGGTCACATTTTTAGTCCAATTGTCATGAAACTTGGTCAGTATGATTGTCTTGATAAAATCTCGGACGAGTTTGAAAGTAGGTCATGTTGGGTAAAAAAGTAGGTCACTAGGTCAAACAATAAGAACACCTAATGAACACTCTAGAGGTCACATTTTTTGCCCCATATTCATGAAACTTGGTCAGAATGATTGCCTTAATAAAATCTCTGATGAGTTTTGAATGTAATGACTAGTACCCCACTTTCTCAGGTGAGCGATATAGGGCCATCTGGGCCCTCTTGTTTTCGTTACATTCCTTTGCATGCTTTAGTTACTGGTGAGTCTTATATGCAGATAAGATACTAAGATTAAATCAGCATCTCATTTGGATCCGAACTGTTTGTTTTTGGGATTACATTTCATGGTTTTTGCAAACAGTGTAGATCCAGACCAGCCATCATGTCTCTGATGTAGCATCAGATCAGGGTCTACATTGCTTGCTGGCTATCTGTTTCAGTTTCTTTTAAGGTTCTATACTGTTAACATAATACCAATACCTTAAAACTCCTTTTCAACAAACAGCATGAAATGTTGCTTTTTGTAGTGTGTGTATTCTACTTGTTATTTATTGTCTATGGAAGCCCCTAAGATGATCTACATTTGGTTTCTTTTTAATATGTACAGTCATATGTCCCGAAAAAGTCTTACTTATAGTCCAAGAGTCATCAAACTTCATAGAAATGTTTAACCCTGTCCTTCATATCAATGTGTTTTCACGCATTTGCAAACAGAGTTGACCTATAGGAGCCATCTGATCAGGGTCTGCACTGTTTGCTAATGGAATTTGAAAGATCTGTACCTTTGCTTTCTAAAATGGCTACCATGTTCCTTCTTCCAAATTTTGATGTAACTATTTTCTATGAATATTCATTAGGAATAAATGTAGAACAGGCAAAGAGTTAATAGGATGAGAATATGTGCACTAGGGTTTTAGTGTTATAATGGACTGGAATTATGGCCTGTGACTTAGTCAAAATTAAGGTACTGTATATGGCAAATATATGACAAATATGGAAATAGGCACATCTATGTCTTTCACTGCAAAAGGGGCTTGGGGGTATTAGTGGGAGGGCTTGTACTAGGAAATATTCTATAAAACAGCAATAACAAGTATGGTCAATTGAGATCGATTAGTATTTGACAACAACTAGCTAGGCTTGAAATCAGATAATGGATTTTGTGTATGGAAAATAGTGTTTTGTCAAAAGAATATCAGTTGGGTTACTCCCCCACCACACCTGGTGCTGTTTTTTTCTCACAGCTTCGTCTTTGGTTTGTCTGCACAGGTAAAAATGATGATGATGAAGATTGGGAGCAGGCGCTCATTGATGAATATTTAGAATTACAAAAGCAAGGCAACGAATAGGTATGTTGACGAGGGAGCACTAATTGTGGTGGTGTATAGAGGGAGACAATTTATAATCCTTACATATCCTAATTAGTAACTTCAGCTTCTCTATTTATTTACAGCAATTTTCAGTAAGATACATTAGAACCTGTCTTAAGCGACCATCAAAAAGAGGTATAATTATGGGTCTGTAAGGCATGTGGTAGCTTAAGGCAGGTCAAAAGTAATGCAGAAAGGGAGCTTTCTGCATTACTTTTGTCCTGCATTAAGCAACCACCTGCTTTTTAAAACTCCTATGTTCAATAAATGGATGGTCACTTAAGAGAGGTTCTATTGTACTTTTGAATTGTTTGTTTAGGCTTTTTAAATGCAGTAAAACTTGTCATAAATGACCTCTGACTAATTAAATATGGGTGTCTATAAAAGCAAGTGGTTGTGTCATGTCATGTCATGCATATTGCATAAAGTTACAACATTATTATTGTGCTGCATTAAGCCCCTGCTGCCTTAACCCTTTACCGTAAAGATATGCCTTTCATGCATTTGAAAACAGAGTAGATCTAGATCAGGTGGCTATACAGGAGCTGTCTGACTATGGTCTGCATTGTTTGGTTATGAAATGATATAGGTTGGATTTTACAGTGTCAGTCATTGCCAAATATCCCTGTGTTCATTATGCTGTTATACAAAATCATCTGACTAAAATTCCTGATGTCATGAATATTAACCCTTGACTCCATAAATATAGAGAATAATAGGTTAGTGCCGTAGATGGGACGCTTTATCCGACGAGGGGAGAAAACGTTGAGGCGAGGCTTGCCGAGCCTCAACTGTTTTCTCTCCGAGTCGGATAAAGGCGTCCCATCTACGGCACTAACCTATTATTCGATTTATCCAGTCAATATAGTTAAATGTCTTTTTTATAGACTCATAACACTCTTGAAATAATTTACATTGAAAATGCAGTTTTTCGATCAACGGATCCCTCCCTTTTCACTTCCATTTAGACGTAAATAGATCTAATGAGCTACCGCAGAGGAATATAGTTTCGATACTTGTATTACTAGAAGGGAAACGTGGTTGAAAATTTGAAAAATAAGATGATTTGAATCGAGGGTCGATAAGTTATTTCAAACAGACATGATCTATATTCTTTGGTCAAATTCGAGTTACGTAGTCTCGGTTTCTATTTTTAGATTCTACCTAACGTCACTCAGAAATCGATGGAACTGAACAGGCTATATTTAGGTTTATGACTATCACCGCCCCTGTAAGAGTTTATCAATCAAATAATCATGAGAGTGAAAAGAAAACATTTACTATTTATCTGTCAATCTTTGCTTCCAGGTTTGATTTTATCAAAAACGGGGTTTGCCAGCGGTGGGTTAAATTAATAAAAGTGATAAATCAACATCATTTTGTATGTGGCCTCAGTGGCGTAATCGGTAAGGGCGACGTCTCTAGAGAGATTAGAATTAGTTTTCGTAGGATCAGGCACGGGTTCGAATCCAGCTGTAGCCAATTATTTTTATTTTTTCTCATTTGAATAATTCTTCTGGTGACCAAATAGATCTGTTAGATATATTCCATCAACATGTTTATGAATATTTACAGAAAACTAAAATAGTTCCATGGTTATAGAATCATTACGCCTATCTACTAACCTAATAAACCTTCCACTACCGGAAGTAACCTAATAAACCTAAGTTTATTTGCACCCCCTTTATTATGTCACTAGAGAAGCCTGGTGACTGGATAAAAACCTTTCTATGCTTTATCAAACAGAGAAGACCCAGATCAGGTGGCTCCTAAAGGAACCATCTGATCAAGGTCTGCTCTTTTTATGCCCCCCAGATCATAAACAGGGAAAGGGGGGTTAAACTGTATGGTCATCTGCCTAACCACCTCGCAATTTTTCCTTACTACAAGAATGGAACAGCAAGGTTTCACTGTAGTGATTTTGTATGATTGATTGCATGCATGATTTCCTCTAGTTAGAATCCTTAACTTTTTACTCCATCAATACGCTTTTCAACAGAGCAGACCCAGATCAGATGGCTTCTATACCACCGTCCGGTCAGTGTCTGCTCTGTTTGCTTCTGACATAATATAGACATGAATCTACCTTTTCTGCCATGGCAAAGAATCCCTTTGTCGATGTGCTATTATAAAAATTAATCTAATTAATATTCATCATTTTTTACGTGAATACTCATGGAGTAAAGAGTTAAAGCTTTGGTTTTTCCTTTAGCATGCCATGGATAATCTGTGATTATATTTACAAACTGTTTTAATCCATACTTGATGTCTCATCAGGATTCAATCTGTTTGAATCTCTATTGCATTATTCATCTCAGAAAAGAGATGGAAAGAAGTTTGCTTTCAAATCTTACTTAGAAAACATTGATAATTTACCCACTGTAACATGCAAAAGATGTATGTTAACCCTTGCCCTGTTCTGTATTTAGGCCAACTTTCAATACCTACTGAATATTCGTTAATATAAAGAAATATGGAAGGTGGAACGTTGTAGACATTTTAGAAAGCAAAGAAACAGATCTATAAAATTCTATTAGCAAATAGAGCAGACCCTGATCAGATGGCTCCTATAGGAGCCATCTGATCTGGGTCTACTCTGTTTGCAAATGTGTGAAAACACGTTTATATGAGGGAAACCAGTAGAGGTTTAATGCTTATGCAAACAATATACCCAGATCAGATGGTTTCTGTAGGAGCTGTCTAACCAGGTTCTGCTCTGTTTGCTTATGGAATAATATAGATCTGATTCTACAGTGTGTGCCATGATTAAATAAATTCTTTACTCATAATGCCATTATAAGATCTCAGGTAAATAATAGTCTTGCGGTCTATTTCTTACATGGATATTCATTATTTAACCCTTTCCCTCATATACATATAAATGCATTTTCACACATTTGCAAACAGAGTAGACCCAGATCAGATGGCTCTTATAGGAGCTGTCTGATCAGGGTCTGCTCTTTTTGCTAATGAAATTAGAAAGATCTGTTGCTTTACACTCTAAAATGGCTACAATGTTCCGCCTTCCATATTCCATTATAACTAGTTTGTCCATGAATAATCAGTAGGTATTGAAATTTTGGAATAAACATAGAACACCTGGGAAAGGGTGAAAGGGTTACCTCTTACAGATCATAAGATTTGTTAAATTATTACATGCTTAGTTATTAATTTTACTAAGTGAACTGTCTTCCGCTGCGATTCTTAACCCTTTCCTCCATGAAAGTTCATGTAAGAAATAATGACGCCATGGATATTAACTAGATGCATTTTCTTAGTACTATATAAACACATCAAAGTTTGGCCATGACAGCAACTGTAAAATTATATCTATATTATTTCATAAAGCAAATAGAGCAGACCCTGATCAGACGGCTCCTATAGCTGTCTGATCTGGGTCTACTCTGTTTGCAGAGGCGTAGAAAGGCGTATTTATGGAATAAAGGTTTAAAGTTAATTTTTCTTTCAACTTTCTCATAAATAGGTCAGAATGTCAAACATTTTGTATCCTCTGTTGAAACGCTGAGTAATTTGGCATCTCATCTGCATCCTATTGGAACTGGAATTATTGGATCTGGGCCCATGCTTATAAAGCTTTTAGTTGAGTCTGAGTTTCGTTCTCAGGCTTTTGATTGGTCAGATTTGAGTTCTCAAGCTTTTGATTGGTCAGATATGAGCCAAAGGCTCAAATCTGACCAATCAAAAGCTTGAGAACGATCTCAGACTCAACTAAAAGCTTTATAAGCATGGACCCAGTTCTATATAATTCCATAAGCAAACAAAACAGACCCTGATCAGATGGCCACTACAGGAGCCGTCTGATCTGGGTCTTCTCTGCTTGCAAACACGTAAAAAGATGTTTTTAATAAGGAAAGTGTGAATTAGGGTTGCTATGGTACTATTTGTAACAGAGACCACAATTATCTGGATTTGTTTTAATATTTAACTCTTTACCTGTTCTGTATTCATGTAAGGAAAAATGATATCGATATTGAATAGCTGGATATCGATATTGAATAGCTGAATATTTCTAATGCAAATTTTTCTCAAGGGACATTTTTGCTTTGACAAAAACTGCAGAAACGGATCTATATCATGTCACAAGCAAACAGAGCAGACCCTGAGCAGACGCCTCCTAAAGGAGCTGTCTGATCTTGGTCTACTCTGTTTGCAAATGCATTTAAATGAGGGAAAGCGTTAAAGATAAGATTAGTTAAGGATTTCAGTCTAAAAAATTAAATTGAAGATGAAAATCAAATGCATCTGAATTTTGAAAGAAGGGTGAACAAATTTGTTTGGAAATGTTATTGTGACCTTCTATTTCTCCTGTCTGCAATATCTTTTGTTAAGAAATCTTGGAAAATTAGTTTTTACCTCTCACTGCAAAATGCGGTCTAAATTCTATTTCTGTGGGGAATATTTTTAATTTGTTTTATACCTTGATTTATATAGTATTTTGGATTTAAAGCTTTCAAGGTTTGTCCTAGACTATTTTTTACAATTGCTAGATTTATTTTATTTAACTCTTTGTATATGGGAAAATAGGTGTATTGTCATTTTCAATGAAGACCCAGATCCCTCAGGAGCCCTCTGATCAGGGTCTTCACTGTTTGTCATTCAGAATATTCTCGCAGTGTATACCCTTTATGTTTGAATGGACTCAATCCTCAATTAATGATGGTCTTTTCCACTTTGAAACTTCAGAATGCAAAGGATTGGATTGAATCCAGTCTGAACATTCTAACTTGAAATGCTTACTGATAACAGTTTATCACCATATTATACCAAGTTTATCTTGTCATCAGGATCTGAATAGTTTAACTCTCACATATATTTTTGAAAGAATATAAACAGAAATCTAATTTGACTCTTTACTCCTTAAATATGCCTTTTAACACCTTTGCAAATAGAATTGACCCAGATCTGTCGGCTCAGGCAGGAGCCATCTGATCAGGATCTGCACTGTTTTCTTATGAAATAATATAGATATGATTTTCCAGTTTCTGCTATGGCAAGAATTGCCTGTATCCACATGCCATTATAAAAAATATCAGAATTAATATCCATGATGTTATTTCTAGCAAAAATATTCATTGAGTAAAGCCAAGGGCCAAAAAGTAATTTAATGCAGAGCACAGCTTTTGCAGATGGCAATTTCTTAACCCTTTCCTTCATAAAAATGCATTTGCAAACAGAGTAGACCCAGATCATTTGCAAACAGAGTAGACCCAGATCAGACGTCTGATCAGGGTCTATTCTGTTTGCTAATGGAATTTGATAGTTCTGTTTGTTTACTTTCTAAAATGGCTACAATGTTCCACCTTCCATATTTCATAATAACTACTTTGTCCATGAAATGCAATAGGTATTGAAATTTGGAATAAAAATAAAAGAGGTTAAGAGGGTCAGAGACCATACACATGAGTCAGGCCATGAGTAAATATATATCAGAGGTCATGAGTCAGGCCATGAGTAAATATATATCAGAGGTCATGAGTCAGGCCATGAGTAAATATATATCAGAGGTCATGAGTCAGGCCATGAGTAAATATATATCAAAGGTCATGAGTCAGGCCATGAGTAAATATATATCAGAGGTCATGAGTCAGGCCATGAGTAAATATCATATCAGAGGTCATGAGTCAGGCCATGAGTAAATCTATATCAGAGGTCCAGCTAAGATGCATAAATTAACATGTTTTCCTGAATAGCTCCTTTATTTCTCCACCAAACCCACTCCTTCATTTCTCTGTCAAATCCTATGTTGTGACCACTCTTTAGAATTGTCTCTTTGAGATGATTCTATAGAGTGGTCACAACATAAGGTTTGGTGGAGATGATTTTAGTATTGCGTACACACAGTTATCTGTTGTTCTGTATATGGTTCACAAAGCTTTTCCCATGGCTTTACTCAAATCACCCACTTATTAACCGATTCCCTCATATTGGCGACTTTTGACG
The DNA here is from genome assembly GCA_963576725.1 of Azorinus chamasolen. NCBI lineage: Eukaryota > Metazoa > Mollusca > Bivalvia > Cardiida > Solecurtidae > Azorinus > Azorinus chamasolen. The sequence continues at coordinate 62,523,471 of OY755237.1, forward strand.
ACTCTGTAAAAGTCACTTTGTGAAACCATTGTGATAAATAGAGCACTTGCTCCTACATGAGCAAATGCTCTATTTATCACAATGGTTTCAAACTACAAAATTCTAAAAAAAAATCCTTTTCTCTAGTTAATGCTCCTTTTCGGTAGATTTATTCAAAGAGGTTGGATCTAAAAATAGCTTATGAGGTAATGGGTTAATGGCAACATTTTGAATATCAGTTACCTTTTATGCAGCAGGGCACAGATGACTGTACGATGTCAATGAGTTGCAATGGCTGCTTGTTTATCTTTTTACTGGGACAATAAGACAAAAGAAATTTTAGTTTACATGCAGGCAGAATACATAAGAAATTTGTCAAATTGTATTACCCAACCTGTGTTTTGAATGGCTCTTTGATTGATTACTGGTATATGGGTGTGCACATAATTTCAGCTAAAATATCTGCCTTATTTACCATAAGTATTCAGACAGACATACTTAGACAAATAGTGCAGACCCAGATCAAAATGTTCCTGAATGGTCTGTATGATCAGGGTCTACACTATTAGAGTCTATGCCAGTCTAATCCAGATTTAACAACATACAGTAAAACCCCTCTAATGCGACCACCAAAAAGGGGCATAATTCACAGTGGCAAAGGCAGATGGTAGCTTAATGCAGGATGAAAGTTATGCAGAAATCTCCTATAGGAACTTTCTGCATAACTTTGTCCTGCATTACGCTACCACCTGCTTATGAAGACAGTCGTGTTTGTTCATTAAGTGGTCGCATTAGAGGGGTTTTACTGTAGTACTAAATTGAATAATTCAGCTTTACAAACAAAGAGCCATCTAATCAGGGTCTGTTCTGTTTGCTTATGGTTTGATATAAATCTGATTCTACAGTTACTGTCCTGTGTTTATATGCCATTATAAAAAATCTAATTAATATTCATGATGTCATAATTTTTTACATGAATATTCAACAGGGAAAGGGTTAATTAGAACTGATTTGGATTTAGCAGGAGATTTGTGATAACCCATCCAGATGAAATGCCACGTAAATACGTGTGTCATTGGTGTCCAAATCGAGGGCTTGGAGCAAAACTATTCTAACTCCTTCACAAAGTGAAGGAGTTAGAATAGTTTTACACCAAGCCCTCGAAATTGTCTCCAATTGATATTTTCAACTGTACAAACTGGTGGAGAGATTGTGTGTCCAAAATTTATGTACATAACTAGGGTATATACTACGAGAGTAAAATGTTGAATGTTCATGTATAAAATAATGACATAATGAATATTTTTAGCTGTATTTTTAAAATGGTATATGTACATAGAGTCTTTTGTTATTGGTATATATACTGTAGAGTCAGATGTATTACTTTTATTGACAAACAGAGCTGACCCTGATCAGACAGGAGCTGTCTGATCTGGGTGAAGGAAAGGGTTGATAGGCACTAATAGATTTTGCTTTCTCTTTCCAGACTCATCAGATGCTTTGCCTGAGTGGGAACAAGAATTACAACAAGATCTTCAGGACTATGAGCTGGTCAATGAAGGATGTGATATAGACGATGCTGATCTTGAAAACGAAATTCTGAAACAAATTGAACAAGAGGCTGGCAATCCATAGCTGTGATTTTATTGTTATCCTGGTTATGACTTTTTAGGGGATGTATGTTGTTGGGATTTAGATTTAAATTTTCTGGTTTGGGAACACCAGTATACTGTATATGCATATGTATGAAGGAGAATGTTTCAGAAGGGTGATACACCATCTACTCTCATACTTTATTGAACTGTATTTTGAGGACTGAGTGCAAAACTGGTGTAACATTTTAAATCCTTCATTTGCAATTTGTTGTCTTTAACACTTCCCCTAATGAATATTTATGTTTGACTTGATCAATTCATGAATATTCATTTACTTAATATTTATAATGTTAAACTTTCAAAGGATATTTTGGCCTAGGCAAACACTATGTAATCACATTGATATAATTCCATAATCAGACAGAGCAGACCTTGATCAGATGACTCCTACAGGAGCCATCTGATCTGGATCTGAAAGAAAGGCCTGTAAAAGTGTTTATATGAACTCTTTTGGCGACAAATATTTTGTCTGCGCACCTTGTTGTCTGCTTTAATCCCTTGCCTGTTCATTATCCATGTATTGAATAATGACACCATGAATATTCATTAGCTGAATTGGTATAATGGTACATGAACACATGATCTTTTTACCATGGCAGAAACTCTAGAATCGGGTACATGTACATGTACAGTAAAAACCCCTCTAATGCGGCCACCAAAAAGGGGCATAATTCTAGGTGCCTGATGCAGGTGGCAGTTTAATGTAGGACGAAATTTATGCAGAAAGCTCTCTGCATTACTTTCATCCTGCATTAAGCAGCCACCTGCTTATAAAGACAACCATGTTTATTCATTACACGTTACACGTACACGTTGAAACGAATAAAGTATATCTGTCTGTCTGTCTGTCTGTCTGTCATTAAGTGGCCACATTAGTGGGGTTCTACTATATATATAATTTCATCAGCAAGAGCCTGATCAGACCTCTCCTACAGGAGCTGTCTTATCTGTAAATTTGTATGGGGTAAATGGTTAACCCTTTACTCAATAACTAAGCCTTTCTCTGCCTTTGCAAACAGAATAGAGTAGACCCAGATCAGATGGCTCCTACAGGAGCCGTCTGATCAGGGTCTACTCTGTTTGCTTATGATATAATATATATATGTGATTCTACAGCTTCAGCCATGGCCCATGGCAAAAAAATCCATTCCTGTGTTCTTGTGCTATTATAACAATAATTATTAATCTTATGAATATTTATGATGTCATTATTTTCTTACATGAATATTCATGAAGTAAAGGGACTTTCCTGTAATTTCTTTACAAAAATAAACATTGAGCGAGATGCCATGCTACTTGGAGTCTCATTTGGATGCTATTTGTTTCCAATAGTATCTCAAGATTTGCACATTCCTTGTAGTTACAGTGGTTTTGCACCAATCCCTCAGTAAATGGATGTATGTGTGAGAAGATTTGTTATGGCTCATGTACTAATATTCATCCCATTTTGATAAGTTTTGTTTTATGTTCCTTTATGAGTATTCTGCCAACCACTTTGAGTTTTGTTTCTGTTCCATTGTGAGTTCTCCAGTCAACCACTTTGAAAACTGTAGAGAAGTACAGTTTTTATACCCCGCAAACTTGTTTGAGGGGGTATACTGGAACCACCCTGTCTGGCGGTCAGATGGTCGGGCTGGCAGGCGGTTGGACGGTCAGTCGGTCTGTCCGTATTTGAACATGGGTAGTTGGGTCGTGAACTTTTCCTTCACTCTTAAAGTTATTGACTTTATATTTGATATACATAATAACCATGATTAGTTGATGTGCAAGACACAAATTTCTTGTGTTTATCACTGAATATTGCAAAATTATTTCCCCTTGAACTTTGAGTATTTTTTTTTGTCATTTTAGACTTCCAACATGGGTATTTGGATTTGCGATCTAGTGATAGTTCTGGTTGTATATGTAATGGCACTTATGTATCATTATGCAGAAATGTGGAAATATTTCAAGGCTGTACTTAAACCTTTCCCAGATGAACATGCAGAACATGTATGCATGAATTTATCACTTCATGAATATTGCTTAACCCTTTCCTCCATAAATACGCCTTTCTACGCTTCTGTAAAAGTCCCTTTATGAAGCCATTGTGATAAATAGAGCATTTGCTCCTATAGGAGCAAATGCTCTATTTATCACAATGGTTTCAAACTACACAATTCTAAAATTTTCCTTTTCTCTAGTTAATGCTCCTTTTCGGTAGATTTAATCAAAATGGTTCGATCTAAAATAGCCTATGGAGGAAAGGGTTAACAACATTTTGAAAGGATAAACTTTTTTAAAGGGAATGTTTGGCTTTTACAAACACATAATGATCAGATCTGTATAGTTTCATAAGCAATTAGAGCAGACCCAGATCAGATGGCTCCTGACCTTGGTCTACTCTATTTGCAAAAGGCGTAAAAACAGTTTATATGAGGCAAAGGGTTAATGTTTGATAAGTCAGCAATTTGTTAACCATTGCATTTAGAATAAAGGGGTATATTTACTGTTTAGTGATGCACATTTCAAATTCTGTCAACATTTCAGAAGGGTGAAGAAGAGAAATAGCAGCTAGTTTGGCCCATATATGAATACAATACGATACACACTTTTTGTCAGATACTGAAAGTCTTTGATCAAAGCAGAAGGAATTATTTTGTATTATGTTTTTTCCCCTTTTTTTAACCCATTTCTCCTTAAATAAGCTTTTCTATGCCTTTGCAACAAAGTAGACCTAGAACAGACGGCTCCTATATGAGCCGTCCGGTCAGGGTCTGCTCTGTTTACTTATGATATAATATAAATATGATTCCATAGTTTCTGTAATTGTCAAAAAGTCATGTGTCCATGTGCTATTAAAACAATTATTCTAATTAATATTGATGACATCATTATTTCTTACATGAATATTCATGGAGTAAATGGTTAAAAACTATTGAACTAGACTCTGCTAGATATCCTCTGCATTAGTATGCTTTGGATGAACTATTGATTGTACCCAACACTTTTGATTCAGATGAAATATTTAATGCTTTGGCATTTCAGTTGGCAGCAAGCTGGTTTGATATTCTGATATTTTTTTTAACCCTGTACTTCATAGATATACCTGTTTAATGCATTTGCCAACAGAGTAGATCCAGAGGAGATGGTTTCTACAGGAACTGTGTGATCAGGGTCTGCTTTGTTTGCTTAACCCTTTCCTCCATAAATATGCCTTTCTTCGCCTCTGTAAAAGTCACTCTATGAAACCGTTGTGACAAATAGAGCATTAATTTTGCTCCATAGGAGCAAATGCTCTATTTGTCACAGTGGTTTCAATACTACACAATTCTAACATTTTCCTTTTCTCTAGTAAATGCTCCTGTAGATTTATCCAAAGAGATTGGCTCTAAAGTTAGCCTATGGAGGAATGGGTAAAGGAAAAAAATAGATCTAGTTCTACAGTTTATGCCCTGACCAGTCATATTTCTGTTTACATGCCATTATAAAAAATCATCTACTTTATATTCATGATGTCCTTATTCCTTACATGAATATTCATTATGTAAAGGGGACTTCAGTAATTGAAGCTGACAAAACTTTTAAAACTTTTCATTTGATGAATATTTATGTACAAAATAATGGCTTAATGAATATTGATTAGATGAATTCTTGTAATTGCATATAAACACAGAAAGCTTACTCTGTTTGCAAATGCATGAAAAGGTGTTTACATGAAGGAAAGAGCTAAGGTATATACATGTACATGTAATGTGAAATTGTGTGTAAGTTACAAATTGCAAAGAATTTTGATTATATAAACTGCAATAACTGAATTACATAGGAGCTTATTTAGAACCCTCCTTGTCCCTTCTCCTCCAGTTTACCCTTTACTTGATGAATATACATGTAAGAAATATTGACTACGAATATTAATTTTAAATCCTGAATTTATTTTTAAAATGGCACATGAACACAGGAAGTTTTGGCATGGTAGAAACTGCTGGATCAGACCTATGTTAGTTCATAAGCAAACAACTTGGATCTGGCAGGATTTAGTCTTTAAACCTTTCCTTCATATAAATGTGTTTCCATGCATTTGCAAACAGAGTAGACCCATATCAGATGGCTCCTATTGGAGCCGTCTGATATGGGTCTACTCTGTTTGCAGGTCTGCTCTATCAGGGTCTGCTCTGTTTGCTAGTGGAATCTGTTTCTTTACTTACTTAAATGGGTACAATGTTCCACCTTCCATATTTCAATCAATCTATTTTGTTAGTGAATATTCAGTAGGTACTGAAATTTGGAAAGGGAAAGGGGTAATCTTTTAACCCATTCCCTGTTCTATGTTTATTCCAAATCTCAATACCTACTGAATATTCAAGGACAAATTAGTTATCATGAAATAAGGAAGGTAGAACATTGGCGCCATTTTAGAAAGTAAAGAAACAGACCTTTCAAATTCCATAAGCAAACAGAGTAGACACTGATCAGACAGCTCCTCTAGGAGCCGTCTGATCTGGGTCTACTCTGTTTGCATATGCGTGAAACACGTTTATAATTATGAGGGAAGGGTTAACTCAGTTTCCTGATAAATTGAATCAATTGGAAAATGTTTGAAAAATGAGCAGATTACAGTTTGTAGCAGACTACTTTTGCAGGAGGAGAAGGGATGGTCTTAGTGCAAGGCTGTTATTATGAGGATAGCTGTGATGGATGTAAAGTACAAGTATCTAGGGAAGTTAAATGTCTGTAAATCTTTTCCTTTTATTTTTTATTTCAAAATCTCTGCTTAATCTTAAACCTGCTGTGGTCCAATCTGTGTTCACCTATTTTAACTGTTTGGATCCAGATGAGATGCCCAGTAAATGGGCATTTCATCTGTGTTTAAACTGTTAACGATCAGATTTGAAAATAAAATTACTAAAATAATCAAATATGAAAACAGAACTAGATGCCATTTTCTACTGACAAACATTAATTTTGCTCTGCACGCTAAAGGTTAAGTTCAAAGATGCTGTTGTTGAAATTGGCGGAAAATTATGTAAAAATTGGCTTTCCGTATCTCAGGAGAGAACAAGGAAGGTGCTAACCCTTCTCCCACTAAGCTCAACTTGACGAGAATTGGCACACAGCGTGGATCCAGATGAAACCCTGAGTAACTTGGGGTCTATTCAGGATCCAAACTGTTTGTCAATCATTTAATAGTCTTGAAAGTTTGATAGAATCGGAAGTAGTCAAAATTACACCAGGATGAATTTTGAGCAAACATATTTTTTGACAGAGAGTTTTAAAACTTAAGCTCTATCTCTCTGAACACATAATAGCATCGGTCTTCACAATCTGCTTCTGTTCTTAATTTTTGTTTTTCTTCTGTTTTTGTTTTATTCATCGTAACCCTTTCCTTCATATAAATGTGTTTTCACACATTTGCAAGCAGAGTAGACCCAGATCAGAGGGCTCCTATAGGATCAGGGTCTGCTCTATTTGCCAATGGAATTCGATGGATCTGTTTCTTTGATTTCTGAAATGGCCACAATCTTCCACCTTACATAATTATAAATATTTTCAGTAGGTATTGTAATTTGAAATATACATAGAACAATAATGTTAAAATAATGTTGTTTTTTTTTCATTTTAAAAACACAAAGAGATGGTCAAATAGTTTCAATCCTGATGAGATGTTTAGTTTAGTTTCTTGGTACAATATATTTTATATGGACCCCTGAAACAGTTTGTCAAGGTTACATCAAAATTGGTCCCTTTAGTACAATGAGTAAATGTACATGTATTTAACCTTTAGCCTGCTGAACAAATTATTTTTACAGAATTTTTCACTTACTACATTTTCAAAATTGAAGCTATAAATCAATTTATCAAATTTCAATCAGACTGTCAAACAGTTTGGATCTTGATGAGACGCCGAGTCACTCGGCATCTCATCTGGATCCAAACTGTTAGCATAGGTATTCACTCATCCGCCCATAGCAGGCTAAAGGTTAATGTACATATTGATGGTAGACTTGGTTATTTACAGGGCGGATAAAGCATAAATTTTCACTAAAACCCTCATGGGGAACTTCTGTCTAAGCATGTTGGTATAAAGTAGAACCCCTCTAATGTGACCACTTAATGAATAAACACGGGTCTTTATAATAGGCAGGTGGTTGCTTAATGCAGGACAAAAGTAATGCATTACTTTTGTCCTGCATAAGCTAACACCTGCATCTAGCACCCATAATTATACGTCTTAGGTGGTTGCATTAGCGGATTTTAATGTATGTACATACATATGTCAGTTCCAATGTGCTGTTCTATGTAAGGGCCATTAACCCTGATTAGAAAGGTCCACATTAAGCTATTTGAGCAAAGAGTATAGACCCAGATTAAAGGGCTTTTTGTCCCTTACACTATGAATATTCATAAGAAATAATAACATCATGAATATTAGTTTAATATTTATAATGACCCATGAATACAGGAATATATTTGGCAATGGTATTATATCTATATTATTTCATAAGCAAACAGAGTAGAACCTGATCAGACATATGTAGGATCTGGAGCTACTCTGTTTGCATTGGCATATTTATGGGATAAAGGGTTAAAGAAATCTTTTGAGTGGGGTTAGATTTGGGCTTGATTTGCAAATTAGCATTCAGAGGTCACAATCGCATAAACACTCAATCAGAGAAAGTTAGATTGGCGCATTATACATATCTGGGAAAGTGCCTGTAGAAAATGTGGCTTAAATGGAATAAAAAATGTCATAATTTATTGAACCCATAAGATGTTGGTGAAATGTTATTTGATGTTGTCATGGTTTCATAGTTGTGATGTAAACAGTTTAACCCTTTGAATGCTTAATTTTCAAGGTGGAATGGTCCAATATTGTTTTACGACAGTCTATTCAGTATAATTGGGTAAATTTGTGAAAAGAGCTTGAATGACAAACTGTGCAGACCCTGATCACAGGGCTCCACTAGGAGACGTCTGATCTGGTTCTGCACTGTTTGCTAATATCAATATACTTGTTTCCCCCATTCAATGGGTTAAAATCTTAGCCATGGTTTTAATGTCCTTGAAAAGTTGAAAACCTAAACTGATCATTAGACAGACCAAAACACATCTGCTTGTAATAGTCTTGTAGCTATTAACCCTTACAGTGTGGGACACGAGTCACTAAAGTCCTTTGCAAGCAGTGTAGACCCAGATGAGAGGACTCCTGTAGGAGCCCTCTCATCAGCGTCTGCACTGTTTGTCATGTTACACTTCTCTGTAGAAAAATCCCTAATTAGTCACCATAAGCTTGACCTGTTTGAATTTTGGAATAGTCCATTTGAACATTCAACGTTGTAAGGGTTAAACCCCTCAGGTAGCTATCAGTGTGTTGTGAACAGTAGAATTATTGTTGATAAAAGATGCTTTTCTGCTTGTCTGTTGACAAGACCTTTCTTCCATCTATGCACACAACTTTAAACCATTCCCTGTATCATATTTATTCAAGATTTCTTCACCTCATGATTATTCATGGACATGTGCAGTAAAATGGGAACATGGAAAAGGAAATCTTTTCACTGTTGTGGAAAGTGCATGGTCAGATCTATAAATTTCCATAAGCAAACCGAGCAGATCCTGATCAGACGGCTCCTATAGGAGCTGTCTGATCTGGATCTGCTCTGTTTGCAAATGTATATGAAGGAAAGGGTTAAGAGGACGAGACACTTTAATTTCAAACTACTTTGCATTAATGTAGTAGCAGATTTTCTGTTATAATATTGGTAATTAAATTTTAGTTCAGTTTACCCCTTACCTCATGACTTCTCATGTAAGAAATAATGACATCATGAAAATTAATTAAATACATTTCTGGATTTGCACATGAGCACAGGAAAAGTTTGGCTCGAACAGAAACTGCATCATCGGATCTGTATTATTCTGTAAGCAAACAGAACAGACCCTGTAGAAGCTGTCGGATCTGGGTCTTCTCTGTTTGCAAAGGTGGGGTGGCGTATCTCAGGTTAAGGTTTAAAACATTTTTGAGAAAGTGTTATAAATGTTTTATAATGTGACCCAGGTAGAAATGCTACCATACCCTTTCATTACAGTGAGCAATTGCATGAAACAATAGCAAGGGGACTGACATTGCAAACAGTATTTTCATTCACCCAAATGATGAGCATATTAACCCATTCCCTCATATTGACGACTTTTGACGACTCTGTAAAAGCCACTTTGTGAACCATTGTGATAAATAGAGCATTTGCTCCTATAGGAGCAAATGCTCTATTTATCACAATGGTTTCTAACTAAAAAATTCTAAAAAATTTCCTTTTCTCTAGTTAATGCTCCTTTTCGGTAGATTTATTCAAAGAGGTTGTATCTAAAAATAGCCTATGAGGTAATGGGTTAATATTAAGTACATGTATACAGTAAAGACCCTCTAAACTGGAATTTCACCATTTTAGTATCAATGTTGACATTTAATGCACGGTGAAAGTCATACAGAGGGCTACCAAAGCTTTGTGTATGACTTTCACCTTGCATTAAGCAACCACCTGCCTGAAAGTATCTAAATTCTTCTTTACTAAATGTCTGGTTTAGAAGGTTTATTTTCTGTACATACTTGTTATAGAAGCATTATTAGGCTGTGAGTTAAATAGTCAATGAACTGCTTTTTAAAGGGAGTTAACTTTTGCGTAGTTACGTGCTTTTATATATTGGAGGTATTCCGAAATGTTTATTGTTGAGCAAAGAAAGCAGGTGTGCTGATTTACTTTTCATTTTGTTTATCTCAGTTTTTAGAGATGCTTAAATTAATGTGGTTTATTTTCACTATTTTGTTTGAATTAACCCTATACTCCAAAAATACACCTTTCTGTGCCTTTGCGAACAGAGTAGACCCAGATCAGATGACTCATAAAGGAGTCTTCTGATTAGGGTCTGCTCTGTTTGCTTATGATATGATATAGATATGGTTCTACAGTGTCTGCCATTGCAAAAGATTCCTGTGTCCATGTGCTATTATAACTGTTAATCTAATTAATATGCATGACATCATTATTTCTCACATGAATATTCATGGAGTAAAGGGTTACATGAACATAGTGTATGTGTATATCAACTATTCATGATATGGATGTGTTGTTATTTATACTATATATATATATGTATGTATATAGTGGTTAAATATTTGGTTATGTATTATATATTATTATGATGATGTTAATTATAGTGATAAAAACTGCAAGTTACAACAGGTGATATTGAGGAAGTGAAACCTATATTTACTGGGCTGTGAGAAAAATACTGTCACCAAAAAACCCCAACCTGTCACCACATCCTGCATGTATCTGGTCAAGGTCAACAATGTTATCACAAATGCTGATTAGTGTCAGAATTTATATCTTTATCAAATGCTGTAACATGTCAAACAATGTACATTGTAGATTGGCACTGGATTCAATTATTTTGAAATACTTATTTTAGATGCCTTTGAAAAAGCTGAATTAAATATTTCAAAGTTTGGAACATTAATTGTTTGTTTATTTATTTGTATCAAGGTCTTACCGTTTTAACCCTTCACTTGCTATTCACGTCAATATACCTACCTGTAAATAGTGAAGACCCAGATGAGACAGCTCCTGCAGGAGCTGTCTCATCAGGGTCTGTACTATTTACAAGTTGATTGTGCAACCAGTGCACTCCACAGCAGTGATTGCACAGCGAAATACTTGTACACAGTGAAGATATATGTAATTATACAACAGGGCATGGGTAAAGAAGGAGAAATGTATTTTGAAATTCAGCAAGAGAAGGGTTAACAGTGTTTCAGTAATATCAACATTCAGCTAATTAGAAGTCGAGGAAGACACCGAAGGTTGTTTCCTTGCACAAAAATTTCATTGTTCTGTGCACAAAACACCTGGGAAGAACAACTGAAAGCCAGCTGGAGGCTTCCTCATATGAAAAATAACTTAATTTTATAATTATTTTGATATGAAACATTTTACATGTGAAATATCGAATCAAATCATCACATAAAGTTAATTTATAACCCATTACTTGTTGTAAATCAGAGTAGACCCTGATTCAGGTACTCCTAATGGAGCCTTATGATCAGAGTATGCACTGTTTGCTTTTAACTCTTCGCTTGCTATTCACGTCAATATACCTACCTGTAAATAGTGAAGACCCAGATGAGACAGCTCCTGTAGGAGCTGTCTCATCAGGGTCTGCACTATTTACAAGTTGATTGTGCAACCAATGCATTCCACAGCAGTGATTGCATTTTTAGATCCAACCTCTTTGAATAAATCTACCGAAAAGGAGCATTACCCAGAGAAAAGGAAATTTTTAGAATTTTGTAGTTTGAACCCATTGTGATAAATAGAGCATTTGCTCCTATAGGAGCAAATGCTCAATTTATCACAATGGGTTCAAGAAGTGACTATTACAGAGGCTTAGAAAGGTGTATTTATGGAGGAAAGGGTTAAGCAACCACCTCCTTATTTAAGACTCTTATGCTCAATAAATGAATGTTCGATTAGGATAGGCTCTACTGTATTTTGTTGCTGTATGGTATTTTATGGGCTTAATGCTTTTACCTGGTAGAAGAAACTAAACACACTTACATTATGCTCATACTGATATGAACAGTTTTATGGATATACGATAAAACCTGGTTAAGTAAAGAAGAATAGAAAATGTTTTAGGCAGTTGGCTTCTTAATGCAAGGTGAAAGTAATGCAGAAAGCTCCCAGAGGAGTTGTGTGCATGACTTTCACCCTGCATTATGCTGCCACCTGTCTTAACCCTTTATTCAATGAATATTCATGTAAAAAATATTTACATCATAAATAGTAATTTTATTATTTTTTGTATCGGCACATGAGCACACGCATTTTTAGCCTTTTTTGCAAGCACATAGAAATGTGTATTTATGGAGTAAAGGTCAAGGACAGATAATAATACTTGTTTGAGTGTTCAAATGAGCAATTAATCTAATATCATTATGTCATTATTTATTATAAGAATATTCATGGCATAAAGGGTTAATATTCATGTACATGTAATAGGGACCATTACACCATTATGCTCACTGACAGAATTATGCCTCATTATACCCCCACAAACAGAGTTTGAGGGGTGTATACTGGAATCAGCCTGTCGGTTGGTCGGTCGTTGGACGTCGGTCGTTGGTCTGTCCGCAAAATCTTGTACTTTCAACTTCTCCTTCAGTTTCAACCTGATTCATTTGATACTTGGCATAAATGTTACTCAGGTGTAGTAGATGTGCAAGACACAAATTTCAAGTCTCTGTGACCTTGACCTTGACCTTTGGCCTTGAAATTTGTCTTGAAATTGGCAGGCAAAATCTTGTACTTTGAACTCCTCCTTCACTTTCAACCTGATTCACTTGATACTTGGCATAAATGTTATTCAGGAGTAGTAGATGTGTAAGACACAAATTTCAGGTCTCTGTGACCTTGACCTTTGGCCTTGAAATTGGTCTTGAAATTGGCAGGCAAAACCTTGTACTTTGAACTCCTCCTTCACTTTCAACCTGATTCACTTGATACTTGGCATAAATGTTACTCAGGAGTAGTAGATGTGCAAGACACAAATTTCAAGTCTGTGACCTTGACCTTGACCTTTGGCCTTGAAATTGGTCTTGAAATTGGCAGGCAAAATCTTGTACTTTGAACTCCTCCTTCAATTTCAACCTGATTCACTTGATACTTGGCATAAATGTTACTCAGGAGTAGTAGATGTGCAAGACACAAATTTCAAATCTCTGTGACCTTGACCTTTGGCCTTGAAATTGGTCTTAAAATTGGCAGGCAAAATCTTGTACTTTGAACTCCTCCTTCACTTTCAACCTGATTCACTTGATACTTGGCATAAATGTTACTTAGGAGTAGTAGATGTGCAAGACACAAATTTCAGGTCTCTGTGACCTTGACCTTGACCTTTGGCCTTGAAATTGGTCTTGAAATTGGCAGGTAAAATCTTGTACTTTAAACTCCTCCTTCACTTTCAACCCGATTCACTTGATACTTGGCATAAATGTTACTCAGGAGTAGTATATGTGCAAGGCACAAATTTCAGGTCTCTGTGACCTTGACCTTGAAATTGGCAGGCAAAATCTTGTACTTTGAACTCCTCCTTCACTTTCAACCTGATTCACTTGATACTTGGCATAAATGTTACTCAGGAGTAGTAAAATATCTGTGACCTTGACCTTTGGCCTTGAAATTGGTCTTAAAATTGGCAGGCAAAATCTTGTCGGCGAACTCCTCCTTCACTTTCAACCTGATTTACTTGATACTTGGCATAAATGTTACTCAGGAGTAGTAGATGTGCAAGACACAAATTTCAGGTCTTGTCCGGAGCATATATCCTATACTTTGTTATCTAGCATTACCAAACCTGTTGTGTCAATACATATTGGGTAGTAGATATTCAGGTCTCTGTGACCTTGAACTTAATACCTGGCCTTGAAATGGAAAAAGAACCAGTGTCATTCTGCAAAATCGGACCAGCGCGAACATTTTCATTTTGGCATGAAACATGGGGATTTCGTGTCACAAATCCTCCTTCATTTTTAAAGTTTTCATATGTTTGTTGCAAGCATTGCAGAATTATCTCTTCTTTAACTTTGAGTATTTATGTGTTTTAGTCTTGTTACATGGATAGTTGGTGTCACAAACTTGGATTCGCAATCAAAGCTGCCATGTGGGGGTATTCATCACCTTTAATGATAGTTCTAGTTGAAAATCCTATATACCCGTTTCCAACATCCAGGTACTTGAGGATTACCATTTTCACTGCAAAAAGGCGTCAGTACACGAGGTAAACGTGTTTTCACGCATCAAACAGAGTAGACCCAGATCAGATGGCTCCTATAGGGGCCGTCTGATCAGGGTCTGCTAGGTTTACACCCGTTTCCAACATCCAGGTACTTGAGGATGAAATCTCCGACATACAGAACATGGCATCAAAGGAATAGTCTTTGCCTCGTGAGAAACAGATTATTCGATGAAATTTGATTTCTCTGAAGCTTATATACCGTAAATCATGTGTCATTCAGCTTGGTCAAAGTTTGCTCCACAGTAGGTTTGGTTGCTGTTAGACGTTTACAGGTGTGAATGAGTAACACTAATTAATGCGTTTGTCGGCTTACCAACGCTGTTAGACGTAATTAAGCTGTCGGTGTGCGTGCTGTTTGCATTGCAAACAACTCATAATTACCGACTGTGATATTTGTGTATCAAAGCTGACATAAACTCGGCTTGCATGCTGAGTTATCAGTCAAACCTGACTTTTGCATTCATTTCTTAGTATTCCAAGAACGTTTGTGGGAAGCAGGGATACTTTCACATTAGTGAAATAGATTATTGTGGATTTATGTGAATGTGTCGTTAGTTAATAATCATAAGGAATTTTACTTATAAGTGGATCGACACTAAGGTGGGTAATTTATCTAGTCATTATTTTCAGTACTATTATTGCAATAGTATTCTATACCACGCATAATCCTATTGTTTCCCCCGTTAATATTATTTCGTTCATTCTTTTGAGCTTTAGTTTCTTCATCCCGAAAGTTAGATAGCATCTGAACTTAGATTGGGCAGCTAATTATGCCTACTTTTGCATATAACGAACAGAAATGATTATATTTTAAAGTCTGCATACATTCTGCTTACAAGAAATAGTGTTACGAAATATATCTCACTTATCTAGGTGTGTAATTCGTCCAAATAAATGCATTTTAATCATGATATTAGAATGCTATCTGAATTTATTGCCGTATAATGTAACTCTCACGATGCGTGTGATTTTTACCCTGTCACCGGTTATAAAAATACGTGGCAATAGACACTCCGTTATTAGCTCACCAGAGTACAAAGTGCTCAGGGTGAGCTTTTGTGATCGCCTGATGTCCGGCGTGCGTCGTGTGTCGTGCGTCGTTCGTCGTCAACAATTTGAACCTTTAAAGTTCTTCTCCTCTGAATCTACAGGGGTCTCAGCTTTCATCTTTGGCACATAGCATCATCTGTAGGTCCTCTACAAAAGTTATATAAATTATACCCCTGGGGTCAAAATTGGCCCTGCCCCAGGGGTTTTCAGTTTTCAAAAGAAACATATAGTGAAAACTTTGAACATCATCTCCTCTAAAACTAGAAGGTCCTCAGCTTTCATATTTGGCACATAGCTTCAACTTCAGGACTTCTACAAAAGTTATATAAATTATGCCCCTAGGGGGTAAAAATTGGTCCCACCCAGGGATTGCCAGTTTTTTGTAGCTGACTGCTTAAACAGCCCATGGGATCACTAGTTATGCATAGGAAATACTTTAAAAATATTCTTGTCAGAAACTACATGTCCCAGAGCTTAGGTATTTGGTGTATATATTTACTTAGTATAACTTTATGAGTATAACTTTATGAGTTTTATAAGTATCATAGTTCTGGGGTTAAAATTGGCCCTGCCCTTTGTGTATAGATTTCTTCACATCAGAAACTACAGTCTAAAGGTTTCTCCTTAATATATCAGCCTGCAGAGCTGAGACCAGAGTGAGTTCTTATATAATCACCCTTAGCCTGATCAGTAGAGTAGAAATTGTGTTTAGACAAATAACACACTCATTTAAGATTGAGAAAACTGGATAATTCTCAATATGCAGAACACTCTTAAAGCTTTTTATACGCCCGAAGGGTCGTATTATGTTATGGTCTCCATCGTCTGGCCGTCTGGCTGGGTGTCCGTCCGTCCGTCCGTTAGCAAATTCGTGTCCTGGCTATAACTTACTCATTTTTTCTCCGATTTTCAAAATTCTTTCACACAAATGTTCAGTATCACTTGAAGGTGTGTCGCGTACAAAACCCAATTGTGAACTTTCAAGGTCAAGGTCACAAATAGGGCGTTAGCAATTTTCGTGTCCTTGCTAAAACTTACTCATCTTTTCACCAATTTTCAAAATTCTTTCACACGTATGTTCAGTATCACTTGAAGGTGTGTCGCGTACAAAACCCAATGGTGAACTTTCAAGGTCAAGGTCACAAATAGGGCGTTAGCAATTCTGTCCGTCCGTCCGTTAGCAAATTCGTGTCCTGGCTATAACTTACTCATTTTTTCTCCGATTTTCAAAATTCTTTCACACAAATGTTCAGTATCACTTGAAGGTGTGTCGCGTACAAAACCCAATTGTGAACTTTCAAGGTCAAGGTCACAAATAGGGCGTTAGCAATTTTCGTGTCCTTGGTAAAACTTACTCATCTTTTCACCAATTTTCAAAATTCTTTCACACATATGTTCAGTATCACTTGAAGGTGTGTCGCGTACAAAACCCAATGGTGAACTTTCAAGGTCAAGGTCACAAATAGGGCGTTAGCAATTCTGTCCGTCCGTTAGCAAATTCGTGTCCTGGCTATAACTTACTCATTTTTTCTCCGATTTTCAAAATTCTTTCACACAAATGTTCAGTATCACTTGAAGGTGTGTCGCGTACAAAACCCAATTGTGAACTTTCAAGGTCAAGGTCACAAATAGGGCGTTAGCAATTTTCGTGTCCTTGCTAAAACTTACTCATCTTTTCACCAATTTTCAAAATTCTTTCACACGTATGTTCAGTATCACTTGAAGGTGTGTCGCGTACAAAACCCAATGGTGAAATTTCAAGGTCAATGTCACAAATAGGGCGTTAGCAATTCTGTCCGTCCGTCCGTTAGCAAATTCGTGTCCTGGCTATAACTTACTCATTTTTTCTCCGATTTTCAAAATTCTTTCACACAAATGTTCAGTATCACTTGAAGGTGTGTCGCGTACAAAACCCAATTGTGAACTTTCAAGGTCAAGGTCACAAATAGGGCGTTAGCAATTTTCGTGTCCTTGGTAAAACTTACTCATCTTTTCACCAATTTTCAAAATTCTTTCACACATATGTTCAGTATCACTTGAAGGTGTGTCGCGTACAAAACCCAATGGTGAACTTTCAAGGTCAAGGTCACAAATAGGGCGTTAGCAATTCTGTCCGTCCGTTAGCAAATTCGTGTCCTGGCTATAACTTACTCATTTTTTCTCCGATTTTCAAAATTCTTTCACACAAATGTTCAGTATCACTTGAAGGTGTGTCGCGTACAAAACCCAATTGTGAACTTTCAAGGTCAAGGTCACAAATAGGGCGTTAGCAATTTTCGTGTCCTTGCTAAAACTTACTCATCTTTTCACCAATTTTCAAAATTCTTTCACACGTATGTTCAGTATCACTTGAAGGTGTGTCGCGTACAAAACCCAATGGTGAACTTTCAAGGTCAAGGTCACAAATAGGGCGTTAGCAATTCTGTCCGTCCGTCCGTTAGCAAATTCGTGTCCTGGCTATAACTTACTCATTTTTTCTCCGATTTTCAAAATTCTTTCACACAAATGTTCAGTATCACTTGAAGGTGTGTCGCGTACAAAACCCAATTGTGAACTTTCAAGGTCAAGGTCACAAATAGGGCGTTAGCAATTTTCGTGTCCTTGGTAAAACTTACTCATCTTTTCACCAATTTTCAAAATTCTTTCACACATATGTTCAGTATCACTTGAAGGTGTGTCGCGTACAAAACCCAATGGTGAACTTTCAAGGTCAAGGTCACAAATAGGGCGTTAGCAATTCTGTCCGTCCGTTAGCAAATTCGTGTCCTGGCTATAACTTACTCATTTTTTCTCCGATTTTCAAAATTCTTTCACACATATGTTCAGTATCACTTGAAGGTGTGTCGCGTACAAAACCCAATTGTGAACTTTCAAGGTCAAGGTCACAAATAGGGCTTCAGTATCACTTGAAGGTGTGTTGCATACAAAACCCAATTGTGAACTTTCAAGGTCAAGGTCACAGATAGAGCGTTAGCAAATTTTGTGTCAGACAAATAAAAGATTACTATTACAATAAGCAGTTTTACTCTCCTTGCTATTGCCTTAGCCCTAATAGAGTCCTCATATGCGCAACTTCTGAAGGTTCACACATTGTGTAAATAGAACAGCCTTCGGGCGTATATTGCCCCGTCTCGCGGTGCTCTTGTTTTCATACCTATGCCCTGCATTAAGCTACCAGATATCAATATAGAGCAGATCTGTTGTGAATTTCAGCTTAAATCTTTGCATGCTGGGTAATTTTTTCATCTGCTAAATTGTTGTCTGCAGCATATTCATAAGTTATCCTAACTACTCACTTTCTTTCTAAGTTTTTCAGAAGTTCAGTCTCATTGACAAACAGTTTGGATATCAGATCAGGCCCAACATTATGTTGGCCCTGATCTGGATCCAAACCGTTTGCATAGGTCATTAGTGGTGGGAGAATCCCACTACACACTTTCTTTTAAGTTTTTCAGAAGTTCAGTCTCATTTACAAACAATTTGGATATCAGATAGGCCCCACATTATGTGGGGCCTGATCTGGATCCAAACTGTTTGCATAGGTCATTAGTGGTGGGAGAATCCGCCTCTAGCATCCAAAGAATTAATTCAAGTTCCAGTGGTCTATGCTCTATCCATTCTTTCACTACATTCTTTCAGCATCATGTTTAGGTCCTCTACAAAAGTTATATAAATTGTGTTCCTGGGGTCAAAATTGGCACCGCCCCTGGGGTGTTAAGTTTTCAATAGGTACATATAGTGAAAACTTTGAAAATCTTCTCCTCTGATTGTCTGGTGAGCGATGTCAGGGCCATTCTGACCCTCTTGTATGAATTATGACCCTGGGGTCAAAATTGGCCCCGCCCCAGGGGTGGGAAGTTTTCAATAGAAACAAATAGTGAAATCTTTGAAATTCTTCTCCTCTGAAACTGAAAGGCTCTCATCTTTCATATTTGGCACAGAGCATCATGTTCAGGTCCTCTACAAAAGTTATATAAATTATGGCCCTGAGGTCAAAATTGGCCCCGCCCCAGGGGTGGGCAGTTTTCAATAGAAATATATAGTGAAAACTTTGAAAATCTTCTCCTCTGAAACTAGAAGGTTCTCAACTTTCATATTTGGCACATAGCATCATGTTCAGGTCCTCTACAAATATTATATAAATTATGGCCCTGGGTTTAAAATTGGCTCCGCCCCAGGGGTGGGCAGTTTTCAATGGAAACAAATAGTGAAATCTTTGAAAATCTTCTCCTCTGAAACTGGAAGGCGCTCAGCTTTCATATTTGGCACAGAGCATCATGTTCAGGTCCTCTACAAAAGTTATATAAAATATGCCCCTGGGGCCAAAATTGGCCCCGCCCCAGGGGTGGGAAGTTTTCAATAGAAACATATAGTAAATCTTTGAAAATCTTCTCCTTTGAAACCAGAAAGTTCTCAGCTTTCATATTTGGCACATAGCATCATGTTCAGGTCCTCTACAAAAGTAATATAAATTATGCCCCAGGGGTGGGCAGTTTTCAATAGAAACAAATAGTGAAATCTTTGAAAATCTCCCCTGAAGCTGGAAGGCTCTCAGCTTTCATATTTGGCACAGAGCATTATGTTTAGGTCCTCTACAAATGTTATATAAATTATACCCCTAGGGTCAAAATTGGCCCCGCCCCAGGGGTGGGCAGTTTTCAATAGAAACATATAGTGAAAACTTTGAAAATCTTCTCCTCTGAAACTGGAAGGTTCTCTGAAAATCTTCTCCTCTGAAACTGGAAGGATCTCAGATTTCATATTTGGCACATATCATCATGTTTAGGTCCTCTATAAAAGTTATATAAATTATGGCCCTGGGGTTAAAATTGGCCCCGCCCCAGGGGTGGGCAGTTTTCAATAGAAACAAATAGTGAAATCTTTGAAAATCTTCTCCTCTGAAACTGGAAGGCGCTTAGCTTTCATATTTGGCACAGAGCATCATGTTCAGGTCCTCTACAGAAGTCTATTAATTATTGCCCTGGGGTCAAAATTGTCCCCGCCCCAGGGATGGGCAGTTTTCAATGGAAACAAATAGTGAAAACTTTGAAAATCTTCTTCTCTGAATCTGGAAAGTTCTCAGCTTTCATATTTGGCGCATAGCATCATGTATAGGTCCTCTACAAAAGTATATGAATTATGGCCCTGGGGTCAAAATTGGCCCCGCCCCAGGGGTGGGTAGTTTTCAGTAGAAACATACAGAGAAAACTTGAAAATCTTCTCCTCTGAAACTGAAAGGTTCTCAGCTTTCATATTTGGCTCATAGCACCATGTTCAAGTCCTCTACAAAAGTTATATAAATTATGCCCCTGGGGTCAAAATTGGCCTGCCCCAGGGCCGGCTAGTATTCTATAGAAACATATAGTGAAAACTTTGAAAATCTTCTCCTCTGATTGTCTGGTGAGCGCTTCAGGGCCATTCTGGCCCTCTTGTTTCTTAACACATTGTCAGGCTGATACACAGTGTACATCATTATGAGACGCTGAGTTTCATGGTGTCTCATCTAGATCCAAACTACATGTAGTTATTTTAATGGTTATAACAAAGTCACAAGTACAGTGTTGAAGGTTGAAATACTAGACAAGATAACTTGGGAGGAAAATAACCAAATTAGGTCAACTAGACATACAGGGATTTGTTTTCAATTTAACACTTTGCATATTTTCATTCCTTTGCAAACAGAGTAGACCCATATTAGACGGCTCCTTGTAGGAACTGTTTGATCAGGACTTGCTCTCTTTGCTTATGGAATTACATGTATATAAGTTTGATATTGCTATTTTTGTTGAGGGAAAAGGTCCCTTGAATATTTTAACTTTTAAGTGAATGAATATTCATGAAGTGACATTCACGCATAAATGTTCACGAGGAAAAGAGTTAAGTTAATTGTTAGAATTGCTGAATGCTAACATTTGAATGTAAGTCTGGATGCAGAGTATATTAGTGTGATAAAATGGCAGTAAAGAAAGGAAATTATAAATAACATATCAATATCATATCCTCAAGGCTCCCAACGATCAGGACCTGCACTGTTTGTCGTTGAAAATTCTCGAGCACATTTTACCCTTTGATATTAAGTGCAAAAGATACTATGATTAACAATACATGTATATGGAGACGAACAAGCATAATTAGAAAATCTAAACAAGATATTTTTAATAACACCTATCTTGCTGCAGCTCATTAGAATAAAAGATATGGTTCAGCTGAGAAATAATAGATTTTGATAGATCTGGTCCTGATGTTATAAAACGTTATGCTTTAGTCTGAGATAATTCTCAAGCATCTGATTGGTCAGATTCTGAGCTTGCTACTTGAGCATGATCCCAGACTCAGAAGTTATACAACATTGGACTCAGTATGCACCATATCTACAGCCTAGAATATGACTGCAATCCTTCCATGACAGGAAGTGTAAGTTTCAAATACACTGATATAACCCTTTACCCAATAGATAAGTTTTTTTTTAAACCTTTCCCTGTTCTATATCCTGTCCAAACACCTACTGAATATTCATGAGGAAAAATAATATAACGAAATATGGAAGGTTGAGCATTGTAGCCATTTTAGAAAGTAAAGAAACAGATCTTTCAAATTCCATTAGCAAACAGAGCAGATCCTCTAGGAGCCATCTGATCTTGGTCTACTCTGATTGCAGATGCGTTAAAACACGTTTATATGAGGGAAAGGGTTAACTTCTTCGCAAACAGATTAGACAGCTGTATGAGTCATCTGATCAGGATCTGTTCTGTTTGCTTGTGGAATTGTATACATTAGATTAGTTTCTTCCAAGGCGGAGTCTCTTGTTTGTTAGTCGTTGTAATAATTAACTCATTCTCTCCCAGACTATTTTTAGATCCAACCTCTTTGAATAAATCTACCGAAAAGGAGCATTAACTATAGAAAAGGGTAATTTTTGAACTGTGTAGTTTTGAAACCATTGTGATAAATAGAGCATTTGCTCTAATGAGCAAATGCTCTATTTATCACAATGGTTTCAAAATTGACATTTACATAGGCGCAATAAAGCGACAGTAGGAAAGAATGAGTTAAGCTTATTTTCTGTTCACAAACACATTTATATATCTTACATGAATATCCATAGAGTAAAGGGTTAATTTCCATTATGTTTTCCACTATACGAGCACAGAAACGGGAAACAATTCATGCAATGCAAACAGTGTAGAGCCTGACCAGTATCTACGTGACTTGTGTGCTTTCATTGTTTGACGTCATTAGTATGTTGGTAGCAAACCTTGGAACAGTGTTGATCCTTATCAGATGTTACATCTGTTTTTATCAAGTAAAGGATTTATTAATGGGAAGGGCTTTTAAAGCAAACCAATATAATTAGTTACCTGTAGACAACCGTGATAAACTTTGTTACCATAATGTTGTATTCATATTTGAATAGTTTCAAGATGAATATTAAAGTGTCGATGGAGACTTCGTCTTGCCTTGTACTTTTCTTGTTTACCGACAATTATCAAGCTACTTCCAATCAACCCCTGAAACAGGTATCTTCCTCGTATGCAGCACAATTTGGTTCATATAAGGGTTTTTAGGACCTGGCATTGAAACTACAGGACCCCTATAAGAATCACATTTTCTGTCTGTACGTCCGCTCACACGAATTGATGGTTAGGTGACACTGAGAACAAAATCTTTTGTGTTTACAATGGGAAAACATTGTTTTTATGCATGAAATATTTATTTAAAGATGGATTCAAGGGAAACTCGGGCACAGAGTTCCTGAAAAACGACGACACAGGTGGTTTAAATTTGATCTCGATCCGGTAAGAACTGAAAAAAATTCTCGATTCAAATTCAGTGACAAAGTAAATTGAAATGGACAGTAGGTAAAACTTTACTCAAGAAAAATGTTTTTCTACGCTTTTGCAAACAGAGTAGAACCAGATCAGGCGGCTCCTGTAGGAGCAGTCTGGATCTGCTCTGTTTGCTTATGATATAATATAGACAATCCTACAGTTTCTGCCATGGCTAAACATTCCTGTACTATTATAAAAATAAATCTGGGTCCATGCTTATAAAACTTTTAGTTGAGTCTGAGTTCGTTCTCAAGTTTTTGATTGGTCAGATTTGAGCCTTTGGCTCAAATCTGACCAATCAAAAGCTTGAGAACTCAAATCTGACCAATCAAAAGCTTGCGAACGAACTCAGACTCAACTAAAACGCTTTATAAGCAGTGACCCAGATGATATTCATGAGGTCGTTGTTACGTTCATGAATATTCATGTTGGAAATATTTATCCATTATCATACTGTACACATATCTACCCAAACTCTGCTATTTTCTAGCTTCCTATTCGTTCAAGCTACATGTATTTGATAACCCTCTGGCCAACTGCCAAATAGCTTGTATCCTAATCAGACGCCAATATGCCCGCTTGACTTTATTTGCTAACGAAAACTGCATATTGTCCTGCTATGGGCAGTTTTGTTTACTTAACTCATTCCCTCCTAGATTATTTATAGACCGACCTTTTTTAATAATTCTAAAACTAAAAGGAGCATTTACTAGAGAAAAATGATTTTTAGAAATGTGTAGTTTTGAAACCATTCTGATAAGTAGAGCATTTGCTCCTAAGGAACAAATGCTCTTTTAATCACAATGGTTTCAAAAAGTTGACTTTTATAGAGGCGTCAGTGGGAGGAAATGGGTTAAACTGGCGTCTGACCCGGAACACGACGTGCTGAAGATGAGGTAATGGGATCACTTGTCAGCCGCTCACAATTTCCCTCAAACGATACACTAGAGACCGCTGATTGAAAGATATGCAACATGTGGGTGTTTTATCGAACTTGTTAACAGAATTGCAGTTTTTTTGTAAAACTCCGGAGGGAAGAAACAACTTTAATAACCAATTTACTCCCACGATCCCTTAAATGGGGAATAGGCAAACAGTGGAGAGCTATATCAAACGGTTCATTAAGGAGTCCTGTGAACAGGGTCTGTATTGGGTTTTATACCTGCCCAAATAACGCTTACTATGCGGGGCACGAGTAGACCCAGATGAGAGGGCTCCTAGAGGAACCCATACTGTGCGGGGCACAATTCACTATTGCCGTTTGCAAACAGTGTAGATCCAGATGAGAGGGCTCCTAAAGGAGCCCTCTCATCAGGGTCTACACTTTGTCATGTTGCACTATCTTTAGAACAATCCCTAAATATTCACCGTAGGCCTGGCCTGTTACTATCAAATGTTTTCAATTGCACATATTCCACCCACATGCGAAATGAATGGACTCTGAATTTCGATTTGGACAAGTTTATCAGACAAAATGGCAATACATGTGTTTACCCTATTTACTCCATAAATACGCCTTTGCAAAAAGAGTAGATCTAGATCGGACGGCTCCTATAGGTACCGTCTAATCAGGGTCTGCTCTGTTTGCTTATGATATAATATAGATGTGATTCTTCAATTTTTGACATAACCAAAACTTCTGTCCATATGTTATTAAACAATATTAATCTAATTAATAGCCATGATGTCATTATTTCTTAAATGCATATTCATGGAGTAAAGGGGTTTGTAACAGTTCGTCTCATATCAATACCAGTGGGCAGACTATCAATCTGACTTGTTCAAACTTGTAATTTGTGAAATAACATGGCATGGGTTTGACAAATTTCAATCTGCCTCATTCAATACGAGTGCAGACCCGTCTTTTTGACGTGAATCAAATAGTGTGACATGTAATAACCTGATTAAATTGTAACTCTAGGGATGGTCAGGACGACTATCAATTTATTTCGTTTGCAAGCAACTGTCTGAAATTAGAAATAAATACATAAAGAAATATTACGATACTAACCTAGCGTGTTGTTGCAAAGTACAGAGACAAATGGTTGTTTAGCTAACATTTAGCTTCCGCAATAACATGCTTAATAACGTGGCTTTTAAAAACGTCATTGTGTTTAATGAGAAAATTGACCACAGCATGTCGATGTTTTCTTTTTGTTCGCTATACATGTACAGTAAAACCTCTATATAACGGCCACTAGATTATGTTAATTAGTTGATATTCAGGGCAGGTGGTAGCATAAAACAAGGCAAAAGTAAAACAGAACGCTCCTATAGGAGCGTTCTGTTTAACTTTCACCTTGCTTTAAGCAGCCACCTGCTTTTAACACAAAATACTTGGTGTAATTCAGTGACCGTTATAGAGAGGTTTTACTGTACTATTATATGTCATGTCATAAAACTACTGTATCTACACGACGACGTGTAATTGCAATGAGGTAAAAGTTCCTACAAGAATCTGTTCTGTTCTGGTCTGTTCTTATGTACTGGTATTTTTTGTAAAAATAAAAAACGTAAGTCATTGTTCTTCGTGATAGAGACAACATTTTACGACTTTGCAAACAAAGTAACAGTTTTGTCTGCTGGGTTTGCTTATGGAATTGAATACAGTAAAACCTCTCTATAACGGCTACTTAATTACATCAGGTATTTTGTGTTAAAGGCAAGTGTCTGCTTAAAGCAAGGTAAAAGTAAAACAGAACGCTCTTATAGGAGCGTTTTGTTTTACTGTCACCTTACTTTAAGCTGCCACCTGCCCTAAATGCTAACTAATTAACATAATTCAGTGGCCGTTATAGAGAGGTTGTATTGTAGCTCTGGTTTTACAGTTTTCTATTATACCAGTATAACAAAATAGTCAATAAATAGTCGAGGTGCCATTGGTTCTTTCATGAATATTCAACAAGTAAATCACAACGTGTTTTTATTTTCAAGCAGCTTTGATCTAGAGGAGTCGCCAAGTAACTACTTACTAGGCGGTTCATTGGGACCCAATCTGTTTTAGACGCTGTCAAAAGTTCTCGAACGCTTGCACGAATTAGAGTAACAATAAGCAAACGGAGAAAACCCTAATTAGACGGATCCTTCATGAGCCGTCTGGTCTGGATCTACTCTGTTTGCGAGGACGCATACGGTATTTATATAGCAAAGAGTTAATGTAATGGTGACGTCATTAGTTCTTTCATGCATATTCAAGAAGTAAATCCCGCCCCGTTTTTCATGTGCGAGCAGCTTGTTTCTAGAGGCGAGGCCGAGTAATTACTAACTAGACGTCTCATTGGGACTCAAGCTGTTTAAGACCCTTTCCCTGTTCTATGTTTATTCCAAAGTTCAATACAGTAAAACCTCTCTATAGCGACGACTAAATTACATCAAGTATTTTGTGTTAAAGGCAGGTGGATGCTTAAAGCAAGGTGAAAGTTTAACAGAACGCTCCTATTGGAGCGTTCTGTTTTACTTTCACCTTGCTTTAAGCAACCACCTGCCCAAAATACCAACTGATTAACACAATTTAGTGGTCGTTATAGAGAGGTTTTACTGTACCAGCTGAATATTTATAGACAAGACAGTGTTCATGAAATATGGAAGGTCGAACATTATAGTAAAGAAACACATTTTTCAAATTCCATTAGCATACAGAGCAGACCCTGATCAGATGGCCGTTATAGGTGCCGTCTGATCTGAGTCTAACCTGTTTGCAAATACGCGAAAACACGTTTATATGAAGGAAGGGATTAAAGGCTGTTAAAGGTTTCTCGAATGCTTGCACGAATTAAAATAACAATCGAAACCTGTCAGCGGTTTTGCAAGCATTGTTCACATAACAAGTAGAGTTACATGTAACCCTTCCCTTGTTGGATATTTATGTCAGAAATAAGTACATCGTGAATATTTATTAGCCGGATTTTAATAATGACGTGTACACAGGGCATGTTTTCGTATTGGTAGAAACTGTTGAGCCAGATCTATTATAAGTCCATAAGCAAACAGCAGACCCAGCTCTGACGACTCCTACAGGGGCCATCTGATCTACTTCGACTCTGTCTGCAAATGCGCGGAAAAGAGTTTGTATGAAGAAACGAGTTTTACCCTTCCAACGTTAACCATTCGCTTGCTATGCACGTCAATATAACTTCCTGTAAATAGTGAAAACCCAGATGAGACAGCTCCTTCAGGGGCTGTCTCATCAGGGTCTGCACTATTTACAAGTTGATTGTGCAACCAGTGCACTCCACAGCAGTGATTGCACAGCGAAATACTTGTACACAATGAAGATATATGTAATTATACAACAGAGCATGGGTAAAGAAGGAGAAATGTATTTTAAAATTCAGCAAGAGAAGGGTTAAGATGCAGAGTGGAATAGCCCATCAGTGTTTAACTATAGATTCTACTCTGTGTGAAAGGCTTGACTTTGCTACAGAGCTTTGAATTACAAACAGTATAGACTCGGATCAGAGGGCTCCTTCAGGAGCCCTCAGATCTGGGTATACGCTGTTTGCAAATTACAGTACATGCATGCCCCGCATTCAATGGGTCAAGCTATTTAAAGACTGACCAATAACTTGGACTACGTCCGTTTTCATAACATTCGTATAACAACAATAGGCCTACGCTGAAATATGATAAATGTACAGTGTTGAGTGAAGAGGACTAATTGCAACATTAGTGTAGGCCTACAGTTTGGAACGTATGAGACACAGAACAAACTGCATGACCCATTGTTTATGGAAACGACTTCCAAATAACGGTGACAACAGTTTAGAACCCTATGTGGAACAGAACAAGCTATAAACAGAGAAAAATCTTCCAAATAACGGATAGGCCTATAGAGGATCTGTTGCGAGTTGTCTTTTAAAATCACATGTTCCTAAACGAGCCTTAGAAAATGTCATTAAGCGAGCCTTGGCGAGCTTAATAACATTTTCTTGGTGAGTTTTGGAACCTGTCATCTTAAAAGACAACGAGCATCAGATTCTTTTTCTCACATAACAAATAAGTGCATTTTCGCCGTTTAAATGACATGTAAACATCGGTTTCCATGGTTTGACGTCATATCTGATGTATGGCGTCATATATACGTTCTAAAGTGATCTTACACGTGTTACAGATTATAAGGGAACCCGTTGTTCTAACTCGGAGATAAGAGAAGGTATTTGAGAAACAACGGTTTGGAACTTTATGACACAGAATAAACTGCGTAACACACTGTTTATGAAAATAAACAGAGAAAATGCTTCCAATTAAGGAAGAAAAAAGTTTCAAAACAGTTTAAAATTTTCACGTGGGAGTTGTAATAGTTATGTACGAAGCCATTGATTCTGTGGTGTAGTTTAGAAGGTTTAGTTCACTTTATATCACCCGCTTTATTGCAACAAAGAATAAGATATTACAACGAAAGCGTGTCGTAACAGTCTATTTATGTAACCATAAACCCAATGTCTCGT
Source organism: Azorinus chamasolen (assembly GCA_963576725.1). Lineage (NCBI taxonomy): Eukaryota > Metazoa > Mollusca > Bivalvia > Cardiida > Solecurtidae > Azorinus > Azorinus chamasolen. The sequence continues at coordinate 62,552,265 of OY755237.1, forward strand.
TAACCATTTCCCTCATATAAATGCAAGGTCACGCTTTTGCAAACAGAGTAGACCTAGATCAGACGGCTCCTGTAGGAGCCGTCTGATCAGGGTCTGCTCTGTTTGCTAAAGAATTTGTCATAGATAGGACTAATCAGTTTCTAACAATACCAAAAATCCTCGTATACATATGTTATTATTGCTTAAGTGAATATTAAACAGGGAAAGGATTAATAAGCATATAAGAAATAATGACATAATGGATATTAATTGGATGATGTTTTGTAATGACATATGAACACACAGCTTTTTATTTGCTATGATAGAAAGTTTAGAATCAGATCAGTATTGTTTAATAAGCACACATGGCGCGGCTCCTACAAGAGCCATCTGATTTGGATCTACTCTGTTTAAAAAAGAGCCAAAATGCATAAACATAGCTTAAACAGTTCAGAAGCGTTTATTAGTTACAGAAGTCAAGAAAGATAATCACGCTGAAGACCATATCAAGAATGTAAACCGGCATAGTTATTTCCCCTTTTGAGCTACATTTTATATTTTCTGTAATTTATAATAATGCACGGGACATAGTTTGTCCTAAGATTGAACGAATCGGAAGGTAAATTTACGACATACAGTGAAACCTCTCTAAACCAGTATTCTAGTAGAGACTAATTTAGATAAGGCAGGTGTCTTCTTAATGCAGGGTGAAAGTCATGCAGAAAGTTTCACCCTGCATTAAGCAGCCACCTGTCTCAAAGACCGATATTTATACTAAATTGAACGTCCGGTTTAGAGGGTTTTACTGTTTAATATTTACAGGATACATGTCAAATGTAGCATTACCCTAAATAACTAATACTTAGGACAGACGGACTTAGGCATATAGGGCAGACCCAGATCAAACTGCTCCAGGCCTCCTCTGTATCCAAACGTTATGCAAAGTTAATCACGGATTCGCTGGTCGCATGCGAAAGTCTGAACGTATAATCCAAGTCTGAACGTATAATCCAAGTCTGAACGTATAATCCAAGTCTGAACGTATAATCCAAGTCTGAACGTATAATCCAAGTCTGAACGTATAATCCAAGTCTGAACGTATAATCCAAGTCTGAACGTATAATCCAAGTCTGAACGTATAATCCAAGTCTGAACGTATAATCCGCAAATACACAACTGTTTCTTATCTACGGAAATTACATTACAGTAAAACCTCTCTATAACGGCCGCTAAATTACATCAATTACTCGTATTTTGTATTAAAGGCAGGTGGGCAAGGTGAAAGTAAAACAGAACGCTCCTATAGGAGCGTTCTGTTTTACTTTCACCTTGCTTTAAGCAACCACCTGCCCTAAATACCAACTAATTAACATAATTTAGTGGCCGTTTTAGAGAGGTTTTACATTATAACGCTTCACCTGTTGTATAATGACTTTTGCTTGAAATACAGCCTGTTGTGGTTCGTATCTTTCTTTTATCGTTCAAGCTTTTGAGAAACAACTGGCCGACTGCCAGATAGTTTGGCTTCTGATCAGACTGCACGTTACTCGATGTCACAACTGATCCCAACCTGTTTGTAAATGCGAGTTTGATCGATATTAGTAGTAGAAGAGTTAGCATTTACAAACAATATTAATCTGTTTATATATCTGGCGGGTTTTGTCTCAATGTTTATAGCCTTTCATGGATTTTATTTATATGCATGTTTATTGCACTCGTCCAGATGCATGTATCGACACGTGAAACATGTTTCGCGCCGACTCATCGTTTAAGTTCGAATATAGCATCGTTTATCAGTTATTTGGCATATCTAACCCTTTACTCTATGAATATTCATGTTAGGAATAATGATGTCATTAACATTAATAAAGTTTTTAAATAAGTTTTAGATAAGTTGTTAATTAAATTGTTAATATGGCATATTTACACAAGACATTTTTACTCAAGCAGAAACCATATCTATATATCTATATTATTCCATAAGCAAACAGAGAAGATCCTGATCAGACGGCTCCTGTAGGAGGCGTCTGATCTGGGTCTACTTTATTTGCAAAGGCATAGAAAGGCGTATTTATGGAGGAAATGGCAAAGTCAACAGTTTGTATCTGAGATAGCTGGCTAATTTATTACCCCAAAACGGGTGCTTAGTGAATAAGGTTCAGTTACACTTTACAAACAATCGCCATTAACACTTGAGCTCAAGATACGCTTTTTACGAATTTGCAAATCGCACATTAACCCTTGTAATCATAAATACGCTTTCTACACCTTTGCAAACATAGTAGACCCAGATCAAAACCTCTTTTAGGAGCTGTCTGATCGAAGTTTTGTTATGTTTGTTGATGAAATATACAGCGGAACCTGTCTTAACCCATTACCTCATAGGCTATTTTTAGATACAAACCCTTTGAATAAATCTACCGAAAAGGAGTATTAACTGGAGAAAGGGAAACTTTAAGAATTTTGCAGTTTGAAACCATTGTGATAAATAGAGCATTTGTTCCTATAGGAGCAAATTCTCTATTTATCACAATGATTTCAACTACATGTAGTGACTTTTACAGAGTCGTCAAAAGTCGTTAATATGAGGGAATGGGTTAAGCGGCCATCAAAAACAGGTCTCATTATGGATCTATAAGGCAGGCGGTAGCTTACTGCAGGTGAAAGATAATGCAGAAAGCTATTACATTTGCCCCACATTAAGCAATCACCAGCTTTTTTAAGACTTCATGTAAGAAATAATGACATCATGAATATCATATAGTTTATTTTATTTTGACACCTGAACACAGGGATGTTTGGTAATGGCAAAAACTGTAGAATCATATCTATATTATATCATAAGCAAACAGAGCAGACCCTGATCAGACGGTTACTATAGGAGCCGTCTGAACTGGGTCTTTTCTGTTTGCAAAGGCATAGAAATGCGTATTTATGAAGTAAAGGGTTAGATCTAAAACTCTTGAACACGGAATGGAATTTGTCTGTCATGAATATTCATTAGATAAAGGTTTACCTTTGAGTGAAGACCCTCGGTGAAGTGGGGGACACATTAAATGCTCTGACGTTTACCCACCAGTGCCTGTATTTTGAATGAAACAATGTTTTAATGTAATATTGTTACATGTACGTCGGAGGCATTGTCTAATCGTGCAGGAGAACAGATATAAGAAACAGATTGATGAATATCAGTGCAATAAATGATTCTCCTATTCGAGATAAAAACATCTTCTAGCCAGATGACACATCTGTGTATTCTGTCCCTTCAAATGAGTTAACCTTTTCCTACATATAAACGTGTTTACACGCATTTGCAAACAAAGCAGACCCAGATCAGACGGATCGTACAGGAGCCGTCTGACCAGGATCTGCTCTGTTTGCTTACAGGTGGTAGCTTAATGCATCACCTTTGTGAGCTTTCTGTATTACTTTTGCCCAGCATGAAACAACCGCCTGCTTTTACAGACACGACGTCAACCATTTTCGTGCTAAAAACATTATGTAGGCCTATGCCAAACCTGATCTGTTGCATGTTTACTGTTTTTCTGATTCGTACAAGCGTTCAAGAGTAACTTTCCTCCATAAATATGCCTTTCTGCGCCTTTGTAAAAATAACCCTTTGAAACCATTGTGATAAATAGAGCATTGGCTAATATAGGAGCAATTGCTCTATTTATCACAATGGTTTCAAACTACAAAATTCTAAAATTTTCCTTTTCTCTAATTAATACTCATTTTCTGTAGATTTATTCAAAGTGGTTGAATCTAGAAATAGCCTGTGGGGGAATGGGTTAACCGAATGTCAAACAGCTTGGCGCCTGATGAGACGCCAAGTCACTCGGCGTCTCATCTGGATCCAAGCTGTTTTCAAATGCGAGTCAGGCCGCGCTGAGCAGTTTAACCCTTCGCTTGCTTTTCACGTCAATATATCTACCTGTAAATAGTGAAGACCCAGATGAGACAGCTCCTGCAGGAGCTGTCTCATCAGGGTCTGCACTATTTACCAGTTGATTGTGCAACCAGTGCACTCCACAGCAGTGATTGCACAGCGAAATACTTGCACACAGTGAATATATATGTAATTATACAACAGGGCATGGGTAAAGAAGGAGAAATGTATTTTAAAATTCAGCAAGCGAAGGGTTAAGGGTTAATGAAATACGTGGTCAGATTATCGAGACTCTACTGTGCTAGGGCATACTACATTCTAATCACGGGTGACAAAGACCTAGTAGGACCGGAATGTTAGATAAGAGTTTTCATAACATTAATAATATATCAATTCTCACCCAGGAAAGTGTAAGTACTTATTACTAAATACTGGGGAGATTTTACCCTTTTTGTGCTACTTACGACAAGACTGGCGTATGAAATTAGATTGGATACAAGCTATTTGTTAAATGACCAAATTGGTATTTCTTTAAAATAAATGAATTACAACGAAACTTGCACAAAATGGCATTCACTTTCTTATAGTCTAACTCTTATTTAAAACACTTTACGGTAATAAAAACAGAATCGATATCATTATACTGGCATTTACAGACCGTTAACCCTTATTAGCTATTTTTAGATCCAACCTCTTTGAATAAAAATAACAAACTGGAATATTTACTAAAGAAAGGGGCAAATTTGGGATTGTGTAGTTCTGAAACCATTGTGATAAATAGATTTATCGCAATGGTTTCAAAAAGTGACTTCTACGGATGCGTCAAAAGGCGTCAATATGAGGTAATAGGTTATGCTGAAAAAATAGTTTGGATCTTGAAGAGACGCCAACTTGTTCGGTGGCTCGCCAGGAACAAAGATGTTTGCAAATGCCACCCAGGTCCCGCTTAGCATCAAAAGGGTTAACACATGTTGTGGGTTAACCCTTAAAGAGCTGAATCTTCAGATGGACTATTCCAAATTGAAAAAGGTCAAGCTTATGACGGATATTTAGGGATTTTTCTAAAGAAAAGTATAACATGACAAACAGTGCAGATCCTGATGAGAGAGCTCCTCTATGAACCCTCTCATCAGGGTCTACACTGTTTGCTGAGATCATGTGTGACTCATGTCCCGCAATGTAACGGTTAAGTCTCTTTTCATTCCATAGGCCTATGATTGATTATTACCACAGCAAAAATAATATTGAAAAGTTTCTCCCCCGGATTGCCCGATCTTTAACATGCGGAATCAAATATCGTCATCTAAACGACCCGCCTCACGTTTGAAAATATAAGTATGATTCTCTTTTTTCTACAAAACACAATTTATGTGTCATCTTGGACATGATGCAGGAATTTTATTTTTCAAAATCACAATTGTTCGTAATAGAGATACAATGTAATAAATGGGCCATTTACTGTACTAAGAAGCCTTTTAACGCTTTTGGAAACAGAGTAGACTCAGATCATACAGTTCCTGTGGGGAATGACTGACAAGGGTATGCTCTGTTTGCTTATAAAACATTACAAATATTATGCAACAGTTTATTTCATGATTAAATATTCCTTTGTTCATATCGAGGGTTTGGCGCAAAACTATTGTAACTCCTTCACAAAGTGAAGGAGTTACAATAGTTTTGCACCAAGCCCTCGATATGTCATTATGAATAATTAGTTGATTATTATTCATAAATTCTTTATTTCTTACTAGAATATCTCAGGGAGTAAAGGGTAAACCCTTTCCCTCTTATAAACGCATTTTCACGCATTTGCAAACAGAGTAGACCCAGATCAGACGGCTCCTATAGGACGATCAGGGTCTATTCTGTTTGGGTATGACATGATATAAATCTGATTCTACAGATTTTATCAAAGCAAAACGTTTCCTTGAACAATTCACATTATTTAAAAAATCAGCTTATAATTATTCATGATGTCATTATTTCTTTCTTGAATATTGAACAGGGAAAGGGTTAATAACACATTTACGTACAGCATGCCTCAGGTGTAAAATACGAGAGCCATTCAGTTTGTATAATCCTTCAATCACATGCTGTTCAACACACATAACTAGTGTCACAACGTGCTATTTATTTCTAAAACTTATTCAAACTTTTACAAATCTAACTTACGGTTTTTTAGTTAAAACCTACTAGGTCACTAGGCTACCTTCATCATCCTGTTACTCAGTTTCGACCACAAACTTCTGACATTGTAGTTTACCTATTGTCAATGGTGAGTTGTAGTTTACTTACTTCCCAGGATGAGTTGTAGTTTACCTATTGCCCAGGTCGAGTTGCAGTTTACCTATTGTCCGGGGCTAGTTGTACCTTACCTACTGCCCAGGGTGAGTTGTAGTTTACCTATTGCCCGTGGCAATTTGCAGTTTACCCATTGTCCAGGGTGAGTTGTAGTTTACCTACTGCCCAGGGTGACTTGTAGTTTACCTACTGTCCAGGGTAAGTTGTAGTTTACCTACTGCCAAAGGTGAGTTGTAGTTTACCTATTGTGCAGGGCGAGTTGCAGTTTACATATTGTCCAGGGCGAGTTGTAGTTTACCTACTGCCCAGGGTGAGTTGTAGTTTACCTATTGCCCAGGGTGAGTTGTAGTTTACCTACTGCCCATGGTGAGTTGTAGTTTACATATTGCACAGGGTGAGTTGTAGTTTGCATATTGTCCAGGGTGAGTAGTACAATGTAGTTTACATATTGCACAGGGTGAGTTGTAGTTTACCTATTGCCCTATTGCACAGGGTGAGCTATAGTTTACCTACTGTCCATACATCGACGGTCCGATCGTCCGTCAACAATAAATTCAAATTAATTAAAAACTACTGCATTGAAGTTCCTTAGCTGTGCATGGGTTTGTCTTAGAAATGACCCACTACACCACACATGGTATTGGCTTCCATGATGGGTACAGCAATCAACATAATCATTCACTGGTACCAACCATTGACATCGTTAGGTTCAGGAAACAGTACATGGCCCTGATCGGAAGGCTCCTTCAGGAGCCATCATATCTGGGTCTACATCGTTTGACTATGTCCTTTGTAAGGGACACTGTGAACAAATGGGGTAAATAGAGAAAGATTACTTTATAAGTTTTCATGTCTCAGATTTGTACGTTTTGTACACACATAAAACGATATGACAAAACATGCTCAATTTGAAATATTAATGTTGTTTTCAGGTTTTGTTCGGCATTAACTCTTTACTCTGTATATACCCTTGCGAACGGAGAAGCCTAAATTAGATTGCTCGTTTGATACAAAATTAGATAAGACAGGATTAGATACATGTACAAATATACAATTTATTTAAAGTCGGTAAGACAATCAACACACAGCATACGCACTCAGGAGCTTTGGAACCGAATGTAGAAGCCGTATGGTAATGATCTGTGTCCATGCTTTTAAAGCTTTTTAGTTGAGTCTGAGTTTGTTCTCAAGCTTTTGATTTGTCAGATTTGAGCCAAAGGCTCAAATCTGACCAATCAAAAGCTTGAGAACGAATTCAGACTCAACTAAAATGTTTTATAAGCATGGATACAGGTCTGTTTACATGTACGTATGGGACAATGTAGATCTGAGTCGATAGTTTCTGCCATGACCAAACCTGCATGTGTTCATATGAAAATCGAAAAAAAATCATCTATTTGATATTCATGGAGTTATATTTTGTTATATGAATATTTATTAGGTCAAGGGTTTATATGCTCTAGATTGCTGAGCAAAGCACACGCCATTCAGAGTAACTGAAAACGTGTTTGTCAGTTTAATAGAACAGATCATATCTTTATTTATGGACCTCATGGCAAAACAAACCTACAAATACATTTAAATCATCTTCTGACTTGTTAGTACAGTAAAATCCTTCTAAAGGGACCACCAATAAAGAGGTCTAGTTCTAGGTATTAAAGACGGATGGTAGCTAAAAGCAGGGCGAATGTTATGCAGGAAGCTTTTACATGAGTTATCTACATTACTTAAGCCCTGCATTAAGCAACTGCATGCTTTTGAAGACACTTAAGTTCATATGAATGACTTAGAGGGTTTTTACTGTTCAATGGAGTTCATAAGTAATCCGGGGATATTGAACCGGCAATGTGTAAAAAGGCGAAGTTAAACCCACACATTTTCCAATCCTTTCAACACTATGGATACATTTGTGACGAGACTTGCAAAAGATTTGGGTCCAGATAATACACTGAGCAACTTGGTATCTCACCAAGGTCCAAACTGTTTGACACTAAGATACTGTACAGAGGTCAAGATAAGATGCGTAAATTAAACCATTTTTAAGAATAACTTCTTTATTTCTCCACCAAACCCTATCATGTGACCACTCTTTAGAATCGTCTCTTCGAGACGATTCTAAAGAGTGGTCACATCATAGGGTTTGGTGGAGGAATGACGATTATAGTATTTGGGTACGAACCTTTGTCTGTAGCTCTGCAGTCATTACGTCAACGAATCATACATGTACAAGTATAACAATATGTCGAGATGATTCTGTAGAGTGGTCACAACATAGGGTTTGGTAGAGTAATCAGGATTTTAGTATTTGAGTACGCACATTATTATGTTGCTCTGCTTGCCTGTATGCTGAAAATAATTGGAGGAAAATATGCCTTGAGAACTCTAGTAGACGACAATGTTTGCAGACAACATTTACATAGTGTTGAAAGGATGAACTCTTTTGCTACCATTGAATAATCTGTGAGCGTATGTGTACACTGTTTGGATCCAAATCAGACCCCGAATAAATCGAAATATCACCACAGTCCATTATAGCTGTGTAGTATTGTTGGTATGTTTTTGCAAGAAAAGGCAAGACATTTAAACAATAAAACTTGCAGCTGAAGACAAAGTTTTTTTGCAAGAAAAGGCAAGACATTTAAACAATAAAACTTGCAGTTGAAGACAAAGTTTGCAAATGAAAAAGAATCTTATTCTTGGAAGGATTAAGGCAGAAATAATCACAAAACCTAACAGCTGTGTGCCGTATTGTATAAGACTTCGTTCCCTTTCTGGAGCAAGAGTTTCCAGGAACAGTTCAGTGCAAAAGGTTTGTACATGTAGCTACATCATTTGGTGTTAACAGTAGATCTTCTCCGAAGTCGCCATTCATTTATTGAACAATAGAAGTCTTACAAAGCAGGTGGTAGCTTAATGCAGATCAAATGTAATACAGAAAGCTCCTATAGCAGGCTTCGGCATTACTTTTGACCTGTATTAAACTACCACATGCTTTTTAAGACTTCTATTGTTCAATAAATGAATGGCGACTTTTGACGACTCTATAAAAGTCACTCTGTGAAACTATTGTGATAAATAGAGCATTTGGCCCTATATGAGCAAATACTCTATTAATCACAATTGTTTCAAACTACAAAATTCTAAAATTTTCATTTCCTCTAGATAATGCTCCTTTTCGGTAGATTTATTCAAAGGAGTTGTATCTAAAAATAGCCTATGAGGTAATGGGTTAAGGCAGGTTCTACTGTATAAGCATTTACACAAAATACAAATATAACTTCTTCTTCAGCTTGTGTGTTGATTTTTCTGTCAATACTAGTGAAAACTGCATTCAGAGTTATTCTGGCTCGTCTGTATTCCAATCGTGTGCAAAGGTATTTATCACCAGTTATTTCCATAGTACTGTAATTCCCATCTAAAGCGACCACCGATGATTTGTTATACAGTAAAACCTCTCTATAACGGCAACTAAATTGTGTTAATTAGTTGGTATATTAGGGCAGGTGGCTGCTTAAAGCAAGGTGAAAGTATAACAGAACGCTCCTATAGGAGCGTTCTGTTTTACTTTCACCTTGCTTTAAGCAAGCACCTGCCTTTAACACAAACTATTTGATATAATTTAGTGGCCGTTATAGAGAGGTTTTACTGTATGTCTAATCCTACTAACAGAGACAGGTGCTAGCTTAATGTAAGACGACATTTCCACCAATACAACCTATACAATGTAACTTTCGCATTAACCCTTTCCTTCATATAAACGTGTTTTCAGGCATTGCAAACAGAGTAGACCCAGATCAGCCGTCTGACCAGGGTCTACTCTATTTGCTAATGGAACTATGATAAATATGTTTCTTTAGTTTTTAAAATGGCGATGTTCTACCTTTTATATTTCATTATAACTATTTGGCCATGCATATTCGGTGGGTATTGAAATTTGGACTAAATATAGAACAGTGAAAGGGTTAAGCAACCGCCTTCTTTTAAAAGTCACTATAGTTAATGATTAAGTGATCACTATAGAGGGGTTTGCTGTTGTTGAAACAGTTTTGCACTCAATTATCGAGACATAAATGAACATTATAGAAGTTATTATGTACCGCATATGTCATTCGGAATGGCAAAAGTGTTCATTAACCCGTTCAGCACTGAATATTTAAATGGACTATACCAAAATCAAAACCGGTCAAGCTTACTGTGAATATTCAGGGATGTTTTTAATGAAAAGTATAAACTGAACGAACAGTGCAGTCCCTGATGAGAGAGCTCCTCTATGAGTCCTCTCATCTGGATCTGCACGGTTTGCAAAGGACATTAGTTACTCGTTTTCCGCACTGAAAAGGGTTAATTGTTTTTCATAGTGTTTACATGTAAAATAAATTGCAATTTGCTGCTGTGAAACCAAGTCACGTTTACAGTCATCAGACTTGCATGTATATATACACGCTGAATCCTGTATCACAAGGAGCTCGTTAGGTATCAAACTGTTTGAATTGGCGTCTCATGTTGAAATAAATTGTTTCACACTATGATTACATTTTTGTGTAGAAATGTGTGTGGCTATACATTGAACTTTGAAAATGAAAAGACAGTCTCAGAGCTACAGATAAAGATGCGTACCCAAATAATAAAACTCGTTTCTCCACCAAACCCTACACTGTGACCATTCTTTAGAATCGTCTCATATTGGTCACAGACTATGGTTAATTTGAGAAAATAAAGGAGTATTGTCTGAGTCCTAACATGTTTGTACAACCATTTTTCTCAGCATGCTAAATGTCAAGTATAAGTTAATACACGGAACAGTGCAGACCTTGATCAGATAATGCCTCTGTGATTTCTCATGACCCTTGCTATCCTCGACCTGACTCGCATTTGCAAACGGCTTGGATCAAGACGAGACGTCGGGTAACTCGGCGTCCCACCAGGGTCCAAGATGCTTGGCATTTGGTCAAAAGTTTTTCAAAAGCTTGATCGAATCGGAAGTCGTCAAGATTGCACTGGATCCAATAGACATTATTTGTTTCAGCAGAGCCAGTGTAAATTGAGTCTGAAACTGTCTGCATACAGTAAAGCCTGATCATAGTGGCCATTCATTTATTGAACATAGGAGTCTAAGGAAGCAAGTGGTTGCTTAATGCAGGGCAAATTTAATACAGAAAGCTCCAATAGGTGGTTTAATGCAGGGCAAAGTAATACAGAAAGCTTATAGGAATTTTCTGCAGTACGTTTGACCTGCAATTAAGCTACCACCTGCCTTGCAGACCCATAAATAGACCTCGTTTTGATGGTAGCTCAAGACAGGTTCTACAGTATGCCATCGTTGATATGTATGAATAGTGTACTAACTGTTTATCGTATAGGCTCTCTCTCTCTCTCGCTCTCTCTCTCTCTCTCTCTCTCTCTCACTCTTCTGTTTATTTAACCCTTTAACTACCATAATATCATAGTGACAAATACAAATGTGTAACCCATCCAGAGGTAAGATACCTAAATCAAAACACAACCTTTTCAAAAACAACTTATTTATTTCTCCACCAAAGTCTATGCTCGAGACGATTCTAAAGAGTAATCACAGCATAGACTTTGGTGGAGAAATGACGGCTTTAATATTTGAGTACGCACTTTTATTTGTTGCTCTGCCATCCATGTTACATGTAATGGGTTCCTGTAAAAATACATATGCTGGTGAACCTCTTTGACATTCCAGTATAATTCGTATATAGCAAACAGTGAAGACCAATATCAGGGAGCTCCTCTGATCTTGGTCTAAACTGTTTGCCTATGACTCTTGTATGGGATGGGGTCGCGGGATAATAAGGGTTAAAAGGGGGAAATTAATATTAAGATATTAATGGTATTTTGACAGTACTAGAACAAATCAAATGTTCATTCGTCGAAGCTCCATTCAATAAAGGTTGCGGTTGATTTGTCTGGAATGAAGGTGCATGGAAGGTATATAAGCAAGATTAATTAGGCCGACCAGGTTCAATGACATACTATTTATATTACTAACAATTACTTTTTATATCATAAAGTCTCCTAGTGTGGTGATAACAGAGACCATGTGCAGTAAAACCCCTCTAAACCAGACCTCTAGTAAAGAGTATTGTAGATACACGTACTTTTAGTCAGGTGGCTGCTTAATGCAGGGTGAAAATCATGCAGAAAGCTCCGCTAGGAGCTTTCTGCATGGCTTTCATCCTGCATTAAACTGCCACCTGTCTCCAAGACCGATATTTAAACCAAATTCAGCGTCCGATTTAGATAGGTTTTCTTGTTTATTTCTTAATACTCACGACTTTATAACTGCCACCCTTCTCATGCTGATACAAAATGCTTACTCAGACTGGTCATCTGATATTTTAACCCGTTCCATCATATAAACACATTTCCACGTGTTTACAAACAGAGTAGACCAGATCGGACGGTTCCTGTATAGGAGCCGTCTGATCAGAGTCTAATCTGTTTGTTTATGATAGTATTTAGATTTGTTTGTACAGTTTCTGCCAACGTGAATATGATAATTCAGCTGATAAATATTCATGATGTCAGTATTTCTTACATGCATATTAAATAGGCAAATGGTTAACCCAGCCCTTCATATTAACGTGTTTTCAAGTGTTTGCCCAAACAGTAGACGCATATCAGACCGGTCCTATACGAGCCAAAATATATTCTGTTTGCTTTTGACATGCTATAGAGCTGATTCTACGGTTTTGTGATGATTGTTAATGAATGATAATGCAATACATTATGGCATAATGGATATTCTTTAGCTGATTTTTATAATGGCATGTGGTCACATGAATGTTTGAATATGGCAGAAACTGTAGAACAAGATTTTTATTATTTCATAAGCAAGCAGAGTGGACCTAGATCAGACGGCTCCTTCTGACCCGGGATTACTTTATTTGCAAAGAAGCCAGAAAGCTTTCTATCAAGCAAAAGGTTATCACGAGAAAGTGTGTGGTCCTGCAAAATATTTTTAACAACCATGGAGAACTTAATCAATTTAAATTGCCATTCAATTAAGTGCCATATTTGCATGTTTCACTTTCAGTTCAAACCAGTCCGTGTTGTTTCGGTAAACAGGGTGTTGTTATGTATTTAGCCAATGTCATTGTTTGGATACACAGGAAATAATTTTGATGACTTTTAACACGCAACAGGGTCATTTACTATAATATTTGAAACCAGATTGGATCCAGATGTGACGCTGTGCATCTTGGGATCTCACCAGGACCCGAACTTGGATGTTTTGATGGTGAATGTGAAGGAAAACAAAACAATATTTGTTTCGGGAAATAAAGCTAACCACAATATTCATAGCGTGTTAAAACCCATCTTATTAACACTAGAATAAAAGCTTTTAATACTGATGACGTGAAAACAAATCCCTACTCCTTAACCAGCTACTCGCATTTGCAAATAACTTGGATCCAGAGGAGACGCCGAGTAACTCGGCATCTCATCAGGATCCAAGCTGTGTGTCACTCGGATAACATTTTCTTAAAAATCTTGGACGAACCAAAATAAGGGAAACATTTGCACCGGATCAACATTTGAGCAGATGTTACTTTCTATACAGCGAGATAAGAGTTACTATTATCCACAATATGCATTCAGCCTATTGTGTGAGGTATTGTATATGTACAGCAGAACTTGTCTTAAGCGACCAGCAAAACCAGGTCTAATTATGGATCTGTAAGGCAGGTGACAGCTTAATGCAGGGTAAAAGTAATACAGAAATCTCCTATAGGAGCTTTCTGCATTACTTTTGCCCTGCATTAAGCAGCCACCTGCTTTTTAAGACTCCTGTGTTCAATAAATGAAATGTCGCTTAGGACATGTTCTACTGTACTATAATACTATTGTGTTCAGTACATTCAATCATTTAAATGTCTTTATATTAGGAACAGCCATTACTTTATTGCAGATTATAACCTCGCTGCATAACAAACCAACAAAGGTGTAAATAAAATTGATTGAATACCTATTTACTTCACCTCCATGTCACCATGCATACATTGATTAACTCTAATTATATTAAATATCTTTAGTCTGCAATAAACATCGCATGCTTCATCGTCCGGGCACCTGCCCTTTCAATTATAGTTGAACCATTACACGACCATTAATTAATTGACCACAGATATCTTGAAAAGCATGTGGTTGATAACTGCATGACAAAAGTAACTTGCATTAAGCTACTATCTGTCTTAAATACCTAAATTATACATCCTGTTTATGGTCGGTTAAGACAGGGTTTGTTTTGTACGTTAAAGAAAATTTCAACTTTTTGTCAAGAAGGTTGGGTCCTAATGAGAACCTGAAGTACTCTGCATTTAATTTAGACTCGCACTGTTTCCATAGACCACAGCAAAACACTAAGCTAGGTACCGTCGTCAATAGTTAACCCTTACTGTGCGGGACACGAGTCACTAATGTCCTTTGCAAACAGTGTAATCACAGATGACCCAGATGAGAGGGCTCATAGACGTGCCCTCTCACCTGGGTCTGTTCTGTTTGTCATATTATACTTTTCTTTAGAAAAATCCCTAAACATTCACCATAAGCTTGTTCCTGTTTGGAATTTGGAATAGTCCATTTGAAAAGTCAGCGTAGTAAGGGTTAACGCTATCAACGATGAAGTTCCAAAATTCAAATATAAGTCAAGTTTGCCGTGAATATTCAGTGATTTTTAAAAGTAAAGTATAAAAAGACAAACAGTGTAGATCCTGATGAGAGGGTTCCTCTAGGAGCACTCTCAAGTAAGCCTACACTGTTTGCAAATGACATTAGTGACTCGTTTCCCGTATTGAAGGGGTTAAAAAGATGGCTGCTTAATGCCGATTGAGCATACATTTAATATAAAAAGCTCTTCCCAGGACTGCATGGCTTTTGCTCTGAATCATATAACCACTCGACTAAAAGGCCTCGGTTCTTCTTCACTAAACGCTCGGTTTAGAGAGGGTTGGCTGTATATATTGAATCCCCCGCAGTACTAAAATAGTTGAATATACCGGCAATAAAATGAACTTATACTGTACCTATACAATCAGATAAGCCCATTATAATGGTTATGGAATCCTTTCATTCGCCCTGCATGCCATTATCTCAAAATTAAATTGGCAGTTTCAAACAAATGTTTTATTTCATTTGAAATAAAACTTGGAAATGACGCAGTGGAAAATATGCACACTCATGGTATATGTTCGATATATACCATGTAACCTCTAGCATTGTGAACACTTTTACAGTTTGGTTCCAGAGGAGTAGCCAAGTTACTCGATAACTTTATAGCTTCAATATATTGAAAGCACTGCATTCAACACAACGACTCAAACACAGCTTCCTCCAATACCCCATACATACTGAATGGTTCCAAACACACACTGCATTCAACACAAAGACTCAAACACAGCTTCCTCCAATACCCCATACATACTGAATGGTTCCAAACAAAATCTGTACTTGGTTCCATATTCAGATCTGCTTAAACATGTTCATCTTATGTCTATTCCGTCCCAATCTTTACTCCTTTGCATTCCTTATAGCGACCCAACGCTTACAGCTGTTAATTCTACGTAGATATCATTGTTGATTTTTAACTATGAGTTTAAAACACACGAAAATGTGGGATATGAACAGAAAACACTTACCTCGGTATGGGAATTGAGGTTTCGGGGCAATGAGTCACATTGCGAGCAAAATGCAGTTTTGGAACTGTAAGTAACACCACGGTAAAACTGGTTTCGGGGTTTTGAGCGAAACCACGGGAAGGCTGGATACTGCTGTTGTTAAACCACCACGAGAAAATACAGCTTTGGTGCTGTTAACCGCGCAACGAGAAATGCAGTTTCACAAAACAGGAAAATGTGCGTTCGGTGCGATGAGCCACACCATGGGAAGCTATGGATCAAACAACAGGAACACGCATTATCGGGGCTATGAGTCACGCCAAGGGAATATGTTGTGTCAGAACTATGAATCAAACAATAAGAAAGTATGGGTTCTGGGCAATTGTGGTTTCAGAGCTGTTGTCCCATAACAGTACAATGTGGTATCGGGGCTATGCCCCACATCACGGGAAATGTAATTTCGGGGCTACGGGTCACACAAGAGGAAAATGTGGTATCTGTGAGTCAAGCCACAAGAAATATTATGTTGGGGATATGGGTCACACAACAGGAAAATGTGTTTTTGGAATTGTGAGCCACATAATAGGAACAGTGGTAATTATCGGAGCTGAGTCACATCACGTGAAAATGTGGTTTCCTTCGGGGTTATGGGTCACACCATGGGAAATTGTTGTATCCGGGCTATAGGTCACACAACAGGAAAATGTGGTATCGGGGTAATTCGTCAATTCACGGAAAATGCGGGTTTGGATGCTATGAGCCACGCCGCGGGAAAATGTGGTACATGTATTGGGGCTATTGGTCGCACCCACTGGAAATGGTGGTATCCGGCTTACAGGTCACACAACTGGAATATGAATGTAGTTTGGGTACTAGTATCCGCACCGCAGGAAAATGTGTTATCAGGGCTATAGGTCACATTACTGGAAAATGTCAAAGTACTGGAAAATATGGTTTCGGAGCATAGTTACATAATGAAACAATATAAATATATATTCTTAATGCCAGCTGATGCAATGGATAGAGAATACATACTAACATATAGTAATGCTGATGGATTGAGGGAGACATGGCAGTAACACAAAAAGAATGGCATAGGACAGAGCATTGGAACAAGAAAGAGAGAGGAAGTATAGAACAAAGGCAATCGAAAGAGAGGCGAAGGAAGAAACAAGAGGTTAAACTTATACTTGTAGAAAGTAAGAAAAGTTGAATGAGAACGAATATGACGATGAACAGTAGTATTGCCAATCAATATGTGCATATTAACCATTTCCCTGTTCTATGTTTATTTCAAATTTCAATACCTTCTTGATATTCATGGACAAAATTGTTATAATGAGACATGGAAGGTGGAAAATTATAGCCACTTTAGAAAGTAAAGAAACAACTCTTACAAATTCTATTAGCAAACACAATAGACTCTTATCAGACGGCTTCTACAGGAAGGGGTTAATCGACTTGCATTTTGTATGTGTAGTTTAAAATTTGTTTGATTAATCATCATCCTGAAAAGCGTGACCAGTGACTTGCATTAAGCGTGACCAGTGACTTGCATTAAGCGTGGCCAGTGAATTGCATTAAGCGTGACAAGTGCCTTGCATTTGTCAAACAACATAGATCCAGATGAGACGCTAAGTAACTCAGCATCCAATAAGGATCCAAAATGTTTGCCACTCGATCAATAGTTTCTAAAACGCTTATCCCATTCCCTCATAGGCTATTTGTAGACCCAGCATCTTTGAATGAATCTACCGAAGAGGATCATGTACTAGAGAAAAGGAAAATGGGGATCTGAAACCATTGTGATAAACAGAGCATTTGCTCCTTCGGAGCACTACTGAGTAAACGATCTAATTATCAATATGGTTTCATATCTTTTACAGAGGCGTCAAAATGCGTAGATATGAGGGAATGGGTTAAGTTTCGTACGTACGTTGATATTACAAATGATCAGAATTCATGCAAACTAAATATTTTTCGGCAGAATAAAAGTAACCCATTTATTCCCCTATTATTTAAGGAAAATTCGCCCAGATCTTACTTTGGAACCCATCCATTTTTCATGTTGAGGTGTCACAGCAAACAAAATAGTTGCTGGTATAAACCATTGATATGCATGGGTTCAGCAAACAGTGTAGATCCAGATCAGATGGCTCTTTCAGATGCCTGTCATTTTAAGGGACACTTGGCTCACATGTGTTAAGAAGAATTTACATGTAATTGCCTAAGCCAATAGAGACTTAATCGTTTTGTAAGAAAACACCATAATCAGATTTGCGGGTCATGGCTAGGTCGTAAAAACGAATGGGTTCAAACGTTAGTTAGACTAGACGGTTCGTTAACCAGTTAAATTATGAAAGCGGGTGTAGTTGCATTTGCTAACAGTGTATACCGAGATAAGAGGGTTCCTACAGAAGCCCTTCTCTCTCTGGAGCACGTGCTGTTTGTTATTCAAAATCCGCTGGCAATCTATACCCCTTCACACTGGATGAATTCTTTCTTTAATGATGACGGGTCAAACTACTTTGAAACATCAGCGTTGAAATGGTTTAGACGATTAACGATGACAATGTGTATACAGAGGAGTCTATGTCAATTCTTTCCATGTTCAATATTCATATAAAAATAATGACAAGAAAATTATTATATTAGCTGAATTTGTATGATAGCCTATGTACACATCTTGTTTTGACTTAGTCAGAAATCTGTATTATGCTGTAAGCAATCAGAGCAGACCCTGATCAGATGGCTCCAATAGGAGCCGTCTGGTCTGGATCAACTCTGTTTGCAAATGCGTAAAAATGCGTTTATACATGTATGAAGGAATGGGTTTCCGCATGGATACTTATGTAGGAAATGGTAACACTATGATTACGATTGAACACAGGGATTTTCAGTCTTGGTGGAAATTGTAGAATCTGATACATAAGAAAACAGAGAAGACTCTGGTCAGATTAGTCCTTCAATAACCGTCTAATTAGGGTCTACTTTTTGCCGTCTTTGTAATGTAAAGGATATTTATGATGACAATACATAAGGTATAGAAGTAGAACCTGTCTGGAGCGGTCACCAAAAAGAGGTCTAAGTATGGGTCTGTAAGTCAGGTGCAGGAGTAATGCAGAAAGCTCCTATAGGAACCAGCTGGTTTTTAAGACATCTATGTTCAATAAATGAATGGCCGCTTAGGAGAGGTTGTATTGTACACAGGAACCGGTATTAACAGAGCAGAACAGATATTTTATTAAGATTTATACATGTTAGTACATCGTCTAGTTCACATGAAAATAGAAATTAATACATGTATTAATAAATAAACCCATTTGCTCCCGCAATCCCATATATGGGACGTAGGCAAACAGTGTAGACTCTGATCAGACGCCGCATAATGCGGCGTCTGATCAGAGTCTACACTGTTTGCTGATAGGAATTTCAATATAAAACAAACGAAAATTGAAAATTTAGGCCAGGCACCCCTTAAATAAAAAAAATTGGACTAATCCAATATATAAACATGGAAGAATCCACTGGTAGCAAATGGGTTAACCCTGTGGATATTGGACACGTTTGTACTAGCAATGTAGACCCAGATCAGAGGGCTCATAAAGGAGCCCTCTGACCAGGGTCTGCACTGCTTTTCATTCCAAATCCACTAGCAAGTTTAGACCTTTGATATTCAGTGGACGTGATAGTCCAACACTGAAGGGCTATTCCACTGAATATTCAGTATAGTAAAACCTCTCTAAACCGGAAGTTAAATTTAGTATAAATATCGGTCTTGGAGACAGGTGGTAGCTTAATGCAGGGTGAAAGTCATGCAGAAAGCTCCTCTAGGAGCTTTCTGCATGACTTTCACACTGCATTAAGCAGCCACTTGCCTGAAAGTATCCAAATTCTTCTCTATTAGAATTCCGGTTTAAAGGGGTTTTACTGTATTATGACTAGTGAATGAGTACAAGGATCTATAATTTACATGCACTGAAAAGACAGGCATGGCTGTGCTTGTGTTAGCATGTTCTTTAACCATTTACCCCATGGGTATTTATTCAAGTAAAATAATAACATCATGATTATTTGTTAAATGACACTACAAATAACAGATTTTTTATAATGAAATAAATTTTAGAACCAGATCTATAATTATTTCACAAACAATCAGAGCAGACCCTGATCAGACAGTTCCTGTTCTGATCAGAGTCTGCCCTGCTTGCCGAAAAGAAGAAAAAAAACTATAATATATTATATCGGATGCTACATGTTCAGACTAAAGTATGTCATAAATTCTCAGCTAATTGATACACATAAGCACAAAATCACTGTTTCTTACATTAGGTCGAGGTTCAACCCTTTACCTGTTCAATATTCACGTAAGAAATAATGACATCATGAATATTAATGAGCCAAATTAATATTTGAAAGGAACGTTTTTGCTGTGGCAGAGAGCTTGGAATCTGACCTGAATGAGCCGCCTGATCAAAGTCTGTAGCTCTGAAACACCCAAAAAAGTACATGTATTATTATCGGTTGGTAAGACAGGTGGCGGCTTAATGCAAGGTGAACGCAATTTACTTTGGGAGCTGTCTGCATGCCTTTTACAACTACAATGAACAGTCATCTCATAAAAAAGTTCGGTCTCTGGTTTGCCTAATCCTTAAACCCATAAATATTCATATAAGAAATAAAGATACCATTAATATTAATGATGTTAATTCTTACAACAGCACATGGACAGGAATTTTTGATCGTGACCAGAAACTTTGAATCATATCTATATCACATCATAAGCAAACAGAACAGACCCTGATCAGACCTCTCCTATATGAGCCGTCTGATCTGGGCCTACTCTATTTTGTAAATGCGTAGAAAGGCGTATTCATGGAGTAAAGGGTTAACTTAAAGTTTGGATTAGCGAAGTTCAACTGTAGTTTATATTTATGATGTCATTATTTCTTACATTCACGAGGCAAACGTGGCCTACAAAACCTTGATCTCCTACATTCATGCTTCATACCACGGTCTGCATGTTTCTTTATCCTGGATTTCATGGGTCTTTGTACGCTAGCGGCGAAACCGATATTACATATGTAAACAGTTTAGATCCAGATGTAACGCCGCATAATGCCGTAAAATTTGACACATTGACCATATTTTGCAAAGAAATGGGAGACATTTGTTTTAGGAATTCAAACAGATGACAAGTGTTGCAGACGAAACCTCACCTTTCACTTGAACTTAGTTCAAGTATAACCTTATAGATCAACTCTTTGCACGCGCTGAGTATATTCGCTACTAACTATACAAATATTAACCCTTTCGCCGCCGCAGTCGCATAAATGCACCACGACAAATAGTGCAGTCCCAGATCAGACGCCGCCTTGAAAAGGCGGCGTCTGATCTGGGACTGCACTATTTGTCTCATTCGCTATTTATATGTTTATACTTTATTCCTTTGAAATGTACATTTATTTATCCAATTTCCTTATTGTATCGAATGATTTAACAAAATTGGATTGCAGACGACAATTATAAATTTGGCACCGAAAGGGTTAACCCTTACTATGCGGGAAACGAGTCACAAATGCCCTTTGCAAACAATGTAGAACCAGATAAGACGGCTCCTAGAGAACCCCTATCATCAGGCTCTGCACTGTTGTCATGATACACCTTTTTTAAAAAAAATCCCTAAATATTTGCCGTTAGCTAGGCCCGTTTGAGTTTTGGAATAGTCCATTTGAATATTCAGTATTGTAAGGGTTAACAGGGTATCTGGTCAGGATCCAAACTGTTTATAAGAAACTATTAACATGTATGTAAATACAATACACTTTTGGAATATGTAGCGAAAGCCACTTATTCCCCAAATCATTTTCCAAACGACCAACCAGTTAGAGGAATGACATATACACATGTATGCCTTGTCTGTTTAACATTTTTAAATTCCAATTTTATATAATATAAACTAGTTCAAATGGAACGTTGGAACCCGTCCACGTTTCCTGCAAAATATCTACATGCTGGCGAAATGGTTTCATGTTGATTGAAATACATTGTAGAAAGCAATGTAAACCCACTAATCAGAGGATTTCTTCAGGAGCCCTTTAATCTGCGTCTACACTGTTTGTCTGATTTATGGAGTTATGGGTTTATTGATAAACCCTGATGTCTCCCTGGCCGAGTGGTTATGGTCTTCGACTGATACCCACTTGGCCCCTCGCTGCTGTGGCTCGAATCCGGGTCTGGGTATTTGTTGTTGTTTTTTCAAGTGAGGGAACCTTCCAGTTGGTTTGTGGTATGTTGATGGTCTTACCTGGGTGTTCTTATGTGCACGAAACAATGCAAGTTATTCCGTGCACGGAAGAACCTCTAGGATCCCCCAACCCGTCTGTAATTAACTGGACCTCGCGCGATATGATTGAAACGAGGCTTAAACCCCCGATACAAAACAATCATACTTATGCATAAATCACTTATTAAAATTAGATTGTATTAATACAATGGTTCCTTTAAGAATTGAACTCATATATATATATATTTAGTACATTTTACATGTCATATACATGTCACAAAACTTCTGTATGACTCTTAACTTTCTGTATTGCATTTAAACAGGGTAGATCGTGATCAAATGCCTTATATGGGGATAACACTGTTCAAACGTTTTGTATAAACACATGTACAATAGAACCGAATAGAACATTATAAGTCTTAAAAAGCAGGTGGTTGCTTAATGCAAGGCAAAAGTAATGCAGAAAACTCCTATAGGACCTACGCTAAGCTACCACCTGTCTTACAGACTGATAATTAGACCTCATTTTGGTGGCCCTTGAACGCGTCCCCTCATATAAACGTGTTTTCACGTATCTGCAAACAGAATAGACCCAGATCAGACGTCTGATCTGGGTCTACTCTGTGTGCTAATGGAATTTGATAGATCCGTATCTGTACTTTCTGAAATAGCAACAATGTTCCACTTTCCATGTTTCATTATGGATATATTGTCAATGGATATATTTTGTAATAAACGTAGAACATGGAAAGGGTTAAGACAGTTTCTACTGTGCATGTACATCATTATAATCCGTCTCTTGCTTTGTTTCTTCAATTTCAATACTGTTTTCTTTAACAATTTCTTTACGGGAAACGAGAAACTAATAGTCTTTGCAAACAATGTAGAGCAATGTGAGAGGGCTCCTACAGGAACCCTCTCACCAGGGTCTGCACTGTTTTTATGTTACACGTTTCTATACCCCCCTGAATATTCAAGATAAACTTGACCTATTTGGATTTTTGAATAGCCCATTTGTATATTCAGGGTTGAAACAGTATTGACAGACTATATAGCGCATCTGATCTTGGTCCAGGCTATTGGAAAACGTCAAATGTTTAATAATGAATGGCCGTTTAAGGCAGGTTCTATTGTATGGAGGAAAATTTGCGTAGCAGACTAAAGTTGTCTAGTAATTAACCTATGCCCTGTTGTTAAAAAAAAAAGTCGTCTGCTTAACCCTTTTACCACCAATATCGGAAAAATGCACCACGACAAATAGTGCAGTCCCAGATCAAGGCGGCGTCTGAACAGGGACTTCACATTTTGTCTTAAACTCTGTTTCTATATCTGTGCTTTATTCCTTTGAAATTTGCATTTATTTATCTCATTTCCTTATTTTACCGAATAATTTAACGAAATTGGATTGCAGACGATAATTAGAAATTTGGCGCCGAATGAGTTAAATATGGATCTGTTACAATTTGACTATTTCCGATGTTAGAGCCGTCTGATAAGGGTCTGCTCTGTTTGCATATGCTATAATATAGATATGATCCTGTAGTATCGTCCATGGACGAAAATTCCTGTGTTCATGAGCCAATATAAAAATAAATCTAATTAATATTAACGATGTCATTATTTCTTACATGAGTATTCATGGAGAAACGGGTTAAATCAAAGCAATATGGTTGTTTATTGACTGTTAACCCTTCGCTTGCTTTTCACGTCAATATACCTACCTGTAAATAGTGAAGACCCAGGTGAGACAGCACCTGTAGGAGCTGTCTCATCAGGGTCTGCACTATTTACAAATTGATTGTGCAACCAGCGCACCCTGCAGCAGTCATTGCACAGCGAAATAGTTGTACACAGTGAAGATATATGTAATTATACAACAGGGTATGGGTAAAGAAGGAGAAACGTATTTCAAAATTCAGCAAGAGAAGGGTTAAAAGCGGACACGTGTAAAGCGTTTACACTTTACTTGGCAATCCAACCTTTAACCTGACACCCCTGCGTTTTTAAGTATTTGCAAACAGAGAATATCCAGATCAGATAGCTTCTATGGTAGCTGTATGGTCAGGGTCTGCACTGTTTACTAATGTGCTAGTTCTCTACTATTTACTGTAGCAATAAAATGCTTATTTTATGATTTTAATCCAACTTATATGATTATTATTCACAATTGGTCGATATCGGTATGAATATTCACCGAGTAAAAGGATTAAGACATATTCGCGTTGATCTTTGTAATATTTGTTAAAGAAAGGCTGATTCTGGGTTACCTCTCAGTCCAGATTTATGTGTCAATATCTGTTAGCATTTTTGCGTCAACATTTCACCGCCCGCCATTTATCAGCGGAGGCATACACGTTTAACACAGCACTGCTAACACCGGTGGGAATTATTTGATCAGCAATGGGTAAAACGGTGTGAACTAAATCTATCTATCGATTATTGGCAGAAAACAATGCTATTCATAAGTTATGCCGTTGACAGATATTTAATAGCTGATAATAGGGTAGAATATTAATTTATTCAACTCGGCTAACCGGTCAGCGCGTCAGGTAACGTGTCACATATTCAGTCCCAACAAAACCTACTTGACTTTTCACATGGATTATTTCATTATTGTACTTGCTTTCTATTTAAAAGCGCCATTGAAGGGAATGATTGACAGAACCCATGTCGGCGTTAAATTGAATTAAATGGACTTACATAGAGAAGAAGAGAGGACACAACAAGTGTATTGTCATTTTCAAATGATAAGTCGTAGCCCAAGTTCTAATTCATTGAGATATATATTAAGTTTAAAGAACGACAAAAATGAATTGTGAATAATGGATTTAAGACGGTCGAGAAAGAGATCGACAGAATTTACAATGGTTGGAGGCTTTAAAGACTATGACAGGGTGATTTAACGCGGGGATAAGCCACTGTCAACAGAAGATTCTTTTGAACCGACAAACAATTCAAATAATGTAGTGTATTTTGGTACGTTCACATTGAATACCTCCAAGGATATTATGACAGTATAATGCTGTTTTGAATATGGATAAAAACCAGGGGACTGTCTAACCATGAAACTTAATACTAGAGCGCCTTTACATACAAGGTCGTCACTACATCGACCGAAAGTTTCGTTCAATGTGGATGACGATATGTCATCGAGCAAGGACTCGGATTCGAGCCCTCCTCTGCCTATTGTGGAATTAAAACCTTTCGTACAAAAAGTATGGAGACGTGAAAAGAGCTTACCAAGTTTTTATAATAAAGTTGATAACACCTACAGCAATGGTCGATCTTCAAGTCGAAGTAAGGAATCAGAGCCTGAAGTTGAGGTCAAGACAGAGGATCTTTCTCCTCCACCTCCGCGAACATCGAACTCGCTACCATCATCACTCTCGTCACAACGATTGTTTCAATTTCAAATGGCAAGCCCACTTGGAGATTCTAGATCGCAGAAAGACTATCCCGTTTTTGGCTTACAACAGGAGCCTGGAGTTCGCCCGAAATCAAGAATTCATCCAGCAGCTGATTCAAAAACGGAACGACACCCTGAGCATGCTGTTAGTTTGATACCCGGTTTTATAACTCGCGAGGACAGGGAGAAAACAACACTAATTGATATATCAGAAGGTGACTTTACCAACCGATCGTATAGTTGTAGTCCCAAGAGCGTCCGACAAGAGGATACAAAAAAGTTTGAGGATATGAAAGTGACAGGAGAGAATGTTACTCGCGTTTTGCCTCCAAAAGGTTATGCATGTTCTAATCCATGGCGTGCAAACGGCAGTTATCAGGGGATCCGTCATGGCAGTCCCGCCAGTATGATGTATTTCCATCGCACGACGTACGCGAAACCTAAGAAAAGAGGCGACGCGCAAGTGTATGACAATCTGGATCGGAAAGGAGTCCTACCGTCCCTTACAGTGCAGGCAAAGAGTCTTAAAAAGCGAATTTCTAAACACTATGATGAAAATCTAAGCGAAGACTACCGGGACTATAGAGATGCGTACGATGTAAATGGAAGGCACAGTATAGGTGGTATTGAAAACTCCCTCAAAGTTCTCAGTGAGCAGGGCTCGCCAACAAAGATAGAGAGAATGCTTACTTTTCAACTGGAACTTAACCTGAACCGGTTCCGAACGTTTAAAGACTATTCCCCACTGGA
Organism: Azorinus chamasolen; assembly: GCA_963576725.1. NCBI lineage: Eukaryota > Metazoa > Mollusca > Bivalvia > Cardiida > Solecurtidae > Azorinus > Azorinus chamasolen. Next base: position 62,578,517 of record OY755237.1, read on the forward strand.
GACTAGTCCGTCTGAACTAGCAAAGTATTATTCCACCCCTGCGTTTAATCTAACGCAAGGGGAGGTTGATATACGCAAAGGGTTGCAGTCAAACACATCGAAAACTAGGAGAGCAAATTTACGAAATATTAATCCCCTATCTAAAGAAGCGCTTATGTCTTTAACAACTTCAACAGATTTTCTCAAGCTACAGCACAGAAAGACTCAGCTGTTTGACCAGTTGAGAGCGTTAGAAAACAGAATGCCAGAGTACGGCGTGTTTGAAAGGAACGACTCTAGGGGGATGTCTAACGACAAGGAAAAGATATACATGACTCCATCAGAAGACGAGTTAGTTGTTCCCAATGACACACCAAGATCTTATCTGGACTCACGTATAAGTTTCAAACCAACTGAAGTTGCCATAGAGGAACAGACGAAGGAGACACAAACCTCCCCAGAAAACGTGAGTGAGGAGGAAGCACCGAATAAGAAGAAAACAGAACATCCTAATGGCAACAATATAATGGCAAGTACGCCAAGGAAGGGCAAGATGGCACAAAGACTAGAAATTAGTAAAGAGAATATAGAACCCAAACTTCCAATCGCGAATGGTGTTGGATACGATACAGACGGAAAGACGTTTATTACATCGGACACCAGGGCACATATAACTGTCACCGGATAAATAATTTTGGATTAACTTAATACTTGGTCAATCACGTTTCTTCACCTTAAAAGGTAATTGTTTATAAAGTGTGACACGTGTCTTTCAATATGTATTCAGTGCTAATATTGTAGTTCTAGATTCCCCAGCATCACAGAGAGTGTTAAAACACCTAGCATGTTCCTAGAGAGTGTAACAACCGAATAATAAAAATGTGTAAAATAGAGAGTGTTAAACACCGATGTGTAAAAACTCCCTTTGCATATTATGCGACCAGAGAGTGTCAAACACCTATTCTTTTACTAGAGAGTGTAAACACCTATAGATCAAAAGTTTAGTTCTGTCACCAGGGAGTGTGAAACATGTATTCTGCACAAGGGAGTGTTAAGCATATATTCTGTGATGGCTGTATTTCATATAAAATGGAACAGTTAAGTTTTTATATATTACTGACCGATTCTGCTACGCAATGTCATATATATGTATGTGCGGCCTTTTGAATGCACGAAACGATTGCACTCGCATTTTAAAGCAGTACAGACCCAAATCAGAGGGTTCTAGAGCAGCCCTTTGCTTATGGTCTGCACTGTTTGTCATTCACTGCACGCCTTTCCCAGTGAATGGTGTTCATAGTTAACTCTTTCGGCGCCTAATTTCTATTTGTCGTCTGCAATCTAAGTTTGTTAAATCATTCTGTAAAATAAGGAAATGAGATAAATAAATGCAAATTTTAAAGGAATAAAACACATATATATAAATAGAGATTGGGACAAAAAGTGAAGTTCCTGATCAGACACCGCCTTGAAAAGGCGGCCTCTGATCTGGGACTGCACTATTTGTCGTGGTGCATTTTGGCGACATTGGTGGTGAAAGGGTTAAGTACTATTGACTCATTCCGAATCGACTATTCAGCAATCAAAGGGTTAACAGATAATAGATAATATACAGCCCTGTGGTCAAACGAGCTCATGAACAGACAACTATGCTATTTCTGAGTAAGTTTCTGAATACGTAAGTTTCCATTTGTAAACCGTTAAGTTACCATCATTCAAATGAGCTATAATCCCATGTTCCTTACGTTCGTTCAGTAGAACCTGTCTTAAGTGACTTTCAAAACGAGACCTAATTATGGGTCTGTAAGACAGGTGGTAGCTCATAGCTATAGGAGCTTTCTGCATTATTTTACCCTGTATTAAGCAACCACCTGTTTTTCAATATTCCCCTTTCCAATTAATATAAGGTCGCTTAAGACAGGCTCTACAGTATTTATAGAATTTGACACACGTTGTAGCCATTGACCAACTATATTATATAGAAAGTCAGGGAACAACCCATTCTCCCTGACGATTACCATATTGTAACCATTATCCTGCTAAGCTCGACTTGAATATGCAGTGAAACCCCTCTAAATCGGACGTTCAAACAAGTGTCTTTCGTTAAGACGTGTGTCAGCTCAATGCATAGTGAAGTTTAAAATTCTTTCTGTATGACTGTAACCCTGCCTTAAGTTGATACCAGCCTGAACAATATTCTTTAATCAAATTACGGTATAGGTTTTGTTTATTGTATATGTAATGTTCAAAAGCATTGCTCTATTAGGATTCCAGTTGTTTGATATTTGGCAGGTAGTTTCTCAAAAGCTTGGACGAATTGGGAGTACAGTAAAACCTCTCTATAACGGCCAATAAATTACATCAATTATTTTGTGTTAAAGGCAGGTGGCTGCTTAAAGCAAGGTGAAAATGAAACAGAACGCTCCTATAGGAGCGTTTTGTTTCACTTTCACCTTGCTTTAAGCAGCCGCCTGTCCTAAATACCAACTAATTACATGTAACACAATATAATGGCCGTTATAAAGAGGTTTTACTTTAAATGAAAGTTGCCCATGAGACATCATTTTTACAGCATAATACTGGTTAAAGATTTGACAAGAGCACTAATAGGTTCGTATATTGGTTTCGGTGTATCAAAATATTTATCTTGATTAATGTGGTTGCTAATACTATCAACACGATGTTTAGTGTGCCCTTGTTCATGTAAGTTCAATATTGGATCGTTGTAAATTCTTAACAAACTACCAGTGTGCTGTTAGAAAATATACTGTCCGTGTGTAGCATTATTTAACCCTTTGTTTCATGAATATTGATGAAAGAAGTGATGACATCACGAATATCAATCATATTTATTTCTATAATGGTGTATTAACACATTAAAGTTTTGCCAAAGCAGAAACTGTGCATCCAGATCTATATTACTCTACAAGCAAACAAAGCAGACCCTGATCAGAAGGCTCCTATAGGAGCCGTCTGATATTGGTCTACTTTGTTTGCAAATGTGTAGAAAGACGAATTTATGGAGAAAAGGATTAAACGGTGTCATATTGTCTGTTTTATCGGGAATTTAATTGATTTATTTTCACATTTAGTCAAGCTTTTAATTATCTAATGTTAATATTTCAGAATATATAACTAGATACTGCACTAGAAAAAACACCATACATTTAATGACCCTTTACCTTACGTATTAATTATAGTAGGCTACACTCCGCCCTATCAATATCAATTAACCAATTCTTCTTTTATTGTTATAGAAACAAGTGAATGCATTGCTGTGGCAACTAGTGCAGAATTATATCTTAAATATTCTATTAGTAAGCAGACCAGACCCTGATCAAACGGCTCCTACAAGAGTGGTCTGATCTGGGTGTATTCTGTTTGCAAAATACGCCAAAATGCGTCAAAATGCGTCTCTAGCAGGTAAAGAGACCAAACGTTGGTTGTTTCACCTATACAGCACTACCGTAGAACCGTGTCTTAAGCAGCCTTTTTTATTGAACATAGGAGTCTTAAAGGCATTTGATTGCTTAATAAAGGTCAGAGTGATACAAAAAAATCCTATTGTGTTTTATTTTGTACTCTGTTTTGAATTCGCTAAAGCGTTTGAGTAGTTATTTAGCGAGTTTCAAACATCTCTGACGAGACTCATTTGGGTTTAAGTTGTTTGTAAACTGATTTTAAGTCGAGTCCAGTAGGATAATGCTTAACCCATTCCCTCAATGGATATTTCTGATTCATTCTCTCATAGGTTATTTTTAGGCACATTCTTCCTTAGGCTATCTTATATATACTGAAAAAGAGCATTTACTAGAAAAAAAAGATTTGTTTTAGACTTGTGTAGTTTTGAAACCATTATGATGTATTAAGCGTTTGCACATATGGAGCAAATGCTCTGGTTATCACAGTGGTTTTAAAACGTGACTTTAACTCATTCTTTCCTAGGCTGTTTTTAGACCCAACCTTTTTGAATTAATCTACCGAAAAGGAGCATTGACTAGAGAAAAGGAATTTTTTTAGAATTTTGTAATTTGAAACCATTATGATAAATAGAGCATTTGCTCCTATAGGAACACATGCTCTATTTATCACAATGGTTTCACAATGTGAATTTTATAGGGGCGCAAAAATGCGTCACTAGGGGGTAATGTGTTAATTAATTAACAGAGGCGTCAAAGACGTCAATATGAGGGAATGGATTTAAGCATTGTACACATGTTTAGTCCTTGCCAGTGGCATGGACTTGAAAGTAGATTAATGCGACGTATAGCCAGCCATACCATTTAACCCTTTACTCCATGAATATTCATGTATGACATAATGCCATCGTGAACATTAATAAATTTATTTTTTTGCAATCACACAGCGGTCACAGGAATAGTTCGCCATGGCAGAAACTGCAGAACCATATCTATATTATTTCATAAGCAAACAGAGGAGACCCTGATCAGACGGCTCCTGTAGGAGCCGTCTGATCTTGGTCTACTCTGTTTGCAAAGGCGTAGAAAGGCTTGTTCATAGGTTAAAGTGTTAAACACAATTGCGTGTAATGTTACCTCAACTGATCACTCTTGTTTGTTCAATTACATGAATTATTCACATGAATTCAGGTATAATCCCAATCTACACGGGTAGGTTCATTTGTTGTTTTTGTTTCTAAACTCATATCGTCTTCGTGGGAATTTAGCTGTATTGTATCTTCGGACAGGCATGTCACTGCATTTAACAAACCATGTCTCAACAATGTTGCTCAACAATACTATTGAACATGTTTGATACATTCGCATACAAACTGTGATCCAATCAAACATTCGTAAAACTAGTTTTACGAACCTTCGCTCTTAAATGGTTTTTTGAGGTTACAGTAAACCCCCTCTAAACCGGAATTCTAGTAGAGAAGAATTTAGATACCTTTATCTACTCTGTTTACAAAAGGCGAAAATGCGCATAAATTTATGGAGCAAAGAGTTAAAAATTTAGCAAAGGACAACTTTGTGATTAGATCAAGATGAGACGCAAAGGAAAGTTGTGTATCATCTGGATTCAAACAAGTTGACTCCCGGGTTGTACGCTTGAAAAACAATGATACCACTGTCCATTTTGCTGAATGCAGGTCAAACGTAATGCAGAAAGCTCCTATAAGAACTTTCTGCATTACTTTTGCCCTTCATTAAACATTCATTGTCCATTTTGACATACGAAGCATGTTCTACATTTATTCCAAATTTCAATACCCACTGAATATTCATTGAAATATAGTTACAACGAAATATGAAAGGTAAAACATTGTAGCCATTTGAGAAAGTAAAGAAACAAATTTATCAAAATCCATTAGCAAACAAAGGATACCCTGATCAGACGGCTCCTGTAGGGGCCGTCTGATCTAGATCTACTCTGTTTGCAAATGCGTAAAAACACGTTTATATGAAGGAAAGGGTTAACTTTTATCCAGCTAATCGCGACCCGACTCGCAGACAGCTTGGATCCAGATGAGACGCCGAATAACTCGGCGTCTCATCAGGATAAAAGCCGTTCGACACTTGTTCAGTAGTTTATCAAAAACCTGATTTAATCGGAAATAGTTAAAGCTGCATCAGCTTTAAATTCAACAAGACATTATATAGAGTTTTCCCAGAGGGGCAATGGTTTAAGTGTAGAGCGAAAGATGACTTAGCAAACTCCAAGAAAATATCAAAACACGGCAATTCGCTTTCTATATCTTTATGTTAACACATATCCCCTTTTGCGACCAGACTCGCAGTTACAAAAAGACTGCATCCAGATGAGACGCCGAGTAACTCAGTGTCTCATCAGGATCCAAGCTGTTTGACACTCGGACAATAGTTTCTCAAAAGCTTGATCGAATCGGACCTAGTCAAACTTGCCCAATATTACAATGTGATTAGACGTTGTCAGAGCGTGATAAGAGTTAAAAACTACGGTTACCTTGTTTAAAGGTTTATTCAAAAGATATACAGTTCGATGGAGATTAGCAGATCTATTAAATCCAGCCGTTATAATACTTGTATAAATTATGTAAAACATGGTTTTCAAACACTTGTGAAACATATATTTAACCTTTAGCCTGCTATGGGCGGATGAGTGAATACCTATGCAAACAGTTTGGATCCAGATGAGACGCCGAGTAACTCGGCGTCTCATCAGGATCCAAACTGTTTGACAAATTGATTGCATTGTGGTAGACACATTGATATAACTTGAATTTTGAAAATGTAGTAGGTGAAAAATTATGTAAAAATAATTTGCTCAGCAGGCTAAAGGTTAAACGGTTAAATCTTTCTCCACGGCGGTCACCGGAAAGTGACTCCAAGGGCTTGCTGTAACTGATGAATATGTGGTTACATTTACAAACAGTTTCGATCCAGATTAGACGCTTTATGACTTGACGTTACATCAGGATTCAAAATGTTTGACACTCCACGCATGTTTTGAGAAGAAATTGAAGGGAAATCCACCATACACTTTAAGACGACAATGTGCGCAGATGAAAATTAGTTTGCACCAAAATAGTTCAAATTAATATTGATTTTGGCCTATTGAAAAATTCAGGCGAGTTTCAAATGTTAGCTTCTTCTATAAAACCGCTGTGTTTAATTTCACATTAATGTTTGTGCCTGTTATTTGAATATAACTTGGCAAAGTTATTTTTCGTTAGAACAACCCATGACTGTAAATATTGCAGTTCCTTAAAGACCCAAACTATATTATTCTTCTATTATTATTTTTTTAAAAAAAACCCCCAAACCAACAAAAAACAAACAAACCACGATTCCAATGTCAAACATCTCATGAGACTCAAAGATTCAAGTCCAGGCCTAATTTTAAGAGAAGAAGGATTTACATTAGAGCTTAGCTAATCCGAACACTCGCTAATCCAAACAGTCCAAACATTCGCTAATTCGAACACTCGCTAATTCAAACACTCGCCAATCCGTTTGACATGTTGCAGCTTAATGCAGGGTAACTGTTATACAGAAAGCTGGGAGTTTTCTAAATGACGTTTACCAAGCTAATTTCCTATAAAAGTCTAGATTCTTCTTCACTAAAAATTCCGGTAAACGCAGTTTTACTTCTCAGTCAATCTCTTTTGTTTATGGTACTCGGAGAGGAGATTCTAACGAGTACCAAAACTATAGAGTATGGTGGTATAATGCAGAAAATATAGTAGAACCTGTCTTAAGCGACCTCACATTAATTGGACACAGGCATCGTGAAGAGCAGGTGGTTGCTTAATACATGGTAAAACTAATACAGAAAGCTCCTTTATGAGCTTTCTGTATTACAGTAAAATGCCGCTAATGCGACCACATAAAAGAGGTATAATTCTGGTTGCTAGATGCAGGTGGTAGCTTAATGCAAGACAAGAATAATGCAGAAAGCTCCTAGAGGAGCTTTCTGCATTACTTTTGTCCTGCATTAAGCAACCACCTGCTTATAAAGACACCCATGTGTATTTATTAAGTGGTCGTATTAGAGGGGTTCTACTGTACTTTTCTCCTGCAGTAAGCTACTACATGCCTTATAGACCCATAATTAGACCTCATTTTTATGGTCGCTTAAGGCATGTTTTACTGTATACTATAATGTATGTAAATATCCTAGATACTCCTCTTGTTACAACGCTGCCAACTGTTTGGGTTACAGAATTTCACCAATTCAACAAGAGGAAGCTAAATTCTTTCGCTGCCAAAGGTTGCCGTCTGCAAACTTTATCGTCTGCTACAATTTTCATTTTCTTTTTGTTTCAAATAGTAAGAAACAGTTTTGACGCTAATGAGACACTGAGTTACTCGGCGTCTCATCTGGATCAAAACTGTTTGAAAATATAATAACAGGTTTGAAATGGGCAACGAAAGAGATCAAGACAAGAAGTATTTCTTTCATGTTTGTTATGTGACTATTTTATAAATGGGTATTGATTTGAACAGGTATCGTATATACGCAGCTTGTTGTATTGTTAAAGGAATAATAAATGTTAAATATATGAAAAATATGCACGTTGTTTCGTTTGTATGAATTGTCCATTTCCAGTATGTACAGTAGAACCCGTCCTAAGCGGTCATTCATTTATTGAACATAGAAGTCTTCAAATCAGATGAAGAAGAAGAAAAGAAGAAAAAGAAGAAGACGAAGATGTTGTTGTTGTTGATGATGATGAAGATGATAATTATGATGTTGCATATGTGTCGAGTTTATAATTCGCCCAGTTGTTTCAGTTTTGACCCAAGCCTGCACTTATCATATAAGCATGAGAAATGGGGGATTCTATAAATATTGTCAACCCCCATAGAGCGATAACTTTGTGAATAAACAAAAGTGTCTTTAAAAGTAGGTGGTTACTTAATGCAGGCTAAAAGCAATGCGGAAAGCTCCTACACAGGAGCTTTCTGTATAATTATTGTATTGCATTAAGCTACCACCTGCCTTTAAGACCCATAATAAGATCTCTTTCGGTGGTCGCTTTAGGATAGTGACTGTATGCAGTAAAAACCCTTTAAACTAGTCGTTCAATTTAGTACCAACCTCAGTCTTGGAGACCGGTGACAGCTTAATGCAGGATGAAAGTCATGCAGAAAGCTCATCTATGAGCTTTATGCATGCCTTTCGGCCTGCATTAAGCATCCGCCTGTCTGAAAGTGTCTACATTCTTCTCTACTATAATTCCGGTTAAGAGGGGGTTTACAGTAATTATATTTTGGGAAAATTACTGGACATCATATTCACAAGTAAATTGAGTTCTGCAATCATCAATCCGGTATACATTCATGTGAATTCAGGCTGAAAACCACGTTACCCGGTATAAGCTCAGTGCACATCATATGATCATTAACAAGACGAAGTTAGTTACATATCTACGTGCCGTGCAATTTGATGACAAACACAGATAATTGATTTGTTTCGATATAGCTTAACATACAGTAGCACGTTCGTAATTCGAAGTTTTAGTAAATATGATTTTAGACCTATTAAGGCATGCGATTGCTTCATGCAGGTTGAAAGTCATGCAGAAAAATCCTCTGGGAGTTTTCTACATTACTTTTACCCTGCATTAAACTGCCACATGTCTTAAACAACGATATTGCTACTTGTTTGAAGGCTGGGATTAATAAGGGTTGACTGTATAATGCTGTTAATAGCAAGTTATAGTATGGGTGAATACGTTATAATCCCTGTATACATATATTGATGTTTACAATGACAGGAAATACGGGCTCTCGGGATCATTGTGGCACATACAGATGCGTGGGTCTAAGCAAACACCTTCTCACATCGATTGGTGACCATTCTGAAAGGTTAAGCCTTCGCTTGCTGAATTTTAAAATACATTTCTCCTTCTTTAACCATGCCCTGTTGTATAATTACATATATCTTCACTGTGTACAAGTAGTTCGCTGTGCAATCACTGCCGTGGAGTGCACTGGTTGCACAAACAACTTGTAAATAGTGCAGACCCTGGTGAGACAGCTCCTGCAGGAACTGTCTCATCTGGGTCTTCACTAGTTACAGGTAGGTATATTGACGTGAATAGCAAGCGAAGGGTTAAGCTTTGTTATAACCGTTTTAACTAGTCGACATTCAGATAGGACGTAATGATGCAATTTTATTTACCTGTTGAATGTGCTTTTGAAACACTTTCCCTGTGGAATATTCATACTTGAAATAATTACATCATGAATATATATAAGCTGAACGGTTAAAATGTCATAGTACACAGTATAGTTTAGTTTTGCTAGAAAATGTAGTGTCAGATCTATTATAGATTCATAAGCAAACAGTAGAGACCCTGATCAGGAACCATCAGATCTTGATCTACTCTATTTGCAAAGGCGTGGAAAGGCGTTATACAAAGGAAAAAGTTAATCCTTTCCCTCATGTAAATGCCTTTTAATGCAGTTGCAAACTATAGGAGCCGTCTGGTCAGGGTCTGCTCTGTTTGATAGATATGTTTCTTTACTTTCTGAAATAGCTACAATGTCCCAGCTTCAATATTTTAATATAACTGTTTTGTCCATGAATACTCATTAGGTATTGAAATTTGGAATAAACATAGAACACGGAAAAGGTTAAAGAAAGGCAAGTCAGCTTTCAAAGTGGACAGTCTTGTTAAGCAGATGGATTTTTAACATGGCATATGAACACAGGCATGCTTGGCCAGGGCAGAAACTATAATAGTGTAACCAACATATCTCGAACTTCAAGTGACCATACACATTACTTAGAGTTTCCAATTGTGACAATTTCAGCATTAAAGTTAAACAGCTGATTGCTGATTTAAAGTAATCCTGAAAGCTCGTGTAGGAACTATCAGCATAACTTTCGACCTGCATTAGTTCGCATAGTAATATATATTACAACATTATGTATTGTAAATTTTGCAAAGGACCGAATTTGAGATTCAAGTCTATGCAGTGAACCCTCTCTGAAAGGACCACTTAATGGGTAAATAGTAGTGTCTTTAAAAGCAGATGGTTGCTTAATACAGGACGAAAGTAATGCAGAAAGCTCCTACAGGAGCTTTCTGCATTACTTTCATCCTGCATTAAGCGACCACATGCCTCTAAGACTCAGAATTATACCTCGTTTTGATGGTCGCATTAGAGGGGGTTTACTGTATTAAATGTATTTAAAACAACCAGAGCAAATGTTCTGAAGGTTTTGTAATAGTGTCGCTCTGGGCCCACCCATGTATGATACAAGGTACAATAAAACAGTCTCCTCCTATGTATCAAGGGACAATGCAGACATATAAACACTATTATCTCCTTAAACATGGGAAACGAGTGTACTGGCATTTACAAACTGTGTAGATCCAGACTAGAACGTTCTCAAAATGAGTCCTCTAATCAGAGTCTACACTGTTTGTCTTTCCAATTCCTATCGCAAAATATACCTCTTCATACTGAATGGATTGTAAAGTTAATCAATGATGGACACTTAACGCTTTACTCCATACATATTCATGTAGGAATGAATGACATCATGGATATCAATTAAATTAAGTATTAGAATAGCACATGGACACATTTTTTGTGACTATGGTAGTAAATATAAAATCATATCTATATTAGATCTATATCAATAGCAAACAGAGCAGAGCGCCTCAAGGAGCCGTCTCATCTGGATTTACTCTGTTTGCAAAGGCGTAGAAGGGCGTATTTATGGAGTAAAGAGTTAAGAATTCAACATAAGGTCATCGTTAAGTCATACCATGTGATCGGCTGGTTGTCACCGGGAAACATTAACCCTTTACCCAATAGCCTGTTTCTAGTTTTGAAGACATATGACCACTTAAAGCAGGTTGAAAGTAAAGCAGAATGCGCATTAAGGCGCATTCTGCTTTACTTTCAGCCTGCTTTAAGCTACCACCCACTAGGATATAGAAAATATTTATTATGCAATATGTTCATGACTGTATGAATTTGAACTATTTTCTTCAGCGGAGGAATAAATCAAACACGCTAAAAGCCGCTTCTATCAGGTAAAGGGTTAAACAAACTCCGGGAAGTGTATGGGAGTTCGATATAAATTCTTATAACCCGTTTGACTATCATTATTCTGACACTAGTGTTTTATTATTCTATTATTATATGACCGGTGTTTATCGAAATTTCGCGTGAATAATGTATCCCCATTATTTGCTACTAGTGTTTCTTTCATTATTCTTCGAACACTAAGTTAGAAATAAAGTTTGTATATTATCTGAGACAATATTTCGATTTAGTGCAATTTAATTTCTTTCTTAACACTTTCGCTGCCAATGTCGCATCTGTGATTACATATGCAAACGTTTTGGATCACAATGAGACGCCGAGTAACTCGGGGTTTCCTCTGTATCCAAATAGTTTGTTAATGTGACTATTTGTTGAACAAAAATGAAGACAAATAAACACGAAAATTGTAGCAGACGACAAAGTTTGCAGACGACATAATTTGGCAGCGAAATAGTTGAGTTTTAACATGCTGCTAACGCATTTCGCCAAACGTCTGGTTTCAGATGAAACCCGAATTAGTCCATTCACTCTTAGTGACGCCGTTTGACGCCTGTGTAAAAGGTCATTTTGAAACCACTGTGATAAATAGAGCATTTGCTCCATAGGAGCAAATGCTCTATTTATCACAATGGTTTCAAAACTACACAATTCTAAAATTGTCATTTTTTCTAGTAAATATTACTTTTCGGTAGATTTATCCAAAGAAGTTGGGTCTAAAAATAGCCTAGGAGGTGGGTGGGGGGGGGCTTAGTTGGCGACTTATCACGATTCTAGTTGTTTGTCACCCAGTCCGTGCTTCGGAAAGGAAGTGGAACTGAATGTGGAATTGGGAATGTAAAGGATACGAGTTCTGTTGCCAACACAAACCATCTCCGCATGCTTAAGGTTAAACAGAATTAGTTATTTGTTTTCGTGCAGTAACGCATTAAATTGGACTACGTTATAAGAGTGCTATGATGGGAACCAATGACATAGCTATAAAATTTTAATAATGTACATGTACAAACGTATTAAAGTACGGTAATTGAACATATCAAGGGATATAGATAAGAAGCATACTGCTGTAGCAAATCTCTTAATTCTCAACCTATACGTCTCTTGCTGCCACTCATCTGAGTTGTCTCGGTTTGAACGAGGTACAACAAGACAGGGGTTGGCCGAGAAATATCAAACTATTTTCATTAGATTTTCTAAATAACTTTCTTATCTAATATCCTGATATCGTAGCTGTGGTGAAATTCTCTTTTAACCATTTCCTTCATACAAACGCTTTTTTCATGTCTTTGCAAACAGAGCAGGCACAGATCAGACATCTCCTATAGGAGCCGTCTGACCAGGGTCTGTTCTGTTTGCTTATGAAATTATAACATATCTGACTATATAGTTTCTACCAATACCAAACACAAATGTATACACATGCCATTATGAAAAATCAGGTAATTGATATTCATGATGTCATTATTTGTTTAATGAATATTCAACTGGCATTGGGTTAACTAATCTATGACACGTATTTGCAAATAACTTGGATTCATATTTGACACAGGGTAACCCGGCGTATCATCAGGATCCAAACTGTTTGACACTCGGTCAGTGCTTTCTCAAAAGCTTGATTGAATCGGAAGTAGTCAATATTGTATTAGATCTAAATTGGATCAGGTAGAAAATGCACGTGAAAGACGGGTCTATATATAGGATTTACTATGTTGTCCAGTCCCGTCGCGTTGCTTTACAGTCAGAAAGCTTTTACAAAGAGTACATACAGTAGAACTTATCTTAAGCGGCCATTAAAAACTGGTCTAATTATGGGTTTGTAAGGCATGTGGTATGCGCATGTTTCCTATGGACCACAGCGTAATTGGTAGCGAGTATCAAATAGTCAACTCTCGATTATTCGAGATTTTAATAAAGAAGAAAGCAGTGTGAAAAACAGCTTAATGCAAGATTAATGTCGTGCAGAAAGCTCCTCTGGGAGGTTTCTGCACGACATTCATCTTGCATTAAGCTGTCACCTGTCTTGAAGATCGATAATGATACTTATTTGAATGTTCGCATAATCGTGATTTAACTGTGTTTGCTCATCGTATGGAAAGGGTAATACAATCGTTTACCATTGCTGTAGATAAGAACCGCATTAAGGAAATCTAAGTAAAGCATTTCTTATATTTCTGTGCCAAAACGTATCTTGCTGTTACTCACTACTCTCTCAGGGGTGATTCTAATGAGTGACCGATATATAAGAGTTTGGCTGAGAAACATGTGCTTTTGATAGAGCAGTACGCATCTTACTGTATCTAAAGACCTGATTCAGCCTTAGAAGTAATGAATATTTAGGATCTGCCAATGTTATCGCATATATGTATATTCTCAGCTGTATAACTAATGTGTGGACTTGTTTATGACATTGCCCACATTGTGTTTTGGTAATGTATCGAGGAAGACGTGAACTATGCCGTGTGACATAAAACTGTTGGCATATTATCAAAGCCTATGTCTCTGTCAGTGTGACATTGTTAATTCAACTGTATCTTCTTGTTAAAGCATAAGTAGATATAGGCGAGCTCTAAAATATATTTGCCTTCCTCTGAAATGTAATGATTCTAAGCTAATCCATGTGCAAAGTACATCTATATGAGTGGAAGAAAATCTTTCGTCCGGTATTAAGCTATCACCTGAGTGTTAGGTATCCTTCTAGCTGTCGCTTTAAATAGATATGTTTTTATTGTACACGTAACATACTGACTCTTCGTGTTGTTGTATATACATGTACTTTATTACTATAATATTTCGCAAACAGTCATGATTTGCCACATCGTTTTACAGATATTGTACACGTATGTTCGAATATACATTGTATGCAGAATCACACACGCTTTATTTCCCACTAAACCCTATGTTGAGACAACTCTTTAGAATACAGTGGTTCTAGGATAATCTAGGAACTTTCTGCATGACATTCACACTGCATTAAGCAGCCACCTGCCTAAAAGTATCTAGATTCTGCTCTACTAAAATTCCGGTTTAGAAAGGTTTTACTTTATACACTGTTCAAAATGGGCAGAGTTTGCAATGAATATCCGTGGAGTAAAGATGTAAAGGCCAGGGTTTAACTTGATTAAAGACTGCGTAAATCTGCAATTCTTTGTTAAAATCTACACTCTTACATTCGCCTGTTGAAAGTCATAATACAAATCTAATCGAAATATTAACGTGTTAATTTGTCAATTTTCCACCTGTAAATGCTAGCAATTACCGAGATAGAAGCTACCTTATTCATTCTGTTCACTACTGGTTCGGTGTAATATACTTGAATAGCGATAAGGTTAAATGCCAGTTTGCGAGTAGGCTTGTAGTCTATACATGTCAATTTCACACATACTGCAAACTTTGAAAGCAGTTTGGACCCATATGAGACTTGGACTAACTTGTCGTCTCAGAACGATCCTGTCCGCATTGGTACACTGGTCACGATTTTAAAAGAAATGTAAGACAGCATCTACACTGAGAATTGAAACATAAGACATTTTATGCCTAGCAGTGTCACTTTGTTTGTTAAGTGGTAGCTCTTAAATGCCTGTAAAAAGTTATATCTGCTCAAATCTAGTTCAATTTTAAATACTTCCGATTCGATTAAGTTTATTTTAGACAGTATTGCTTGAGTGCTGATCAGAGTGGATCCTGATGAGACGCCGATTAACCCGGTCTCTCATTTGGATCCGATCTGTTTGCAAATGTTAATCAACGGGAGCTAAATACTTTAGCGGAATAAGCGTAACCAGTCTTATCGACACCGAGGACTATTTGAGACGAGTAATTTTACCCGGCGTTTAATTCTATTTGCTATTCTGTAAGATATGGGTCACAGAACTTACATCCCTTAATCGCAACCTGACTCGTATTTTGTAAACGACATAAACATGATAAACCTAGACGAAACGCCGAGTTACTCGGTGTCTCAACAGGATCCAAACTATTTGACACTCGGTCAATAATTTCTTAAAACCCTGACTGAATCGGAATTAGATCACATATTCGAATTTAAGCAAACAATATATTTTTTTAAATTCCGGGATAAGGGTTGAGATATTGGTCTAGTGTCTGTTTTACCATTGTAATGCCGTAGGCTTGTTTTTTCGATAGAAACTGTATACTAATTCGGATTTTGATATACATAATCTTCTATTTCTTTTCAAATACTAAAGCAGAGGGCAAAACAGTGTTGATCCTGACGTGATGCCACTTTACCAGGCATCTCAGCTTGATCCAGTCCTCGAGTATACGCCTGTTACATTGTGAATATTATTAAGGCCAGTTCCATTTAAACAGATTGGTTTAAATCAGAAGCAAACTTAAGCACCGTTTGGTCTGAGGCATGCGTGAGGTACATGTAGAAGAAAAACGAAAATTTAGGAGAAATAGACAGACAACGGCAACCCAATATTTGCAAACAAAACGTGTAAGCTGAACCGATTACCATACAGGCTATTTTAGACGCTTACTCTTTCAATAAATCTATTGAAAAAGAAAACATTAACCTATTCCCTCATAGGCTATATTTAGATCCAACCACTTTGAATAAGTCTACCGAAAAGGAGCATTAACTAGAGAAAAGGAAACTTTTAGAATTTTGTAGTTTGAAACTATTGTGATAAATAGAGCATTTGCTCCTATAGGAGCAAATGCTCTATTTATCACAATAGTTTTAATAGGTGACTTTTGCAGAGGCGTCAAAAGGCGTTAATATGAGGGAATGGGTTAATTAGAAAAAAAGGAAATGGTGATAACTGTTTAGTTTTGAAACCATTGTAATAAATAGAGCATTTTCTCCATAGTTTTAAAAAAGTGGCATTTACATAGGCGTCAAAAGGCGTCAATATCAGGGAATTAATTAAAAAGGTAAACGAATAACATTTATTGGTACAATGTACATGTGTAGGCAAAAAAGGTATATGTCAAATGAGTGTCAGTTCAACTGATACATGTAACAAGATCCTGACTAACCCTTTATGTGATGAATATTCATGTAAAAAAGAATAACATCATGCATGGATGCTAATTAGACAATTTTTTATTCTAGTATATGACCATATGAATCTGTTGCACTTGCAGAAACCACAGACTCAGATTTATATTATATAATAAGCAAAGCTAATAGACCCTGATCATACTGCTCCTACATATACCGTCTGATCTGGGTCTAATCTGTTTGCATAGGCATACAAATGTCTCTAGCAGCTAAATGGTTAGGAAAGAGACATACATAAGACATAGAGTAAAACCTCTCTTAACCGGAATTTTATTTTACTATAATATCGGCATTGGAGACAGGTGGCAGCTTAATTCAGGGTAACGTGCAGTGTGAAAATGCAGGATGGCAGCTTAAAGCAGGATGAAAGTCATATAGAAAGCTCCCATAGCTTTCTGCGTGACTTTCACCCTGCATTAAGCAGCCACCAGCCTATCTAACACCTTATCCACTAGAATTCCAGTTTAGATAGGTTTTTACTGTATTTAAGCAGTTCATTATCGTCTGATTCAGATATTAAGGTAGAGTTTCCTTTCAATTTCCTTTTCAAAGATATAAAAAGAATATACATGTATTACGTACGGTTAGCCTGGGTAATCGATGTATCACCCGATCTTTTTGCGATGGTTGTCAGTGATTAGTCTATTATGGCAAAATGAATAAACCATTTACCATATAGAGACACGTTAGTTGAATTTACAAACATAGTATACCCCGATCAGATGGCTCCTGTCGGAATCGTCTAATCAGCGTCTACTCTGTTTGCTTATGGAATGATATAAATTTGATTCTACTGTTTATGTCAATGTAGTACATTCCGGTGTTCATATTCCATTAGAATATGTTCAGCTAATTAATTCAGCTAATTAATTTTCACACATTTATTATTTGTTTCATGCATATTCATCAAGTAAAGTGCTGAATTGACACTTTCAGTAAACCCCCACCAATGCTACAATTTTGTAAGTAAATATTAAATCTCCCCTAAAGCAGACGTTAGATTTAGTATAAATATCGATATTGTAGACAGGTTGCAGCTTAATGCAGGGTGAAAGTCATACAGAAAGCTCCTCTAGGAGCTTTCTGTATGTCTTTCACCCTGCATTCAGCAGTCATTTGCCTAAAAGTATCTAAATTCTTCTCTTCTAGAATTCCGGTTTAGAGGGGTTTTACTATTAATGTTGCCATGCATTAAGTCACCACCGGTAGGCTATTTAAGACCCAGATTTCAACCGCCTTTTTATATCATTTTAGCGGGGGTTCAATGCACTTACATTGTAAGGATTGCCGCGCTCAAGGGAAATGACGTGTAATTTTGCAAGTTAGAAATCGTTTTGTTCGATACCATTTTCAAAAACAAATCTCATTTCATATGTCATTGTGTGAATATTAACAATTAGCCTCATGTAGTTTCCTACTTATATCAATATACATTTACATCCGATTAAATGTAGTTCACACTTTTGAGAAACTCTAGACCGAGCGTCAAACAGCCTGGTTCCTGATCAGACGCCGTGTCTCATCTGGATCCAAGCTGTTTGACACTGCCAATCTGATGGTGCCTGGTATGCGAAGAGTTAGATATTGTACAGTGAAACCTGTATAAGGCGAACAACAAAACGACGTGTAATTATGGGTATATATGTAGGGCAGGTGGTAGCTTAATACAGGTCAAAAGTAATAGGAGCTTTCTGCATTACGTTTGACCTGTATTAAGCAACCACCTGCTTTTTAAGATGCCTGTGTCCAATTTATATAAGGTCGCTTAAGAAGGTGCTGCTGTATCAATTCTGGTTAGTTGAATAACAGACAATTCCACATGGAATGCATTTGTTTCCATGAAGCTTTAGGCCACACTTTATACCAGATGGTATTTACAGTATCGCAGACACAGGCCTTTGGCGTGTTTAAAACGCTTTCGTAAACTCTTTGGCTGCAAATCGAGAATCTATGATTAGCCTTTGGATCTAGATGGTACGCAGAGTGGATTGTTGTCTGATCAGGATCAAGTCTATTTGATGCTTTTGTTATATTAGTTTGAAGCAAAAGAAAAAACATTTCAGAAACGGAAAGAAAAACATAAGTGTACTGTATTTGGTAGCGAGAGAGATGAGGATAGTTTACTGGTAGACACTTTATTCCAATTATATTCTACAGTAAAATCTCGATTATTCGAAAATAAAATATAGAAAAAATTAGACACTTTTATGCATGCAGGTGGCTGCTTAATGCAGTGTGAAAGTTATGCAGAAAGCTCCTAGAGGAGCTTTCTGCATGACTTTCACCCTGCATTAAGCTGCCGCCTGTCTTAAAAGATCGATAACGATACTGATTTTAGTGTTCGAATAATCGAGATTTGACCGTACGCTTATTCCGCCGGCACTTTGTCTCTTTGGTATTGTACATGAAAACTTAACCTTACTTTGCTGAAATATCATTGTCTACTTTGCTGCCCAAATATTCCGTCCTTCGTTCTTCTATCTTAGGAAATTATTATACATCATGGCCTTCAATTAACAAATTCTGTAGAATTATGTCTTCTGAAAATAAAAAGATAATTTTCAAAATAGCTAAATATGTCAACGAAGCATTTAAAGTAAGCAAAAACTCCCTTGAAATGCTAACTGTCCCATGAATCTTAACGTAAGCATAAATGATATGTATATTATATGTGTGTGATATTTTGTCATTTCTTTGTTTGAATTGTGAATATTAAAATGTATGTAATTGTTTGTCTTTGCCATATTTGATAATTTATTGTGTAAATGGCCAAATGCATTATTGAATGCTGACTGCCAGTAATAAAACTGAAACTGAAACTGTGAAAAATGTCTGCTCAATGTGGACCGGTGCAATGCTAACTTCTTCCGATTCAACCAAGCTTAACTCTTCTCTTGCTGAATTTTAAAATATATTTCTCCTTCTTTACCCATGCCCTGATGTATAATTACATATATCTTCACTGTGTACAAGTATTTCACTGTGCAATCACTGCTGTGGAGTGCACTGGTTACACAATCAACTTGTAAATAGTGCAGACCCTGATGAGACAGCTCCTGCAGGAGCTGTCTCAGCTGGGTCTTCACTATTTACAGGTAGGTATATTGACGTGAATAGCAAACTAAGGGTTAAGAGAAGCTATTGAGCAAGTGTCATACAGCTTGGATCCTGATTAGACGCCGAGTTACTCGACGTCTCATATGGACCCAAGTTGTTTGCAATTTCGAGTTGGCTTTACATATTGTTTCTGTTCTTCTGTTTCTGTTTTTCCATACAGTGACATAGCTAAACAGTTCTGATCATGAGCAGACACTGCGTTACTCAGATTCTCATCTGAATCCAACAAGCTTGCAAGGTCATAACAAATCCATTCCTACACGCAGCAGAAACGGATTCAATCTGAATGTAAAACGTGTTGGATTATAGAGACATTCAACGGTTTGGGTTTATATTGCAATTTGAATAACGACTGATTACCACAGGGCAAGATCGATTTAGAACTCTTAAAGATTTAGAAACGGATGATTTCACCTCCGATCATCGCAAATCGAAAAAACTATATAACTAAATAACAGAAGCATCCATCTAAAGCAACCACTAAAGGAAGTATCATGGGTAGATATAACTATTTTGGTGCCAAATTTAAAAATGTCGTCTGCAATAATTATTCCATATTAAATATAATTCTAAACTAAATAATAAAGGTATATTAGTAAAACATTTGTTTTTAAAAAACCTGTATGCTTGGGCTAAAATAATACAGAAAACAGCGAAGTCCTATGTCAGATGCCGCCTTGAAAAGGCGGCATCTGACCTGGGACTGCACTGTTTTCAATGGTGCCAACAGGCGACATCTGACCTGGGACTGCTCTGTTTCCAATGGTGCCAACAGGCGCCATTGGCGCCGAAAGAGTTCAAACAAGGTATATGTAAAACCTCTATAAACCAGAATTCTAGTAGAGAAGAATTTCGATACTTTTAGGCAGGTGGCTGCTTAATTCAGGGTGAAAGTCATGCAGAAAGCTCCATTAGGAGTTTTCTGCATGACTTTCACCCTGCATTAAGCTGTCTCAAATGCCGATATCTATACTAAATTGAATATCCTGTCCAGAGAGGTTTGACTGTAATTGCTCAATGCAGAATGAAAACAATGTAGAAGGATCCTTTCTGCTCAACATTCGTCCTGGGTTAACCATTTACCGCATGGCAAGTTAATAAGAAATATTGACCTTATAAGTTGATGTTAATAAAGGCATTTTGAACTACGGGAGATTTAACTATGGCATAAACTTATAATTATATCTATATTATTTCATCGGCAAACAGATCGACCCTGAGCAGACGGCTTCTAAAGGATCCGCCTAATCTGGGTCTACTCTGTTTGCAAAAGGGGTTAAACTACAAGAGCCACAAAAAACAATCCTCCTCTGTGTGAGCGCTTTAGAGTAAGGGGGTATAGATACTGAGGTGTATAATTACCACGAGTAGATCACAAGGTAAATAGAATGGAACGAATATATTGACAGCTCTTCTTTCACTGTCTGGCAATGTCGTCTTGTTTTAAAATATCGTCTGCTGCAAAATTTAGATAATTGTTAATTAGAATTTTGAAATTGCCACGAGAGCTACGTGTGACTAATATGTACTAACAATGGATTGTGCTTATTTATTTACTTATGAGTTGGGTAGGAACTGCGAACACTGTTCAACAAACCAGCCATTCGATATACTCATGGGTAGATGGTACTTGTATTAAGTGATCGATATTTGAACAGTACAAACATGCACTCTAAGCTTTAGAGCGCTATGGCAAACTTCATCAGTTGAAATTCTTTGTTTCTTTTATTGGTGTAAATCACAACACGTGTTCTTATTGGTTTTCCCAACACATACTTTGGTGTCAAACATTTTAAATTCTTATGAGATATACAGTCACTACGAGTCTGATTTGGATAACAACTATTTTCCAATTTCAATGCAGATTTTCGCGTAACATGCTAAAGCCTTAAGACAAATAATGGCGGGATAGATTACCGCCAGTGGTACACAGCGAAGGGGAATGGCAATAAAAAGGCACATTATCAAAGAACGTAAAAATGACATAGAAAACCAATATATTGATATATATATATCACCTTTACAGTATATTGAGACATATATCACACAACATTATGACAACACATGGTACACATGGTACAAAGCATGGTACAAACGATACAAATGATACATGTGTTACGAATGGTGCAAACGGTATGCACAGTACAAACGATACACACGATACAATCAGTACTCGCGGTAAGCACCGTGTACACGGTACACTAAGTGCTAACGGTACGCACGCTACAAAAGGTACAAATGGTATACATGGTACGAACGGTACCAATGGCACGACCTGTGTACATGGTTAACACGGTTAATACGGTACAACTGGTACACACGGTAAGCACGGTACATACGGTTCAAATGGTGCAAAAAGTATGCATGGTTCGCATTGTACAAACTGTTCACACAGTACAAACAGCACGCACGGTGCAAACGATACACATTGTACAAACTGTTCACACAATACAAACAGCACGCACGGTGCAAACGATACACATTGTACAAACTGTTCACACAGTACAAACAGCACGCACGGTGCAAACGATACACATTGTACAAACTGATGTGCACTTTATCAAAGAACATAAAAATGTCATAGAAAACCAATATATTGATATATACCACCTTCACACATAGTACAAGCAGCACCCATGATACGTACAGTAGATACACACTATATTTAAGCGGTACGCAACGTCTGATCAAATCCTGCGCTTTATGTCAACACGAATATGCTCAGTCAGAGGTCTAGATAAGGTGCGTAAATCAAAACATATTTAAGAATAACTTCTTTATTACTCCACCAAACCCTATGTTGTGACCACTCTTCGAGATTATTCTAAAGAGTGGTCACAACATAGGGTTTGGTGGAGAAATGACACTTCTAGTATTTGAATACGTACCTATATCTTTGGCTCTGTACTCTGATGGATGGCAAACAGTGCCGGGTCTGGTCAGACGCCGTGCTTTAAGCACTATGTTTTGCTCTGATCTAACATTTCGACCACGAAGTGCCCTTTTCGAAGATTATCATGTCTATATACACGTCACATTTTTGTTACATGCATTCAGTCATAAAATCAAATTCTCTTTGATTTTATGGCTGAATGCATGCAACAAAAATGTGACATGTATTTTGACATGATAATCTTTGAAAAAGGCCCTTAGTGGTCGAAATATTAGATCAGAGCAATTCAAGAATTTATGTATTATATTAATGCCCTTTTTGGAAATTTTCTTCATTGTAAAGCACTATGGATATTCTGGTTCTACACTGTTAAGCACATTATCCGTTCCTCGTATCTATAAACGCATTTTCACGCATTTACAGAGCAGACCCATATCAGAGGGCTCCCGTAAGAGCCGTCTGACCAGCGTCTGCTGTTTACTTATGTAATAACATAGATCTGATTCTATAGTTTCTACCAATGCAGAAACAATCTTGTGTACATATGTCATTATATGATATCAGCTAATCAATATTCATTATGTCAATATTTCTTACGTGAATAATATTAACCCATTACATCATATGCTATTTTAGATCCAGCCTCTTTGAAAGGAGCATTAACTGGAGAAAATATTTTTTTTTAGAATTTTGTAGTTTGAAACCATTGTGGTAAATAGAGCATTTGCTCCTATAGGAGCAAATGCTCTATTTATCACAATTGTTTCACAAAGTGACTTTTACAGAGTCAAAAGTCGTCAATATGAGGGAATGGGTTAAACAGGGACAGGGTTAAACATTTCGTATAGCTAGCTCATATACAGTAAATCGTTGGTTTTCTAGAACCTGTATCAACCCTAGCCTGACCGGAATCGCGCTCGCAAACAGCTTTTGTCCTGATGAGACGCCGGGTAAGTCAGCGTCTCATCAGTATCCAAGCTGATATGATAATACAATAAAATCTCTATATATCGGCCACTAAATTGTGTTCATTTGTTGGGATTTAGGGCAGGTGATGGCTGCTTAAAGCAAGGTGAAAGTAAAACAGAACGCCCCTGTAGGAGCGTTCTGTTTTACTGTCACCTTGCTTTAAGCAGCCACCTGCCTTTGATATAAAATACTCGATGTAATCTAGTGGCCGTTATAGAAATGGTTTACTGTATGTCATTATGTTTTAACCCTTTCGGCGCCAAATTTCTAATTGTCATCTGCAATCCATTTTTGTTAAATCATTCAGTAAAATAAGGAAATGAGATAAATAAATGCAAATTTCAAAGGAATGAAGCAAAGATATAGAAACGGAGATTGAGACAAAAAGCGGCGTCTGATCTGGGACAGCACTATTTGTCGTAGTGCATTTATGCGACATTGGCGGTGAAAGGGTTAATGCTTTAACGAATGTTTGTTAATAACAAATGGGTCCATCGGACACGGATGCCCCATGGCAAACATGAAGTAGATGAACGACATACCTGAAAAGGGGAGACACGGAACAAATCACTATGATTATGCTTTAGTTCAAATATCAAATAATTCCAGCATACACAAGCCAATAAATCTTTGACGAACATTTACAGGACGGACGTACAGAAAGACGGACGGACGGACGGACAAAGCTTAAATTTAAATGCCTCCGTCGCCTAAAGGCGGGGGCATACACATCTCCAGAGTTTGTGATTAAATAATAATGTTTACAGCATATACAGACTAATGCATCTAGAACGGCATCAACGCAATGGCGCCTGCAAAATGTGCTAGCTGCTATAATTCTTTATAATTGTATTTAACTCTTTGCATGCTGAGTAATATTTCATCTGCAACGATCAATCGTCTGTTTCAATTCTTAAAATAAAAGTTTTCAGTTCTTTGTGAAAATATGATAAAAGTTGAAAACAGTTTGGATCCTGATGAGACGCCGCATTATGCTGCGTCTCATTTGGATCTAAACTGTTTATATTTTACTTAGTTAACCACGGTTTCACCGCTAACGTTAAAGGTGTTATCAAACCCTGCAATCACAGTACAGTAAACCCTCACTATAACGACCACTAAATTGTGTTAATTAGCTGGTATTTAGGACAGGTGGCTGCTTAAAGCAAGGTAAAAGTAAAACTGTTAAAGTTTTTCTGTTTTATTTTCACCTTGCTTTAAGCAGTCACCTGCCTTTGACATAAATACTTGATGTAATTTAGTGGCCGTTATAGAGAGGTTTCTAATTGTCATCTGCAATCCATGTTTGTTAAATCATTCAGTTAAATAAGGAAATGAGATAAATAAATGCAAATTTCAAAGGAATGAAGCACGTATATAGAAATAGAGATTGAGACAAAACGTGGCGTCTGATCTTGGACTGCATTTTTTGTCGTGGTGCATTCATGCGACATTGGCGGTGAAGGGGTTAATGCTTTAACGAATGTTTGTTAATAACAAATGGGTCCATCGGACACGGATGCCCCATGGCAAACATGAAGTAGATGAACGACATACCTGAAAAGGGGAGACACGGAACAAATCACTATGATTATGCTTTAGTTCAAATATCAAATAATTCCAGCATACACAAGCCAATAAATCTTTGACGAACATTTACAGGACGGACGTACAGACGGACGGACGAGGCTAAAATGTAAAGGCCTCCGTCGCCTTAAGGCGGGGCATACAAATCTCCAGAGTTTGTGATTAAATAATAATGTTTACAGCATGAACAGACCAATGCATCTAGAACGGCATCAAAGCAATGACGCCTGCGAAATGTGCCAGCTGCTATAATTCTTTATAATTGTATTTAACTCTTTGCACGCTGAGTAATATTTCATCTTCAACGATCAGTCGTCTGTTTCAATTCTTAAAATAGGATTGCTGCTCTCATTTCTTTGCGAAAATATGATAAAAGTTGAAAACAGTTTTGATCCTGATGAGACGCCGCATTATGCTGCGTCTCATCTGGATCCAAACTGTTTATATTTTACTTAGTTAATCACGGTTTCACCGCTAACGTTAAAGGTGTTATCAAAACCTGCATTCACAGTATATGTACAAAAACACCTTTGATCCTGATGGGAAACTGAGTTACACATATAGATAAACACTGTTTGCATAGGTAATAACTGAGTTACACATATAGACAAAAACTTTTGCATAGGTAATAACTGATTTGCCATTTGCAGGGAAATAATAAGAGTGCTTTCATCAGCGGATGCTGTTCACAGCTGCATTGAATCTGCCACATTTTGTGAGTCTTTACTTGAAATTACAACATTGAAAGGACACTATGCCAAAGAAGCACAACAATGCTGCTCTCCATGTGAGATGGACGTTTTCAATACATAATGTTAGCGTTATTGACGTTAAGTCAAACTATCAGCTTTTTCATCTGTTTATCTAAGAGAAGAAGAAAAAAATATTTTGAACTTTCTATTGAATCAATACGTTAAACAGCAGTATACCAAACATTCACGTTTGTTATAGCCAGAAGGGAGCAATAAATGCAAATTTAAACTAAGAACAAATCCTTGAAAAACAAACTCCCAGTGTTTGCCTACTGACTGAGATCGAGCTTAAAGCATTAACCCGCTGTGAAACAGTTATATCTGCTCAAAAATTGGACATAGTGCAATTTTCACTGCGTCCGAATCGACCAAACGTTGTAAAAAATATTGACCATGTTTTAAACGCTTTAGATCCAGATGAGAAGCCGAGCTACTCGGTGTCTTAGTTGGATCCGATCGTTGGCAAATACCCTTCGAGTAGCGGATAGCGGAATTATGGTTTATGTTTATGAAATTCTTAAATCAATATTTTCAAAACCCTACGGCAGACAGTTTTTATACTTTAAGAACTTAGCAAATACAACCATGACTTTAGTAAAGTCGCTCCCCAGGTGGCAAAAACCCAGACTGCAGTCCTATTACAGTAAATCGACTATAAATCGGAATTCTAGAAGAGAAGAATTTATATACTCTTAGGCATGTGACTGCTTAATGCTGGATGGAAGTCATGCAGAAAGCTCCTCTAGGAGCTTTCTGCATGACTTTCACCCTGCATTAAGCAGCCACCTGTCTCCAAGACCGATATTGATACTAAATTGAATGTCCGGTTTAGAGAGGTTTTATTGTACCTACCTTTATTCTGATATCAGCGACCTGACTAGCATATGCAAACAGCTTGGACCGCGTATCTCATCGGGATACAAACTGTTTGAGTTCTCAAACGCATAATCGAGTCGGAAGTAAGGTCCAATTGTGAGCAGACGTTAATTGTTCAAAGAGTGGTAAGGGTTTGTTCTCGTGACACATGTAAACAATTCCAAGGATGTTATCAATAACTACCGTATGTGCATACGTTAGACATGGTCAATATATTTTAAACTTTAACTATTCTAATGTTAAGCGCGGTATGACTAGAATTTGCAAACAGCTTGGATCCAGATGAGACGCCGAGTGACTCGGTGTCTCCTCAGGATCCAGGCTGTTTGACACTACGTCAGCAGGGTTTAAACGTTTGGATTTTTTTTTAACTCTTTGCACGCTAAGTAATTTTTCGTCTGCAACAATTGTCGTCTGCTTCCCTTCTTCAAATAGCTTTTCTCTAATTTCTTTGCAAGAATATGGCCAATAGGACAAATAGTTTGGATCCTGATGAGACGCCGCATTATGTGGCGTCTCATCTGGATCCAAACTGTTTGCATAGGTAATGACAGTTTCGCCGCTAGCGTGAAAGAGTTAAAGCGACTTCAGCAGACCAGATAATGAGCAGATCTGCAGTTTCACATGGGAAAAATGCCGTCTGCTTAAGGTTTCATATACCATGCTTTATCTCGTATTTCCTTTGAACACTAAAACAAAAGTGTCAAACTGTTTAAATTCTACTGAGACGACAGGTCACGCGGCGTGTTATAATGTAAATGCAATCACTAATTATCCAGCAGCTACATGTAGTTCACCAATCAATTGACTTCTGGGATAAAAATCGTCGGCTTCGAACCCTTACGATGCGGGGCACAATTCATTAATATCCTTTGCAAACAGTGAAGATTCAGATGAAAGGGCGCATAGAGGAGCCCTCTAGTCAAAGTCTGCACTGTTTGTCATGTTGCACTTTCTTTTAGAAAAAAAATCGCCATAAGCTTGACATGTTTGAATTTAGGAATATGGAATAGTCCATTTGAAAAAAAGTCAGCATTGTACGTGTCAAAAAGTTAAGATCGTAATGAGACGACATGTGACACGGCGTCTCATCTAAATGTTATCACCAATTCCAGGAGCTATGTAACTAATTAATTAATTTCTAGGATAAAAATCGTGGGCTTCGAACTTCTCTTCATAGGTTTAATCCTTACAGTGCAGGACAGGAATGACCATTGTCCTTTGCAAACAATGCATACCCAGATGAGAGAAGCCCTCTCATCAGGGTCTGCACTGTTTGACATATTACACTTTCTTTACAACACTCCTTAACTATTCGCCATAAGCTTGGCATGTTTGAAGTGTTTGGCATGTTTGAAGAGTTAAACAGTTCTGAAAATCGCAACACGTTAGGTATTTGAAACTATCTTGGATCGAAATCAAAGGTCGAGGACTGCCATTTGTCACACAAGCAACAGTGGCTCAGAAAACGAAGCGAATAAGATACATGTACTTTTGAACCTGAAGCATACGGCAGAAAAAAAGAAAAGTATGATAAGAAGTGAGTACGAAATGATGCTTAACCCTTCTCTTGCTGAATTTTAAAATACATTTCTCCTTCTTTACCCATGTCCTGTTGTATAATTACACATATCTTCACTGTATACAAGTATTTCGTTGTGCAATCACTGCTGTGAAGTGCACTGGTTGCACGATCAACTTGTAAATAGTCCAGACCCTGATGAGACAGCTCCTGCAGGAGCTGTCTTATATGGGTCTTCACTATTTACAGGTAGGTATATTGACGTGAATAGCAAGCGAAGGGTTAATGTCCAGATTGCTCAGATGTTGACGTCCTCTGATGCTTGAGTTTGATTTCAGGACATGTAAACTCCATTTCTTAATGCTTTAGACAAACATGGCGGAAACAAAGCTAGGGAAAGGAATCATACTCAGGCTAAATTCTTTTTATAGTCACTAAGCCTGGACTCAACAAGAAAATCGGTAGAACGGGTGGATGCTCCCCCAAATAAATGCTACATGTAGTTTAAAGAGGACTTTGTTATATAATATAAAAAGAGAGTGATGATTTGTGTACACTGCACTTCTCCTATTCGAGATCTATCTGCCTATGAAGTTTCATGTTGATACCTATTATAGTTTTTTTGTGTTATGCTCCGCACGATATTTAATGATGAAAAGGAACAAAGGGCAATATCTCATGAATTATGCAAAAGAGAGTGATGGTTCTTGTGCTCTGCACCTCGCCTAATTAACATCAATCTACCTATAAAGTTTCATGTTGATATCTATTACAGTTTTTGTGGTATGCTCCGGACAAAGTTATGACGGACGGACAAACAAACGGACGGACGGACGGACGAAGCGGCGCCTTTATACTTTCCCGTTGTGGAGCATAACATCAATAACACGAGATATACTCGTACATGTATACTTGGTTATAACCTTTTCTCCATAAATATGCCTTTTTACGTCTTTGTAAGCAGAGTAGACCCAGATCAGACGGCTCCTAGAGGAGCCGACTTATCAGGATCTGCTCTGTTTGCTTATAACATAATGATTCTGATTCTACAGTTTCTGCAATGGCGCAAATATCCTGTGTTTATATGCCATTATAAAAATGATTCTAATTAATATTCATTTCGTCATTATTTCTTGCATAAATATTCATAGCTTAAAGAGCTAAGTCATCGAATTTGTTGATTTTTTATGCTATAAAATGGAGTCGTTGAAGAACCATGGAACACAAAGGGATTTATTTTGGGATCAGGTCTACATCCCCTTTTCCATTGGATCCCATGTGAGTCAACATATTGGCATTAACCCTTTACTTCATGACTATTCATGGAAGAAATAATGAACTCATTGATATCAAATAGATGAACTTTTATACGGGCATATCAACACATGTTGGTAAGGTAAAACCTGTAAAGTCATATCTTTATTATTTCATAAGTAAACGAAACAGACCCTTGTCAGACGGCCCCGTAATCTCAAGGGTCTACTAGTTTTCGCAAATGTGTTGAAATGCGTCTACATGGAGAAAGCGGTTAAACAAATATCTAAAAAATGTATAATGCCTTGGCATGATAGAATTTTGCCTGATCAGGGTCTACCCTGTCTGTCAGATGGACCAAACGTCTCATGGTGCAGTTTAAGTAAGCCTGTAATAAGTTTGACTGAAATCAATAAGAGCGTCGTTCCATTGATTCGTTTACCTTGATGTGTTGCTGTGTTGATGTGTTTGAAAACAACGGAGACAATTAATCCATTACCTCATAGGCTTTTTTTTTAGATCCAACCACTTTGAATAAATCAACCGAAAGAAACATAAACTAGAGAAAATGAACATTTTAGAATATTGCAGTTGAAACCATTGTGATAAATAGAGCATTTGCTCCTATAGGAGCAAATGCTCTATTCATAACAATGGTTTCAAAACGTGATTTTTACAGAGGCGTAGAAAGGCGTAATGTTGGAGGAAAAGGTTAAACAAACGTTACACTACCTGACAGCAAAATAGTTTAAATTTCATTTCTTTCAGATACGTCTAGCCTGCGTTGATATATATTACATTACATTCCCATATAAACACCTATTGTGCAATGAGGTCGAAATAGAAACTCTTGCCACACCTGCATGATTTGCCAATTGGGAACGGAATTGGAATATATTGTTTGTTTCTGCGAACGTAAATCAACACGGCATCCGCCCACTTAAAAACATACTAAAAAGAAGAAAAACAAAAAGAACAATAACAAAAAAGTACCCAGACATTACAAAACAAACAAATATTGCCTGTAAATGTGATACAGTTCAAAGGATCAAAACAAGTCACAAAATGAGACATGGGGAAATGAGTGACATCGGATGACATACACAACTGAAATAAAACTGAAATAATGTAGATGATATAATTGTCCTAAAGAAAACACCTACCTATAAGCACGAATTTACCGAATAGTTCCTGTAAACCGGAATTGTAGTAGAGAAGAACTTAGATACCTCTAGGCCGGTGGCTGCTTCTAGAGGAGCTTTTTAGCCTGCATTAATCTGCCACCTATCTCAAATACCGATATTAATGCTAAATCTAACGTCCGTTTTAGAAAGGATTTACTGTATGTACTTCAGTTTAATATCTGTGCGACTTACACGTAGAAGTAAGTCATCGCCATAAAGGGAAGTTCGTAGAATCATTGAGAATAAATATGGCATTGAACCAAAGAGTGTAACTAGACAGATCATGCGCAAACAATGATGGTCATTTCGATTAATCCACAATAACATCACCGGGAACCAACTACATGTAGTATGCATTTAGAAAGGTTATTTGTGTCTAGCGTGCTGCATTCTGTCCAGTGTAGCAATGAATAGGTGTCAGTATAGCAATGAATAGGTGTGCGGTTTTTGTCTTTAAACTAATGTGGCGTTATATACAGGATAATATTATTTAAGTTTTGGCGTCACATCTTATCTTTCGTTTTCAAACTTTTGATTGAGTTGTTTGGTTATGGTGCTGTAAATATGCAGTCGGTGTAGATCAGGCAAGGAACAGTTATATTACCTGTGTGTAAATATACAGGAAAACCCCTCTTAACCGGAATTCTAGTAGAGAAGAATTTAGATGCTTTTAGGCAGGTGGCTGCTTAAATGCTGGACGAAAGTGTTGCAGAAAGCTCCTAGAGGCGCTGCATTAAGATGCCACCTGTCACCAAGACCGATACTTGTACTAAATTTAATGTCCGGTTTAGAGGGGTTCTAATGTATGTGAATGCTCACTTCATTTGTGCTGCTGGTGTTGCTGTGCTTCTGGGCGTCCATTTTGTCCATAGTTGGCAGAAAAGGACGTTAATCAATTAATGACCAAAACCAACCCATTCTTGAGTGTTGACACTCCTAAGCTGTCGAAACGCATGCTCTCGGTTTTCAAGAACAGCTTTGCCCACAATTACCATGCTAAATAAGGTTACGTTCATAATTGTTGTATGCTCTGTTACATACATTTAGCGAAATTCTTCAGCAGTGTATATCGTTGGAGTTCGCGTGTATACCCTACATATTTGGGTTTACTGTAAGCTCTCCTTTATTTGTAAGACACGCGTGTTCCTTGGGACTCACTTACTCCTCTTGAAAAAACGAAACAACTGCTGAACTATAATTTAATGCGTTAAATTGAATACAAACACATGGAAGATTAGTGTACGCATTGTGATACCTCAGACAAAATTCAATCGTTCAATCTATCAACAATAACTTGCAAAACTGCATAGATGTTGTGTTAAAAGTTTAATATAATTAGCAACGCAACAGGAAACACAAATCTACCAATTCTTAACAAAATAAAAATTAAGCCCGTGAACACGTCTCGGTCTTCCAAAGCTGAATACCTGGCTAACACACTTCATACACAAAACTGCAGCCTATCGGAGTACTTGGTCGACACCAAGGAAAGTAATATTCTACTAATTCACGTACGTTCAATACAATTTCATTTGTATTTCTGTATACTGAAGATGCCGTCTTTATCGGAGACATTATTGTCGATGGCTTTGGCAGATAAGTGGATTCTGAGCAGCAGCGGAGGAAAGCTATGGTAAAGGTCGGCACTGTCTGGTGGTGTTTTATGTTGGCTGTCTTCAACATACAGTAACATTATGATTATTCGAACACTAAAGTACGTATCTGTATCGATCTTTAAGACAGATGACTGCTTAATAGTGGGTGACAGTCACGCGAAAAGCTCCTCTTGGAGCTTTATGTGTGACTTTCACCCTGAATTAAGCTGTCACCTGTCTAAAATTGCCTAAAGTCTTCTATACTAAAGTTTCAAATTATCGTTGTTTTACTGTATATACTTTGTATCAGACCTCTGTCTGGACACCTTAACAGATAGGTAGAAAAGCAATGTCATAGTCGCTTATTTTGGGTAGAAAATTGAGTTTCTCCATAAGTGATGGTCTGTTAGTAGCGAAGACATCTGGTCATCTCGTGTGTGACATGCTCTTGTTGGGAATGGCAACGGCATGTTCGGGTCTAGAGTCACAATGTATCAAGGAAAAGCTAACTGATGCTGGCATATTGCATATTTCCATCTGTTGTAGATGTATCTAACTCGATGTAGGGAAGACATTGATCTTGTGTCACAGCTTTTTCATATAGGCTAGGCCCCACTGTGTGATGGGCACACTATTTCAACAATCTGGCGAGGGCTACAAGAGATTCCACTGAATTCTGTGTAGATATCTTTGTTGATCGAGATGTTGGACTACAAACCTATGTTCTAATATTTGGTTACTACCTACACCCCAACATGCCGACTGTACATTCGGTCTTTCCTAACGACCATTTGGAATCCTGCAAGAATGATCCATGCTAATAAAAAAACCCACATGGTAAAGCCTCTCTATATATGATTGTGTCCTGCTCAGAAATCCTTCAGCATCCATCAGAATTCGACATTCTGTGGTCGTATACTTTGAACGTTGATAATAGGTATGTGATGAACCGCATTTGGTGTTAGGTTAGATGTGCATGGTTTGGGCTCGAGGTTGATTTACTGTTACCGTCACATGTGGAACAAATTCAGGTGATGTTCTCTGTTCTAGTACCCGCTCATGCATTTGTAAGGATTCCATCGAACACAGGAGTGACAATCAATAAGTTTTGGTTCGATCTGAAAGCCTTTTCACATACGCCACAGCGAAATAGGGCCTAGGTAGGATTGGCCATCGCCAGACCGGACATATATGTGAAAGGTACATAAAAGTCTGATTAGATATTTAGTATTGGCTTTAAATAGTGGCATGGTCTACATAACTACCATACATATGTTAACAATACAGAAATACACCTCAAAGGACGATATGGAAATCCCATATGACGTTTACACCCAAGTGCAAGGACAAGTACGTTCAGGCGGAAGTCATATTGTCATATTGCCATTTACAACGAGGTTAACTCTTCACTTGCTATTCACGTCAATACACCTACCTGTAAATAGTGAAGACCCAGATGAGACAGTTCCTGCAGGATTGTGCAACCAGTGCACTCCACAGCAGTGATTGCACAGCGAAATACCTGTACACAGTGAAAATATATGTAATTATACAACAAGACATGGGTAACGAAGGAAAAATGTATTTTAAAATTCAGCAAGCGAAGGGTTAAAAAGTCAATTTCAGTGGAATTAAAAGCGACGCTCACCGAGCACCAATCACGCTCGGGGGAAGGGTAAACAAGTTAGTCATTCACATTACCATTTGAATAGAATTTGAATGTGTTGGCGGAAAGAAATATTTTCTCTGGAGTTATTAGTTTGTTTGTGCGTCCCACGACGGTCTTAAACTTTAAGTATGACCTTTGCCCAGACATCGCTGCAAGGCAAATTACGGTCTAAACCCATCTGAATTTCGTTCGTTCTGCATTAAGCATCCACCAGAGTTTAAAATGTGTTTATTCGTCAAGTGTTCGTTTGAAATCATTTACTATCGCGATTCCATAAATCAGCAAACAGAGATTTCTGATGAGAGTTCGCACTGAGTGCCATATCAATAATTATTATACTGCAAAGTAAAATCCTCGATTTTGATTGGTCAATTAGCCATTTATAAAAGCCGTATTTCCCTCTAAATTCTGATGTATATACGGAGTCATGAGCAACAATGGAATTTCCCCTGTCGAGGGCCTCGCTTCATTGCTACAACAAACTAAAATGGCCGATTAGTTTCACTTCGTCGATTCGATCCGAACAACCGCTCTCAAACGAAATAAGAGTTTGGGGCGGAACAAAGTTATCCATTGAGAAACATTTTTCTTATAGTTGTTGTATAACAATGTAAAAGAACCCGATATGTGGCGAAGGTCTTATTCTGCTCTGATGCTGCAAATGTTGTCAAAGTGCTTGTGCACGTACTGATTGGCCCCAAACCCCGCTTTTACAAAGACAAACCACACCCAATTCGATTCAGATTTTATTTATGCACATGCACAGTACACGTACCTGTAAATAGCAGTATAACCGCTCCTTCCGTCATTTTGACGTCATCCAAATGACGTCGGAATTGCGCCAATTATGTTTAACCGTTCTCATGCCAAAAAATAGTGTCTACTTAAACGCTAAAACTTTTACTAACGTCTGATTCTTTCAATCCTTTGAGAAACTAATGCTATTGGAAGACCCCTTTCTATTCACAATTGTAATGAGCTGGTTATTATACAGATATTACCCTTACCTTACAGTATGAGGCCCCTGAGGGTAAGCAAAACGACGCCTACATTAACAACGCTAATTAACTGCTACAAATATTAAACTTTGCAGTATTAATAAAATCGTTATACAGACCATTGGCGGGATATCTGACTTTTTATTCCCTGCTGAGGAAAATACACGCAGCCCTCTGCCTAACGGATCGGGCAACATGAATTTCCTCAGCAGGAAGCAAAAAGTCAGATACCCCGCCAATGATCTGTATAACTAATATTATTATACTGCAAAGTAAAATCCTCGATTTTGATTGGTCAATTAGCCATGTATAAAAGCCGTGTATCCCTCTAAATTCTGATGTATATACGGAGTCATGAGCAATAATGGAATTTCCCCCGTCGTGGGCCCCGCTTCATTGCTACAATAAAATAAAAATGGCCGACAAGCTTCACTTCGTCGATTCGATCCAAACAACCGTTCTCAAACGAAATAACAAGAGTTTGGGGTGGAACAAAGTTATCCATTGAGAAACATTTTTGTTATAGTTGTTGTATAACAATGCAAATTAACCCGATACGTGGCGAAGGTCTTATTCTGCTCTGATGCTGAAAATGTTGTCAAAGTGCTTGTGCAAGTACTGGTTATCCCCCAAATCCCCGCTTTTCACAAAGACAATCCACACCCATTTCGATTCAAATTTTATTTATGCACATGCACAGTACACGTACCTGTAAATTCCAGTATAGCCGTTCCTTCCAACGCCCATTTGTTTAAATTTTATAAAACCGTCACTTTGACGTCATCCAAATGACGTCGGAATTGCGCCAATCTCTCTATTAAGTTTAACCGTTCTTATGCTGAAAAATAGTGTTTGCTTAACCGCTGATATGCTGAAAGTTTTACTAACGTCTGATTCTTTCAATCCTTTGAGAAACCAATGCACTTGGAAGACCCCTTTCTATCCACAAATGTAATGAGCTGGTTATTATACAGATATTATTTATATAAACCCTTACCTTACAGTACGAGGCCTCTGAGGGGAAGCAAAACGACGCCTACATTAACAACGCTAATTAACTGCTACAAATATTAAACTTTGCAGTATAATAAAGTCGTTATACAGATCATTGGCGGGATATCTGACTTTTTATTCCCTGCTGAGGAAAATAAATGTAGCACTCGCCTAACGGCTCGGGCAACATGAATTTCCTCAGCAGGAAACAAAAAGTCAGATACCCCGCCAATGATCTGTATAACTAATAATGTAAACTGCTTTCACCAGCATATAACTCGTTTGCAATAACCCCACACATGAAAATGAACACGTTCCAGCAGCCAGCCATCTTATATAATACAGTACTATTAAAGTGAAGCAGGTAACATTTTTGTCAGTTTTTTTTTGTTTGGTAAATATAGCTCGGGTCGCAGTGGCATACATGTTGACCTTGCCAGCATTGTCGACAATGGTAGCATAGACGCTCTCTTCGGGTCGCAACGTAACCCTTCGCTTGCTATTCACGTCAATATACCTACCTGTAAATAGTGAAGACCCAGATGAGACAGCTCCTGCAGGAGCTGTCTCATCATTGTCTGCACTATTTACAAGTTAATTGTGCAACCAGTGCACTCCACAGCAGTGATTGCACCGAGAAATACTTGTACACAGTGAAGATATATGTAATTATACAACAGGGCATGGGTAAAGAAGGAGAGATGTATTTTAAAATTCAGCAAGAGAAGGGTTAATGTCAGTGCTGAAATGTTCAACACTAATTTATTAGAGTTAACTTTGTCCAGTTTGAATTCAGACGAGACGCCATGTAAAGTAAAGTACCTAGTTATAGTCTACTTTCAGTCCGAATGACCGCTCAGCCGACTGTACATTTACTCCCCTGGTCATTGAGTCATTGGCCTACAATATTGAGCACTGCTAACATATGGCGCAATCATGCAGCCGCAGTACCGGCGAGTGACCCTCACAGGTACCCATTTTAACCCCTGGGTGGAGAGTTTGTGCGGTTGGGAGACACGGAAAAGCGTCTCTGAAATTTCCGGGTGGGACCGGGATTTGAACCCCGGACCTCCAGACTGATAGTCAAGCGCGTTACCACTAGACCACCGCCACCTACAAAGCGGATTCTCACCAGGATCTAACTTGTTTGACATCGAGAAACTATTTGTTACCCCGTTACTCCATTGATGCACACTATAACGGAACAGCAAACAGTGTAGACACATATACATGTGTACATGTACTATAAAAACCGTCTGATCAGGATCTGTTTTATTTGTTTATGGCATAATATTAAGTTGATTCTTCAGATTATGCCATATGCAAACACTCGTGTGTTCGCTTGTCATTATCAAATTTAATCCATGGTGTCATTATTTCTTCATAAATATTCATGGAGTAGAGGAAGAAAATGTACACGTACTTTAGATTTGCAGCGGACAACAGGTTTTACAGGACATTACTCAGTGTCCCCAAAATGTGTAAAACCCTCAAACCATACATTCTCTTGTGTTTCTGTTCAAATCATTGCCAACATCGTGTATAAAGCTCGTGACAATATTCGAGAAGAAAGTTTCAGCAGAGTATTTCAATGGTTTGTGTGAATAAGAATCGCAAAGTAGACATTTAGGTGTCCCCTGTCAGTGTTTTCCATTTTCCGCCCACATCACACACCTGCTTCCAGTACCAACGTGGCAAATGGCTTTCGCATATATATATTAAAAGTTGTTCAGCAAAACTGTTAAAAATCAGCTGCGTTTAATCCTAACCGGGACTTGACACGACTTTTAAACAGCCTTAGTTGAATCCAAGCTGCTTGTCGCACTGTCAATTGTTTCTCACAATCCTGATCGAATTGGAAAAAAAGTAAGCAACATAATAGCTCAAAGTGTTAGCACGATAAAGGATTAACCCTTATAACTGAGTTTTCAAATGCCTTCGACTATTCCAGAATTTAAACAGGTCAAGCTTATGGTAAATATTTAGGATTTTTTCTAAATAAAAGTGTAACATGACAAACAGTGCAGACCCTGATGAGAGGGCTCCTCTAAGAGCCCTCTCATCTGGGTTTACACTGTTTGCAAAGGGCATTAGTGACTCGTGTCCCGCACAGTATGGGTTAAAGAACATTCATACACACATTTACGTCAAAATTTAATACTTTCCCTGTTCAATATTAATGTAAAAAATAATGAAATCATCAATAATTTCAGCTGAATATTATAATAGCACATCGAGGGCTTGGTGCAAAACAAAGTGAAGGAGTTAGAATAGTTTTGCACCAAGCCCTCGAAATGTGCACACGACTATATGGTATTTGTAGAGACAGTAGAGTAACACTAAATACAACTTCATTAACTTCATTAGCAAACAGATCATACCCTGATCAGACCGCTCCTATAGCAGCCGTCTGATCATGGTCTTCTCTGTTTGAAAAGACGCGTAGAAAGGCGTATTTATGGAGAAAAGTGTTAAGTCGCTGAATGTTGATACAATATTAGCCCAACTCAGCAAACATGTGCGAAAAAAAGCGTCTGACTGGATTCTGCATATTTTATTATATTTGTTCAGAAACAGCACACGACTGGGTCAAAGAAAATTTTCTATATTATCTACGAAATTCAATAACATAGAGAGCGCGCGTCTGGAAATCATCCCATCTTACAAGATAACTAAACAGAAGGTTGATATGATGTGCTGGTTTTGTTATGCGTTAGATTAACAAAGACTAACAAGTTTGTATCCTCCTCGGTCTCCATTATCTACAGTAGAATCCCGCTAATGCGACCACCTAAAAGAGGTTTAATTCTGGGAGCTAGATGTAGGTGGTAGCTTAATGCAGGACAAAAGTAATGCAGAAAGCTCATAGAGGAGCTTTCTGCATTACGTTTGCCCCGCATTAAGCAACCACCTGCTTATAAAGAAAACCATGTGTATTTATTAAGTGGTCGCATTAGAGGGGTTCTACTGTATTTATCAGTCCTCATCCTTCTCATCATCATCTTTACTAATTATGTATTTATCAGTCATCATCCTTCTCCTTATTACCATCCTCATTTATCATCTTTCCATTAATCTTCGTCACCTTCCTTATCTTCCATTATCTATTTATCAGTCATAGCATTCGTCGTTATCTTCCTCCGTTATCTATCTATCACTGATCGTATTCATCTTTCTTTAGTATTTATTCATCAGTCATCGTCGTCCCCATCTCATCCATCACCTTTTGATCAATTATCGCTCTCTTTTTTTATTATTTATTCATCAATAACTATAGTCCTCTTTTATTAGCATATATTCACTTAATATCATCATTCTTCATCGCTTTATTTGCTTTTCATTAATCCCCCCATCCCCTCCCCCATTATATACACATCATTCACCGTCGTCCTCTTCTTCTAGTATCTATTAATCAAACGTCGCCCTTCTTTATCTCGTCCGTATTTTATTCATCACTTATTGCCCTCCTTCTCAATTGCATATGCATATTTCTCCGTATTCCTTTTCTTCTAGTATCTGGTCATCAAATGTCCCCTTCTCCTCCTCCTCCATTATCTATTCATCAATTATCGAACTTTTCTTCCTTTATTATCTTTTCACTAATGATCATCTTCCTCATCCTCTCATCTGTAGCCCTCTTCCCATTCCGCCATTATATATTCACCAACCGCCGCCATCCTCTTTCTCTAGTACCAATGACAATGAATTAACCATGTCCTTCATATAAACCAGTTTTTTGCACGCATCTGAAAACAGAGTAGATCCAGATCAGATGGCTCCTATAGGAGCTTTGTTTGCGTATTGAATTTCTTTAGTTTCTAAAATGGGTAAAATGTTCCACTTTCCATATTTCATCATAAGTATTTTGCTCATGAATAGGCAGTAGGTATTGAAATTTGGAATAGAACAGGGAAATGGTTAAATATCATCCTTCTCTTTCACATCCTCTCCTATCTATTTATCATGTATCACACACCTGCTCGGCCTATATATATTCGTCAACTATCGCTTTCCTCCTCCTTTATCTATTCTGCAATTGCCGCTCTCCCAATCATCCATTATATATTTATTAATTATCAACTAGCTCCACCTCCTTCATTATCTATTCAGCACGCACTGTTTCCTCGTCCTCTAGAATATATTCATCGCCCTTCAATAGTTCATCCAATTGTCGCTGGCCCGTCCTCCATTATCTATTGATCAATTATCGTTCACTTCACCTTCACTATCTATGCATTCATAAGATATTGTCCGTCTCCAACTCCCTATAATCTATTCATCAATTATCGATCTACTGCTCCTCCATTATTATCTATTATATATTCATCAATTATCGATCTACTCCTTCTTCATTATCTTTTTATCAAGTATTGCTCTCCCCTCCTCTATCATGTTTTCATAAATTATCGCCCTCCCCTCCTCTGTTATCTATTCATCAATTACCGCCCCTCCTCCATTATCTGTTGATCAGTTATCACTCTCTCCTCCTCCACTATCTATTCATCAATATTCGTCCTTCTCCGGTATCTCCAAATATCCTACGTCTCCCTCTCCTTCATTATCTATTTATCAATCACCGTCTTCTTTTTCCTCCATTATCTATTTATAAAATTTCGCCTTTCTCCATACTTTTCAATTATCTTTTTACCAATCACCACCGTTGTTCCCTCCTATCTCTATTCGTCATATATCGTCGTCGTCTTCCGGAATTATCTATTCATCAACGATTGCCCTTTTTCTCTCGATTACTTATTCACCAAATA
The DNA here is from genome assembly GCA_963576725.1 of Azorinus chamasolen. Lineage (NCBI taxonomy): Eukaryota > Metazoa > Mollusca > Bivalvia > Cardiida > Solecurtidae > Azorinus > Azorinus chamasolen. The sequence continues at coordinate 62,619,207 of OY755237.1, forward strand.
TAACTCTCTTTCGTGATCTATTCATCAATAACCGCCTGCCTCTTCTTGCAGTATCTATTCATCAACTATCGCCCCTTCTTCCGTGAATTATTCATCAAGCATCGTCAACCCTTCCCCTAACACCCCGATGTTCTTTTCATAAATCCTCCTTCGTCCTCCCCTCACATTCCTCATCGAAAATCAGCATTGTATAACCTATTCAATATCGCAGCGCCGTGAAACCCACTTTATTCATTCCATGGCTCCTTAACCCTTGTCCTTTGACTCTTTCCCTGTTCTATATTTATTTCAAATGTCAATACCTACTGAATATTCATGGCCAATTTAGTTATATGGAAGATGGAATGCTGTAGCCATTTTAGAAAGTAAAGAAACATATCTTTCAAATTTCATTAGCAAACAGAGCAGATCCTCTAGGAGTCGTCTGATCTGGCTCTAATCTGTTTGCAAGTGCGTGAAAACCCGTTTATATGCGGGAAAGGGTTAAACGATGTGTGATTGACATTTGCAAACCAATCGGATCCAGATGATCCGCCTTTTCACGCATTTGCAAACAGAGTATACCCAGATCAGACGGCTCCTATAGGAGCCGTCTGATCTGGGTATACTCTGTTTGCTAATGGAATGTGATAGATCTGTTTCTTTACTTTCTAAATTGGCTACAATGTTCCACCTGTCAATATTCATTATTACTATTTAACTCATGAATATTCTGTAGGTATTGGAATATGAAATAAACAGAGAACAGGGAAAGGGTAAAATGAATGATTTGTATATGTTTATGCAACTTTACTTAACTATATTTGATTAATTGTAGGTTTCAGAAGAATGATAAAACATGCATATAATGCTTGCAGAACTTTTACCCTGAATCCATAAATAAAGGTTTCACTTTTTGAAAATCCCACGTGGTACTTGAAAAATAATTTAATTGACATTTGGCATTTTCAGACAATCGAATCTTTTCTTTCCCAGTTGGATTAAAATCATGAAAGTACAACCTTTTATTACAAAGTGTCACATAAGGTAAAACATGACAGAAATGTTGAGGTAGGCGTTACTAGCCCATTACCGCATGGGAACGCATTCATATGCCTTTGCAAACAGAGTAGATCCAGCTCAGATGACTCCTATGGGAGCCATCTGATCAGGGCCTGTTCTGTATAGCAGCCGTCTGGTCACGATATGCTCAGTAGAACCTGTTCTAAGCGACCATTCGTTTATTGAACAAAGGTGTCTTAACAAGCAGGTGGTTCTATAAGTGGTTCTATAACTCCTATAGGAGCTTTCTACATTACTTTTGATCTGCTATAAGTTACCACTTGAATTAAAGACCAATAATTAGACCTCTTTTTGGTGGCCATTTAAGACAGCCAGGTCTACTGTATTCATTGCTTTTGTGATAATATAGATCTGACTCTACATAATCGGTAATGACTAGCACGTTTTGTGTCTATATGCCATAATAAAGCATCCGAACAAAACAGAACATAACAGGTTTTTTATTCGGCATAAACATACAGTGTTCATTGCCATATAAACATACAATATCATAAATGGCGGAATATTCGATAACCAATGAGCATTGAGAATAGTATATAGCTGTCTTGTGTATACCGCACTGTCCATTTGTTCGAGAGATATGGAGACCCTCTTATTCCAGACCTGTTTGCGTACTGACTTGCACCTATTCACCGTGCAGTATAGAACTTTAAATTGTGATAGAGCCGTCAACTAGTAGAAGCATGCATATAACGGTAATATACATTTTATAAACATGCATGCAAAACTTCAACACACAAACAATCGTGGATTGAATAACATGGTATACAGTAAAATAACTTTATATATATATATAACTTATTTATAACATAACACACACAAATGTTATTTGCAGCCAACATTTCAGCAGTAACGTGGATTGTTATAGATTCTCCTTACATATAGAAATGATGAATGAAAGGTGTTATTCGGTTCGCTAGGTAACTGGGACAAAGTAGGTCCAAATTTGTTTTTTTAATTACTGTCATATCAACCAGGATCTAATTCAGACCTCTCTGGTATTCAATTTAACTTTGATAGTTTATGATACAAAAACATACAGAAACACGTCAAAATAAAGTTTGAGTTACAGTTTTGACATACATAGTTACAAACACGTCACATTATGACGTCATTGTTCACAACATGTGTCTATGTAAAGCGCGGCATTTAAATGAAGACCCACATACAGTCGCCAACACGTCTGACACTCACTGTCAATAGGATTCAAAATGCGCCTTCGTTTTGGTATATTAAGCCCTTCATCAGTGTTGTATACACATGGACATAGACATTTCTACCGAGAAGAAAATCTCGATTCAAGTTCAGTGAAAATTTGTGAAATGGACAAAAGATTCAATACGAACTGCTGCATAAAATGTGTTGGAACAGGAGGAAGATTTTCGCGATCAGCTGATTATAGCATATTTGAAATATGTTTGTGCTGTGCTGGATTCAGATAACTATAGTTGTTGATTGAAGAGATATGTTTATGAGTAGAAATCTGCATAAAGAAAATGACAAGCGGTGAAAAAATGCAAAGTTGTAGAGGCATTTTCTATGTAGAATGGATTGTATGGGTCAGAGTAGCTAGTAGGTCTTTTTGGCATACATTTTGTAGATAATTACTGACAGCGATTACAATTTGTGTTATTTTATCGAAATTAAGGCGCAAGTGCCAACAGTCCTTTGCCATCTATCGTGACTCAATCGTTGACATGTAGGTCACCCGTCCGCCAGTTTGTTTGTTTTGAAAGCGTGTATGAATACCGTTCGGTCGTTCGAATGTTATTCACTAGTGAATATATGCCAGTGGATATCAAAAATTAAATGATAGTGTTACGTCACGCTAAAGCCACGAGTTATGTTATAAATATATATATACATCGAAAACGTCATGAATATACTGTGGAAAAAGGATTAAATAAAGACCTGGCCTAGCTTATAAATTTTCAAGCTTTCGAACGACGCAGAGACGCCTCTTCGCGCCTTTGCAAACAGAGTTGACCAATATCAGGTGACGCGTAGGTCTGATAAGGGTTCTACTGTGCGTGCTAATGCTATTCTACATGTTCTGTCACGGTTAAAGAGTATATTCCAAAAATGACATAATAAATTTGCAGCAAGCCAGTACCTTTCTAGACAGGAATTCTAGTAGAGAAGAATTTGGATACATTTATACAGGTGGCTGCTTAAAACAGGGTGAAAGTCACACAGAAAGCTCCAAAAGGAGCTTTTTGCATGACGTTCACTCTGCATTAAGCTGCCACCTGTCTCCAAGACCGATATTTATTCTAAAAAAAAGTCTGGATTAGAGGGGCTATACCTGCTAACTATTCAGGGTCCATGCTTATAAAGCTTTTAGTTGAGCCTGAGATCGTTCTCAAGCTTTTGATTGGTCAGATTTGAGCCAAAGGCTCAAATCTGACCAATCAAAAACTTGAGAACTCAAATCTGACCAATCAAAAGCTTGAGAACGAAACTCAGACTCAACTAAAAGCTTTATAAGCATGGACCCTGGAGGTAAAATGTTAACTCATTGACAGATAGTATTCATAAAAAAGGACAAATGCAAACAGTGCAAACCAACAGCAGAATCTTCTGACCAGTGTCTGCACTGTGTGCTCCACACATTATTTTTTCACAAGTTACTTCGATAAAAGAATTTGCAGAGCATGCGTTAAAATGTATCGAAATGAAGAACTTTAGATTTATTAAAAAGATCGTGTTGAAAGGTGCCACTTAAAACTGGATACATTGATACTACCTCGGCAAATGAACCCCATATAGAGGTACTTTATATCTTACCCTTTACTCCATATATACGCCTTTCTACGCCTTTGCAAACAGAGTAGACCCAGATCAGATGACTCCTATGGGAAATTTCTGTATGATTTTCACCCTACATTAAACTGCTGCCAGTCTAAAAGTATATACATTCTTCTCTACTAGAATTCAAGTTTACTGTAATCTCAACTTCGTGTACAAAAATTAATTGAAGATATTAAATCTGTTTTTCTTTTAAAAAGTCAAATTTTATCATTTTAAATACTTATTTAATCAATCAATATAAACCATGAACATTCGTATAAGATTTAATCAAATCAGGTGAAAGTCTTACCAAATACCTGTCAAGTCATCCTGACACTGTGTCGTTATTCAGTGTTACAAATTCCATATACAGTAAAACTTCGATTATCCGAACACTAAAATACGTATTATTATCGATCTTTAAGACAGGTGGCAGCTTAATGCATGGTGAAAGTCATGCAGAAAGCTCCTCTAGGAGCTTTCTGCATGACTTTCACCATGCATTAAGCAGCCACCTGCCTAAAAGGGTCTAAATTCTTCTATACCGAAAATTCGAATAATCGAGGTTTTACTGTACCTCAGTGCCGACGGAGAGAAGCCATTAATTCCATAGTATGAATGGTTTAACTCATTCCCTCCTAGACCGTTTTAAGACACAACCTCTTTGAATTAATCTACCGAAAAAGAGCATTAACTGTAGAAAAGGAGAATTTTAGAATTGCGTAGTTTTGAAACCATTTTGATAAATAGAGCATTTGCTCCTAAGGAGCAAATGCTCTGTTTATCACAATGGTTTCAAACAATGAATTTTACATAGGCACAAAAAGGCGTCAGAAGGAAAGAGTGGATTAAGCACGTGGTGTCCAGCACATGTTCAGGTTTGATACTCTAAGATAATAACAGTCTAAGACGCATTACAATAAAACCCCTCTAAACAGGAATTCTAGTAGAAAAGGATTTAGATACTTTCAGGAAGGTGACTACTTAATGAAGGATAAAAAGCATGCAAAAAGTTTTTCTATGGGCTTTCACTCTACATTAAGCTGCCACCTGTCTCCGAGATTGATATTTATACTAAATTGAACGTCCGGTTTAGAGAGGTTTTTACTGTATATATTATAAACGCTATGTCACTAGCAAACCTGTTTCGGAATATTCTTACACTTTAGTCTGCGGATATTGTTGGAAAATCAACCTTTAATTCGCTCCATTGACCCTTACCCTGCAAGCTGAACCCTTATCCCACCACTTTGACCCATCAACGGCTCTTTGTAACCTAACTTGCATTTTTCAAACAACCTTGATCCAGATGAGATGTCGAATAAGTCAGTGCCTCATCAGAATCTGTTTGACACTCAGCCAATAGTTTCTGAAAGCTTGGTAGAATAGGAAGTAGTCAAAATTGTATCAGGTCCAAATTCGAGCAAACATCATTTTTTTCACAGCGGGGTAAGGTTGTAGGTTTACAGTATAACCTGATTCAGGTCTACACTGGTCTAAACCTATACAGAAGAACCGGTCTTAACCCTTATTTCTTATATGAATACTCACCAGGAAAATAATTAAAGCAAACTGCACATGTGTACATGCCTGATGTAATTAAGGTGTTGGCAATCATTGTAACCCCGTATGTGATGAATATTCGTGTAGAACGTACAGTACAACATGTCTTTATCGACCATTAACCCTTCGCTAGTTATTCACGTCAATATACCTACCTGTAAATAGTGAAGACCCAGATGAGACAGCTGCTGTCTCATCAGGGTCTGCACTATTTACACGTTGATTGTGCAACCAGTGCACCCCACAGCCGTGATTGTACAGCGAAATATGTGTACACAGTGACGATATATGTAAATATACAACAGAGCATGGGTAAAGAAGGAGATATGTATTTTAAAATTCAGCAAGAGAAGGGTTAAGGGACCATGAACCAGAGGTCTAGTTATGGGTCTGTAAAGCAGATGGAAGCTAACTCCATGTCAAAAGTAATACAGAAAGCTTCTACAGGAGCTTTCTGCATTATGTTTGGCCTGCATTAATTAACACATTCCTTCCTAGTGACACATTTTGGCGCCTCTGTAAAAGTCATATTTTGAAAGCATTGTGATAAATAGAGCATTTGCTCCTACGGAGCAAATGCTCTATTTATCAAAATTCTTTAAATCTTCACAATTATAAAAGTGCCATTTTTAATAGTTAATGCTCCTTTTCGGTACATTTATTCAAAGAGGTTGGGTCTAAAAATAGTCTAGGAGGGAATGTGTTAAGCCGCCACCTGGTTTTTATGGCTCATTTGTTCAATTAATGAATGACTCTACTGTTCGTATAAATCAGCCTGATATTGACCAATCTTGGGGCCTTTTAAACCACAGGCGGAGGTGATAGCATGAGTGAAGGCATTATTCTGTATAGAATAGTTCTATTACCCCTTTTGCAAGACCTGCCACGCAGGACCCAAAGTAATGCATACTCAAATTCATATTAAACCTTTAAACACATGTGTTCTGAAAATGACCCTTGTGATTTGCTGTTTAAATTCATACAATAGTGAACTTTAAAATGGAATGTTTCAACATTCAAAACGTCAAGCTTACCTTGAATATTCGGTGATATTTTTATGAAACATGTACAGCACTAATAGCAGACTCCATGGTGAGAAGGTTCCTCTAGGATTCATCTCGTCTAAGTCTAGTCTAGTATGCAAAGGACATTAGTGAGTCGTTTTCGGCACTGAAAGGGTTAGCAATTAGTATTTTGGCAATTAACCTTTAGCCTGCTGAGCAAACTATTGTCGGTAGAAAACGTCATCGACTTCTGGTGTCATAGTTAATTTATGTTGCATTTCTTTTCAACGACACTGTTCAAGTATCAAACAGTTTGGATCCTGATGAGACGCCGAGTTTTTCGGCGTCTCATCTTGATCCAAACTGTTTGCATGGGTACACACTCATCCGCACGCAGCAGGCTAAAGTTTAAGGGATGCAACGGTAAATCCAGAATAGGACTGCGTTTATCCATTCGCTTGCTATTCACGTCAATATACCTACCTGTAAATAGTGAAGACCCAGATGAGACAGCTCCTGCAGGAGCTGTCTCATCAGGGTATGCACTATTTACAAGTTGATTGTGCAACCAGTGCACTCCACAGCAGAGATTGCACAGCGAAATACTTGTACACAGTGACGATATATGTAATTATACAACAGGGCATGGGTAAAGACGGATAACTGCATTTTAAAATTCAGCAAGAGAAGGGTTAAGTGTATTTTGTCGCCACACTTTAATGTCAGAGGTTCTCAATGCATTTTACCCTTTATCTGATAGAGAAAAAATTGGATACATTTTATAAACAGAGTAGACCTAGATCAGATACATGTAGGAGGCGTCTGATCATGATCTACTCTGGTTGCTTATGGAATTATATATATTAGAATCTGTCTTAAGAGGCCATTCATGTATTGAAGATAAGAGTCTTAAAATGCAGATGGTTATGTCAAAGGACTAATAAATACACCAACAAGTACATTGTATATACATGTTGTTGTTTTCATTACAATTACCCATTAATGCTTTGCTTCTTAATTTATCTAAATATTAGCTTTAATCACTCTAATTTCCTCAAGTACTTCCCACCCGTTTCCCTCATATGTTCCGGTTACTAATTACTAACCGTTCGCTGGTATATTTAAACTTTCGGTGTCAAATTTCTAATTGTCGTCTGCAAACCATATTGTAAAATCATTTTGTAAAATAAGGAAATGAGATAAATAAATGCAAATTTCAAAGGAATAAAGCACATATATAGAAATAGGGTATGAGACAAAAAGTGAAGTGCCTGATCAGACGCCGTCTTGAAAAGGCGGCGTCTGATCCGAGACTGCACTATTTGTCGTGATGCATTAATGCGACATTGGCGGTGTTAAAACTTAATAATAATAATAATAATAATAATAATTATTGTTATCATTATTATAATATAATAATAATAATAATAATAATAATAATAATAATAATAATAATAATAATAATGATAATAACGACTTTATTTACGAGAGGACTCATTTGGCTAGGTCAGTCTAACCAGTTATTATACATTTCTTTCTGTTCTCATGATAGTATTGTTTGATATTAATTACTTGTTTCTTGTATTTTGAAAATGAATAAGTATCATTGTTTGTATTTGACATTTGTGTGAACACATCATTAAAATTTGCAGCAGATACTCTGTATATTTCAGTTAGATATATAGATAGATTTATGTCGGTAAAAAAGGGTACATAACATGGCAAAAGACAATTAAGAATACATATAGAAAACCATGTAATGCGCACTAGAAACCAAGGATAACAAAAAAAAAGGAAAATATGTTCCTTATTTCCTTTATGGTCCTTGATTCTAGTGGCAAGACAGAGAGCCACGGTATCATTATAAATAACTATCACAGGTAGTATCTTAAAATATATGTATCACAGCAATATCCCTATAAAAAACTGCTGAATTCAAAATATGTCGGTTAGAGAATGTCTATGACCATGTTTACTGATTAACACAGCAGAGTATCAGAACAATTCATAAGAGTCATATTAAAGAATAAAGTGAAACAAACATATCACAATTAACAGAGATAAAACAAAAAAATAATAAAACGAAGCCCTGATATTCAAGAAATGCAATAAATACAGAAGTGCCATCAATTTAAAGAAATATGTTGTACAATTTATTCTTTATCCATCAATAATGTTTTAACATCAAATCTAAATTGACTGGAAGATTTGCTTTGTCTTAAAGTATGAGGAAGGCCCTTCCACAAGTGAACACCTCTGCAAAGAAATGATTTCTTACCAAAGCTGTTAACTCCAGGAATGGCGTAGCGTCCGTTATCTGAAAAAGTGAAAGAAAACAAATCTTCTTGAACATGAAAAGCTGACATGTTTGATCTTGTACAGCGCTTATGTACAGAGCTTAAAGGAACAAAACAGTCACTAGTATAAGTTATTATTTCACAGTTTCCGTATCAAAGCGGACTGGACCCTAATACATTTCGTTTACACCTCCAGATGGACAAAGTATTGGCCAATTGAGAAATGGGTCAATTTTTACTAAATTGGGTATATTGATTCTTCCATCCCGTGCGAGTTTCCGGTTTAATCGACCTTTATCGATATCTGTTGAAATAGACGTTTTTATGGGACGAATAAGAAAGGCGTATCTTGCTAAACTACGTTCGCAAACATGACACATGTTACAGAAAATACAATCCACAGCGCTTGAAAAAGTTTCCGTAAGATACAATATAGTCATTATAGGACAGCCAACTGTTAGTAAATATCAATATTTTCTCTTGAGGGCTTGCTGTAGATGGAATTTACTGTTTTCATACGATACAATCACAGCAAGAGTATTTTTTATTACCATTGTATGACTTCATTGCAAAGGACAGTTTTGAAAACTGTTTCATTCATCACTTGTCTCTGATGGCGATATTTGCAACCACCATCTTAAATCTTGTTTTCTTTACGTTTCATAGCTTCAAAGCAACTTACCGGTAAGAGATCAACAAATCAGGTAACATCTGCTCGGGGTCAGACGAGGTCAATGGAAGTCGACACTGGATTAAAAAACGTAAATCGACGAAAACGTCACATTGTCAGAATACGATACAATCACAGCAAGAGTATTTTTTATTACCATTGTATGACTTCATTGCAAAGGACAGTTTTGAAAACTGTTTCATTCATCACTTGTCTCTGATGGCGATATTTGCAACCACCATCTTAAATCTTGTTTTCTTTACGTTTCATAGCTTCAAAGCAACTTACCGGTAAGAGATCAACAAATCAGGTAACATCTGCTCGGGGTCAGACGAGGTCAATGGAAGTCGACACTGGATTAAAAAACGTAAATCGACGAAAACGTCACATTGTCAGAACAACGTCATATTTTTGCGAGAAATAACTGTTTCTGGACAAAATTTCTCTTTTATGACCGAATTTGATGTTTTCTACTGACAAAACAATAGAATTGTATTACTGCAATATCTTTGTTTTTTATATGAGTTATGATCGCCACCATTGAGAAAGTATTGGCGGTCTTGTTTACCATGGCGTATTAACTCTTTCGGCGCCAATTTCTAATTGTCGTCTGCAATCCAAGTTTGTTAAATCATTCAGTAAAATAAGAAAATGAGATAAATAAATGCAAATTTCAGCACATATACAGAAACAGAGATTGAGACAACTAGTAATGTCCCTGATCAGACAAAAAGTGAAGTGCCTGATCTGACGCCGTCTTGAAAAGGCGGCGTCTGATCTGGGACTGCACTATTTGTCGTGGTGCATTTATGCGTCTGTGGCGGTGAAAGGGTTAATATGTAGATGATATAAATAAACTATAGTCATTTTTGATCTAGTGCCAGTGGTCCTGACCCTACAGTCTGAGTCAAAGCCGCGAGAGTTGCTTATTGCAGGACACTAGTGATGCAGAAAGCTGCTATAGAAACTTTCTGCATTACTTTGACCTGTATTAACTACCACCAACCTTACAGACCCATAATTAGATCTCTTTGTGATGACTGCTTAAGACAGGTTCTACTTCCATTCATGTTTCTTTCATGGGCAACTATTTCCTGGTTCATAGTGCCATTATAATATTTTATCTTATCAATAATCAAAAAGCAATTATGTCTTAAGTGAGTTCCACGTAACACATCTAGTATTTCGGACCAATTTTTTCCGCGAAATATAATACAAATAAGAAGAACGTTCCTTATATTGAGCGGACGCTTGAGCAGGTGGTTAAACTCGTTATTTGAGGATTTCACGCAATTTTGTTTTCGAATTCTACGTACTTATTTGGTTAGAAACTGCGTTTTAAACGCAGTTTTTTAACTAGAAACCCACTTTTTATTCACATTTACATGTGTGCAGAAACATGGTAAACACATTCCCGTAGATAATTTGCATTCGTAGTTAAAGTCGCACGCGCTGCGCATGCGTAACGACGAATTTTACATAGATTGTTACAAACAATTTCGCGACTTCTTTCAAGTGATTGCTCAATGATTAGAGTAAAAGTTGTCTATGCAAAAAGCGTAACTTTGTGTGAATTTATATCGCGGCTGGTTAGTATAGATCTTTTAATCGATCTGAACGAGAACTATTGCGGGTTTTGTATGAAATGGTAATTTTATTTGAGAAAAGACAGCAGTTTTCCAGTGACTTGCACTCGTGGCGATGTAGCAATAAACAATATAGCAAGAAGGTTAATGTTGGTAGAGACAGCTGGTTTCACAACAGTAACTTGACTCTGGCAAAATGCCTGTTAATGACATATTGTTGGATGCACCAAGCCAATGTACAGTTTGTGAAACATGAGTTAGATATAGCCAACCAAACTATTGTAGATTATTATAATTTTAATAGACAGGTGAGCGCGGTAATTTTGGAGAAAAGCAGTGAGAAGAAAGGCGGGGAAGGGAAAACTGTAGAAATTGACGAGGGTAAGTTTGGAAAAAAGGAAATTTCACAAACGGAGGGATTGAAAGCGAAACGAAAAGTGTTCTTTTCAAATGTGTAGAGGACAGGACCAAAGACACATTTCTATTAACTTTTATTAAAGAAAACACTTGTCCTTGGACTAGACTTATCAGTGACTGTTGGAAGTCGTAGGAGTGTTACTTCTTGTTCTGAAAACTGAATACCGCTTAAGCCGGTGCTAGGGGGCGTGAGCAATGTTGCACTTTCAATTACTGCTCATGAACAGACTCAATAAAACCGAGTCTGCAATTTTCTCTTTTTGTGTTGCAATTTTTGCTTTCGGGGGATCACCACCCTTCAGAATTTGTCACAAGAAGGTTACAAACACTAAAAAGGCAACCATTCCGAAGATTTCGTTGACCTTGACTCAGGATCTTGTACAAACAATATTGGGAGCACATGGAGAGCTCTAAAAAGCATTGTCTGTTAGTGGGACAGTTAAAACCCTGTATGATTCATGTTTTGCGTAGTATAGTGTCATAAAAATATCTTTCAATAGCCCAGGATAAATTTCTGGCCTTTCTAGACCTTATTAAACAGTGTTTTGACGTTGAAAAAACCTGTCTCAAAACCTGAACACAGACACAGAAACAAAAACCCAGAAGTAGCTATAAAACGTAAACAAGTTACACCATTAAAGTAAATCTGCTCCAGATAAACAATATAACCTGTTACATACTGACCATGTGTTTTTATTGGACAATTTGCTGTGATTGAAATATAGTGGTGTTGGGAAAAAGTGAAGTTGGAACATTTATCATATAATAAGGACTTATTAATACACCAGCATGACTAAAGAAGATATTTGAAAGGATCCTTTTGATTTTTAAAAAACCCCAAACAAAACTGGAAAAGTGAGTTATATGACACCTCTTTTTGCATATTTTCAGGTAAAAATTAAAGTTTTATTTAACTATTAAAGTGAAATTGGAACATTTGTCATATAATAAGGACTTATTAATACACCAACAGGACTAAAAAAGATATTTGAAAGGACATTTTTGAAAAGAAAATTGAAAAAATCTGGAAAACTCTTAAAAAGCGTTGTTTAAAATTTATGAACTACAATAGGACTTTTACTTAATAACTGCTGAAAATTGTGAAAAAATATAGATTTAATCAATTTTTAATATGAAGGACAAATTGAAAGGAGGTAAACAAACGGCCATTGCTGGAAATACCTTAAGTATGAGCAATAGCCTAGATGACTTTGATTTGTAAAGTAAGATTTGTTTCCCTTTGATTTGTTTTCAGTTTACAGGATTCGTTTTCATGTTGCTGATCTATCGGGGTGGGGGGGGGGGTGTATCGCCCCAGAACCCCGCTTCATTTTCTTATTTTCATACATGAAATCAAAGCAAATGATAAAAAGAAACATTTCCCCCTTTGAAATCCGTTTATTCAACAAGTTATGCTCGCCCGTTAATACATACTAGTCGGGACAGCGATTTTATGTAAAACAAAGCCAAGAAACAAAATGGCGTCGAGTCTTAATTTCCCTTGCAACGTCCTTGGCATAATAACGCATGCGCAGTGATTTGTTCTGATTCACGATTTCCGGGGTCTGCTATACTAGATTCAGAGGGAAAATCAGATACATGCATAAACAAAATGAACAAAACCACACATTTTGCGGACAACAGTATTTCACAGTGAAAGAACTAATGTCATATATCATCTACATTCACAAAGTCCATGTATATCAATCGTCTTCCTTCAACCGTTTCCATGAAAAATGTACACATATAATTATGTAGTGCAATGCCAGACAGTAAATAGAACAGTAATAAAAAGAGACATTAGCCGACTTGTCCAGACTAGTTCACGTTAGCTGACACCTACACTGACTGTAATATGGCAGAATCTCACTTTTTCTTATGCGAAATGGATGTATTGAGCCTTTCCTTCATAAAACTGCCTTTTCACGCATTTGAAGGAGCCGTCTGATCATGACCTGCTCTATTTGCTTATGGTACGATTTAGATCTGATTCTACAGTTTCTGCCTTTGCCAAAGTGACATGTGCTCGAACGTCATTATTAAAATAATCTAGTAATTAATATTCACGATGTCATTATTTCTCGCATGTATTGCGGAGTTCTTAAAAACGTCAGGAAAGTTGGCACGTTGGGTCTGACTCTTGGGCCAGAAATAAAGAATTTAAAAGAATAACTTAAGACCAAAGTTTTTATTAAACTGTACTTCAAACTAAAATCTAATGTAAGTAAACAATATAATATGAGTAAACAATCTAATGTAAGTAAACAATCTAATCTAAGAAACATGAAAAACAATATTTACACAATATTTACACCAGAGCCAAAAATAAATAATGAAAAAGTAGTAAAGTCAAGCAGGAAAAGCCACACACAAAACGCCACCATCACCAAAACATCGATAGAAAGCAATTTATACACACACGCACGCAAGCACGCACGCACGCACGCATTTTCCTAAGTTTGTAGATAACATCATAATAGAAACCTGGGTGAGAAACACCTTGTTGCAGTAACGTCCGTAATTTGCAGTTATATTTACCAATGAGGGGTAATTTTCGATAATAAAACTTTGAAAAAGCTTTCCGAATTTTATGATATCTGTAGCCTTGCTTAAGACGTTTATGAGTTATAACTAAATTACGACTATTAAAATCTTCTAGCAAAGAACAGGCTCGGGAAAAGCGAATAAGCTGTGAAATATAAACCCCATAATATGTAGACCGGGGAACATCTCCATCTAGAGAAGGATAATTAACAATTGTGAAATCGAAATCTTCCCTTTTATCGTATATTTTAGACGAAACTTTATCATTAGTAATGGAAAGATTCAAAACTGAAAAAAGAAGCCTGAATGTCGGATCGATTCCCTTTGTTTAAAGCATGTTCTTTGGGGTAAATAGAAGAAACCATATTTTAAAATAAGGATTATCCAAATTCAAAATATCGTCTAAATACCTAGACGTTTTATTAAAAGCACCAACAATATCAGATTGTGTATCAGGTTTTAAGCTAAGCATGAAATCCCTCCAATAGCAATGCAAAAACAAATCTGCAACAAGAGGGACACAATTTGTTCCCATAGGTACATGTATACCAACATCTTGACGATATATGGTATCCCCATAGCGCACAAATATGCCATCTAAAAGAAATGTTAGAGATCTACAAACATCAAGGACAAGTCCACATTGTGTAATTTTCAACTTTTGAATTCGAAAAGAATGAACGTTGAACATTAAAAGCAAGGAACATTTTATTTTCTCCGGCAAAGTTTTTTTTTTTTATTAATTTAATCAGTTTATCCTTTTATGGCGAGGTAGAGTAGTATAGAGTGTCGATAAATCATAATATCACAATGAAGAAATGTTGTACTGTTCATTTTCAAGTTTAGTTATAATTACATTTGAATTTTTTATGGAACAAAAACCATTCATACCAAAATTGTCATACATTTTATCACAGTGACGTTTAACATGTTCTTTGATAGTAGTAAGACATGACGTTAAAATTTTAGATAGTTTAATAGTAGTACAGCAACTAGAGTTTGTTATAAAACGCGCCTTAAACGGATTTGTATGTAGCTTAGGAATCCAGTACATAGTAGAAAGTTTATGTTGTTTTACGTTAGGATTATACTTAAAAGTATTGTACACTTTTACATGTTCCGAGATCTTTTTCAGGGGTTTGCACTGTAATATATGTTTGTGAACCAACTAATTCCTTCTTCAAAACATCAACATAATACAATCTTCACATAATTATTACATTATTTGATGCCTTGTCAGCAGGAGCAAGAACATAATTAGAATGAAAATTCGAAATATTTTTCTTCATATATCAAAATGTAACTCTAGGTCAAGGTAGTAATAGATGGTAATAAGATTTGTAAAAAGCAATACGCGTATCAATAATGTCAAAAACAGGGTTTTTCCAATCCGAAAGGGCGTTTAGATCAGCATGTTCTCGTCGACACCATTTGATGCAGAATTATTGAATAGCTTCAGCAATACGAGTACGACAAGTGTCAAAATCAATAAGGGAAGGTAATCTATATTTGGATCCTTCAGTTAGGAGGGTCATGAGACGTTTATCTTTAATAATATCAAAATTGCCAGTAATGACGTGACCAACTGGTTTATAACAAAAGCTTGAAGTGCTACAGTCTCAAGAAGTAGGGGTATTGACATCAATATTTAAGTCGGATACAATTTTATTGTAGTTAATAACAAGGGCATGTTGTATTGCTATGCAAGACATGAGTCCCCCACCGGACTGAACAAAAACCCTCCACTCTCCCCATCCCACCCACTCATGGTGTGGTTGACCATGGTATATACATGTACATGACCACCTAATGATATTAGGACCTACTTTCATACATTTAACCAGTAAATAAAAAGTTATTGTCCCGACAAAAAATATGAAAAAAGGGAGTAACTCCAAAAATATTGATGCTAGAGTTATTGCCCTTGCGCATGACACTACACCTCATCATGCTTGTTCCATATGAGAAGTTTCAAATCAATTGAACCAGTACATAAAGAGTTATTAACTGGACAAGAAAATATGAAAAGGGGAATAACTCCAAAATATAGATGCTAGAGTTACGGCCCTTGTGCATGACACTACCCCTCATCATGCTTGTTCCATATGTGAAGTTTCAAATCGATTGAACCATTAGATAAAGAGTTATTGTCCGGACAAAAATATGAAAAAGGGGAGTAACTAAAAAAATATTGATGCTAGAGTTATGGCCCTTGTGCATGACACTACTCCTCATCATGCTTCTTCAATGTGTGAAGTTATAATGAATTTGGCCTAACTTTGTAGGAGATATGGCCCGGACACGAAGCGTGACAGACGGACTGACAAGAAAATATGAAAAAAGGGAAGAACTCAAAAAATATTGATGCTAGAGTTATGGCCCTTGTGCATGACACTACCCCTCACCATGATTGTTCCATATGTGATGTTTCAAATCAATTGAACCAGTAGATAAAGAGTTATTGTCCGGACAAAAATATGTTAAAGGGGAATAACTCCAAAAATATTGATGCTTGAGTTATGGCCCTTGTGCATAAAACTAGCCCTCATCATGCTTCTTCAATGTGTGAAGTTATAATGAATTTGGAAATTGAAATTTCCGATATGGCGGACTGACAGACGGACGGACGGACAGACGGAGGGAATCGAGCAAACCTATAGTCCCCCAACCGGTAACCGGTGGGGGACTAATAACGTTCCTGATTGGTTTATTGTATTTATAGCAGATGATAGGTGATTCAGAATTTATGAAATATTTAGGAATAGTATCGATTACATTCTAATGCACTTTGAATATCGATAGAATCGATACCTTTATTAATTAATTGAAGTTTAAGAAAATGTCGTTCAGATTTTTTATCAATATCAGGACGAAAAAATGCCGTGTGTAACTTTGTATAATTGAGGCAGTTTTGATCAACGGGTCTGTACGCATAAAACTTTTATCAGCCCCCTCGTCAATGGACCGAATATAAGAAAATGGCAAAGATGATAAACAAGAAAGCATAGCATGTATGCCAATTTCTTTAAGAATAGTATGTAAATCATGAACAGACATATTAAGACGTAATTTGCACTTAATATTACAATAATTATTTCTACGTTTACCATGTGATCTGCTTTTACGTTTTCTAATTCTAAATATTGAGAAAATATCGATGCTAGGATCTTTAGATATATTACCACTTTGGTAAATGTTGTCATTCAAGCCTAAAGGGAAAGGTGTTTGTAATGTTTTAATCCAGTCTAGCTCGGTGATAAAACAAGCTTTAGATTTAAAACTGCTGGTAATATTAGAATCATAATAAATTTGCTCTACTGGTTGAACCGAAATATATTTAAATGAATGTACTGTATGACGATAATGCTGGTAAAGAAAGTTGCGAACTTTTTTGATACGAGAATGGTAATTATGTTCTCGAAACCTTGTTTTTAAAGATCGACCCGTCTGACCCACATACTGGGATCTCCACTGGTGTTGGCAGTTTGTACTTGCACTGCAAACATTATTTTTTCCATCTTCGAGAGGCATATTATTCAAGCTCATTTCACATATATACAATTATACTTATTAATATTCCATGGAATTGGGTAGTGTATAAATAACCAATCTACAACACGTGTAGTCAATATATTTCAAATTTCATTTTTATTGAATTGGGTAGGAACTGATATTTTATTGTTTGATAAGTATTTGATACAGAAAAAAACCCATTAGGTTTGCAAAGGCGTTAGAAGCTGTATCTATCGAGTACTACGCCTGAGGTTATACAACTTCTGAGTCCATGCTTATAAAGCTTTTAGTTGAGTCTGAGTTTCGTTCTCAAGCTTTTGATTGGTCAGATTTGAGTTCTCAAGCTTTTGATTGGTCAGATTTGAGCAAAAGGCTCAAATCTGACCAATCAAAAACTTGATAAACGTTTTATAAGCATGGAACCTGATTCTGAGTCTGAGATCATTCGCAGTATCTGATTGGTCAGATTCTGAGCTGGTTCAGATGCTTGAGAATTATATCAGATGATTGAGATTTGTTTTTGGATCAGGAATACATGTGATGCAGAATATCGGCTAATATATGGTTCACATATTTACGGAGGTCACGGAGGGTCACTATTCAGTACTAATACGAAACACATTAATAAACGTGTTTCAATGCGTCAAAGTAGTGCAATTATCTTGCTTATTTGGTTGCATATTGTTTCGGGATTTATTGTTTTCCAATTGTCTATGCAAACATGGATCTACAGACCCGACTCCGTGTTCGACACCTTTCTTTGTATATCTGCATCAGTAGAGAGTTAATTATAGAGCACTCCTACACACGCCCGCGGTTTTTGCGTCAATCGTTATCGCCCCTACAAACGTGGCTTTGGCGAGAAAACCATTATGTTTCGAGTGTTTACGTACACATTTCGTCTGTACTGTTGCAATTAGTAAATGGGATTGTGGTAGTGTGTTTGAAGTACGTTTGTCACTTATCACTTTTGCTGTATACCAAAATATCTAGATTGTTTCAAGCATGTGGGTCTTAAAAGTGACAGTCTCTAATTGTGATGCGTTTTAAAATGTCTAAAATTTCATAAATAATTTGTTTATATGCTGACAAGAAGTAGATCTATATCTAAAAAGACCGATCGAATAAACGCCGAAGAAGACACAGGTCTCTATATGATAGCTAAGAGCCTGATATTATTTGTCGTCGTACGAGTATTTATTCGGGTTGACTGATTCACCTACCCACTCAATTATTCACCTCACCACCCACATACCCACCCAACCAGTTTTCCGCCCACTCATTCATTCACTTACTCACTCACTCAATCAATCACTCACTCGAATATACGAGATCTATTCCATTTGACAATCCATTGTTTCACATGGTCATTTACACGTACTGACAATTTACCAGATGTCCATCAGCCGCCTTTGTTAAATATATGATACAAATATATACTTGATACGTTTATAACTTTATTTATACTTTGTCATACATGTTCTTTATTCAATACCATTGTGTTAGTTCTTAACCATACATTACATGAATATTCTTTGTAAAAAATAATCTATGTATGAATTACAATGGTATATGAAAACACGAATTCTTCGCCATGGCTGAAATTCTGGAATCAAATCTACATTATTTCACAAGCAAATATAGCAGAACCTGATCAGGCGGCTCCTACACGAGTAATCTGATCTTGGTCTACTCTGTTAATATCTGTATCTATGGAGTAAATGCTTCATGACTGATTGCATATATAAATTGTATATTTAACCCATATCATGCAGGAAATAATGATATTGTAAATATCAATTACATGAATATTTAATAGCATATGCAAGCAAGAAAGTTTAGCTATGACGTAAACTGTATTATAGATATATATCACCCCCTAAGTCAACATAGCAGACCCTGATCAAACAGCTCCTGCAAGATTCTTCTGATCTCGGTCAACTCTGTTTGCAAAAATGCGTTACAATCCATATCAATGTAGTAAAGTTTTCTAGTTGTATGTGATACATATCGATTGATACTTGAAGGCTGCATTACGGTAATGCTTTACAGCAGTGTACATGTATGCATCAATGTTATTTACTTCAACAAAATGGGCACATATTTAACATTTTATTCCACAAGTACGCCTTTTTACGCCTTTGTAAATAGAGTAGACATTGATCAGACGGCACCTGTATGTCTGCTCTGTTTGCTGATGATTTAATACAGTTACAGTTTCTGCCATAAGCACATTTTCAGTGTCTATTTGCGATTTTAGCAATTAATCTAATTCATATTAATGATGTAATTATTCATCAGATAAAATGCTGTACGACACTGTTATCTATTTCAACACAATGGTTAAACATTATATGTGCATAATCCGGGCGAGAGATGGCGAATAATTCTGCATCTCATCATATTCAACAATTGCTTTAAACACTAGCACTGTTTTGAAAATAAATGCAATATACTGTATGCTTTCAGAGCAACAGATGAAGGTGCGTACTCAAATAATTTTAATATAATTTCTCCAGCAAACTCTCTGTTGTGACCACTCTTTAGAATCATCTCAAAGAGACGATTCTAAAGAGTGGCCACACAATAGGAGCAATAAAGGAGTTATTCTTGAAAATGTTTTAATTTACGCATCTTATCTGGACCTCTGGTTTTGAAGCAGACAACAAGTACTGCAGATGCTGTAGTATGGGTAGAGTTTTGGAAGGGTTAAGTATTCAAATTGATAGCAGTGTTAACTGAATAACACATACTATTAAGAAAGGCATTTATACTCAAATCTATTTGAAAACCATCACACCACTTTATTTCGAGTTGTAAGTACCTTGTTTAAGTTCAGACTGACTTGTTTCTGTTTCTTTAAATTTAGATAAATACGTGCACATTCCAAGGGGAATTTATCGAAATAAACGAAAAGTCTTAAGAGGAGACACAGAAGTGCCAAAGCAATTTCAGGCAAATGCTGTTCAAACATGGAAACATTCCAACGCCCACGCAAACCAGTATATTTCGACGGCAGTCCTGTTGTGCGCTTTCAATTATATTAGTCTGAAGAATTTGTCAGTCGAGGTTTATGATCCTACAATAAAACCTCTCTACAACGGACACTAAATTGTGTTAATTGGTTGATATTTAGGGCAGGTGGTTGCTTAAAGCAAGTTGAAAGTAAAACAGAACGATCCTATAGGAGCGTTCTGTTTTACTTTTACCTTGCTTTAAGCAGCCACCTGCCTTTAACATAAAATTATTGATGTAATTTAGTGGCCGTTGTAAGAGGTTTAACTGTATATTTAAGCCACCGAATGCTGAATTTATTTTCAAACTGGAATAATCGATCCCGGATTAAAAATTGAGTCCATTCAATATGATAGAGTATACAATACGAGAGGTTGTTGCGTGAAAAACAGTGTATACCCCTTTCCAACTGACATGGATCTGCACTGTTTGTCAATGGCAGTACATTCTTGCACAACATTGTAAGGGTTTGGACCATTAATACAAAGGCTAATGTTCCGAATTACGTTCCAATACAGCAGATATTGAATAAGATAACCTCGATGAGTGCATTCAACACAATGGTTTCATATATATATAGTTGAATATCGGTATCTCGAACTCGGATAATTCGATCTTTGGGGTAATTCCAACTAAAAGTTGGATCCATCCAAAACTTACAATACAGAAATGTTCAAAGATGTATCACTACAGATATCTAGAAACAAACGTGGCAGCTTTTCAATTTGCCACAAGGAAAATGTAAGATGACTTAAATACTTCCCTTGCAAACAGAGTAAATCCACATAAGACAGCTTTTGTAGGTACCGTCTGATCAGGGTCTGCTCTGTTTGTTTATTGAAATGGTTCTGCAATGGCCAAACATGATCGTGTTCATATTCAATAGTAATAATTAAGTCACATAATAATTATAATTTTTTTATTACCGTATATGCTTTGAAAAATAGGCTAAGCAACTGTGAGCTCTTATAAACACCAATGTTTATTAAATCATTTCCTCCTAGACTATTTTTAGACACAGCCTCTTTGAATTAATCTACAGAAAATGAGCATTACCTAGAGAAAAGGAAAAACAATGTGTAGTTTTGAATTATTTCTAAATGTGACTTTTATAGATGCGCCACTAGGAGGGAATGTGTTAATTATGTGGTAGTGATGAAGAGGTTCTACTGTACTAAGTTTTAACAAATATTCAGCATGTACTTCTCTGCATATGTGACATACAATAAACCCCCTCTAAACGGGCTTCCAGTTAATTATAAATATCGGTCTTGTAGACAGTTGGCAGCTTAAGGCAGAGTTAAAGTCATGCACAAAGCTTTATGCATGACTTTCACCCTACATTTAGCAGCCACTTGCCTAAATGTATCTAAATTCTTTTAGATTCTTAATTCAAGTTTAGAGTGTGTTTTATGTACTTGACATTTTTCATCTTTAACCCTTCGCAGCCTATGTGGCTAAAATACACCACGACAAACAATACGGTCCTACATCACAAGTAACCTTTTCAAGGTGATGTCTTATCAGGGTCTATGCTTATAAAGCTTTTAGTTGAGTCTGAGTTTCGTTCTCAAGCTTTTGATTGGTCAGATTTGAGTTCTCTAGCTTTTGATTGGTCAGATTTGAGACAAAGGCTCAAATCTGACCAATCAAAAACTTGAGAACAAACTCAGACTCAGCTAAAAGTTTTATAAGCATGGACCCAGGAACTGATCGGGTTGTCTCAACCTCTATTCCTATGCTTTAGTTTTTATTTACATTCCCCAATTTACCAAACGGTTTTAACAAGATTGTGTAGCAGACCAGGGACCATGCTTATAAAGCTTTTAGTTGAGTCTGAGTTCGTTCTCAAGCTTTTGATTGGTCAGATTTGAGTTCTCAAGCTTTTGATTGGTTAGATTTGAGCCAAAGGCTCAAATCTGACCAATCAAAAACTTGAGAACGATCTCAGACTCAACTAAAAGCTTTATAAGCATGGATACATATTTAGAAAATTTGGCGCCGAGGAGTTAATTGTTTAATGTGTAATTTTGCATTTTGTTGCATTATACTCTGGTGAATTATTCTGCAATTAAAACAACTGTGGAAGATAAGAGTGCATATCTTAGTGTGAAGTTACGTTCAATACATTTATTTTCAGTTAGAAACTCAAAGTACATCAGAACCCGTCTAATGCAACCACTATTTAAATAAACATAACTGTCTTTATAAGCAGGTGGCTGCTTGATACAGGACGAAAGTAATGCAGAAAGCTCCTATAGAAGCTTTCTGCATAACTTTCGTCCTGTATTAAGCTACCATATGTCTCTGTCACCCAGAATTAGGCCCTTTTTTGCTGGTCGCATTAGAGGCGTTTTACTGTAGTACATTCCTCAATAAACCTAATTACGTTTTATTAGATTTCGACGATTAACCATGAACTGTTCTGTTATTGAAAAAAATACATGACTACATCTACGGTGTGCTATATTAAGAACAGAACATTTAAATGTAGGACATACTGACATAATTAACTCTTTCGCTGCCAAATTTTGTCGTCTGCTACAATTTTCATTTTATTTTTCTTCATTTTTAAATGAAACGTTAGTCACAGTAACAAACAGTTTGAATATCATCTGGGTCCAAACTGTTTGCATAGGTAATCACATATGCGACATTAGCAGGGGGTTCATTAGACGCACTTTTATACTAGCATATGGACACGAGGATTTGACTAAGGTAAAGACTGTTAATTCAGATCTGCATATTTAACAAGAAAATCAAGCAGACACCGGCCAGACTGCTTCTACAGAAGCCATCTGATCTTGATCTAATCTGTTTGCGAATGCGTAAAAAACGCATCTTTGACATAAGGATTTAAACTGCGAGAGCTTAATTATCTAAGTCATTTTATTTCCACCCCATACAAATATATACATGTTTTATTATGCTTTATTATGAGTTTTTCTCCATTTTAGTACATGCAACATTTAATTTGCGACAACATTCCGAAAATGAAGGAATTACTTGCTTTAAGCATTACGCTGTCAATAGCGTATATAATGGTGTAAACATTTGTATTTGTAAACAGTGTACACTTTTTGTAATGGTGTAAAACATTTGCATTTCTAGATATTGAACACATTGTGTGATGGTGTAAACACATGCACTTGTAGAGATTGTATACATTTGGTAATGATGTAAAAACTTTTGTTCTTGTAGAATATATATTTTTATACATTTTGTAATGGTGTCACATATTGTAATGGTGTCAAACTATTGTACACATCTTGTAATTGTTTAAAACATTTTTATTATTAGATGTTGTACACTTGTTGTAATGGTGTTAAACATTACATTTGTAAACATTGTACACACTTTGTAATGGTGTAAAACATATGTATATGTACACATTATACACATTTTGTTTTCATCACATTTAATGGTTCTTTTTTGTGCTAATGGACTAATTTGCATACTTGATTCATTATATCTTGTTTATGACAATAACAGATTGACATAAATAATTCATAGGATAGAACACAAGCAATGCCGAACAGAACATTCTACTTAGTATTACAGTAGAACCTGTCTTAAGCGGTCATCAAAAAGAGATTTATTTAATCATTGGTCTGTAAGGCAGGTGGTATATTAGTGCAGGTCACATGTAATGCTGAAAGCTCCTATACGAGTAACCATCTGCTTTCTAAGACTCCTTTTCCCGCTTAAGACACGTTCTACTGCGTAGGCATTAACCCATAACCCATTACCTCATAGGCTATTTTTAGACCCAGACTCTTTGAATAAATCTACCGAAAAGTGGCATTAACTAGAGCAAAGGAAAAGTTTAGAATTATGTAGTTTTTAAACTATTGTGATAAATAGAGCATTTTTCCAAAGGAGCAAATGCTCTTTTTATCATAATGGTTTAAAAAGGTGACCTTTACAGAGGCGTAGACAGGCATATGTATGGAGGAAAGGGTTAAGCTACTTCATACAGTGAAACCCCCGCTAATACGACCACTTAATAAACAGTCACTGATGTCGTCTAAAGCAGGTGGTTGCTTAATGCAGGACTTTAGTCCTGCATTAAGCTACCACCTGCCTCTGCCACCCAGAATTATGCCCGTTTTTGGTGGTTGCATTAGCGGGGTTTTACTGTAATTAGAACTACATCCTCTCCTTCAAAATAATAAAGAAACAAAATATTGCACCAACTTTTGTTAATAAAGAAAAGTATATAAATGGCAAACAGGGCAAACCTACCCTGAATAAAGGGCTTCCTCTGTAGAGCCCCGTGATCTGGCTCTGTAACCTAGTGGCAATTTTACAAAGTTCATATCTAAATAATTGGGCGGGGCTCAAACCGTTATGCGGTTACTCCGGAAGATATAAACAAAGGACCAAATTTTCTGTCAATGCTGTATTCTCAATCTCTGATTCTCAGTACAAAACATCGACCAAAGCGTCAGACATCACAGTAGACCATAGGACTAGGAACATCAGAAATGCTGAGATAACTGATAGCCAAAATCCTGAAATCACAGTTATTAAAAACATACTAAATATAAATACATGACATTAATAATACTCATGTCACATTATACTACAGTGTCACATTATTCTGGCACAATGTCACACTATATCAATAATGTTACATGTTACACTATACCAATATAATGTCACATTTTACAGACATACTGTAAAATATTCTGGCATGTCAAATGTCACATTCTAAGTTCTAACAACACAATATGTCACACCTAATACTAAAACAGTGTGACATATATCACCATAACAATGCTATGAAATACTATATACGACAGCAGCAGTTCCAGTGTGGTTCTAGTGGCCTCATTACATAGGAAACTATATAATATAAATATCGAACACCCTCACACATATGTTATGAGCTTATCAAAGAATATGCTACATATATAACGCTGAAAGCAACCAGCTAAACAATATAATTCTTACCAGTTTGTGGAACTAAATGTTATGGTAGCTCTCTACCAATCCACCCCACTCCCACAGTGCTGCTGTTATACAAGATGCTGTAAGAATTAATATGTGAACATTCAAAGTATGATGTGGTGAAAATTACAAGTTGACAGTTAAAAATGAAGAATTGAAGCTTCCATCTCGTTTACGCGAAAACACATTACATAAATTGAAACCGCGAGCTAAATTAAAACGAGAGACAATACAGCGAGAACTAATTGATGCATGCCTCTCCAAAATGGTCCACAAGTGTAACTGTAATTTCAAATTCGAATAATATTGAATAATATCGCTGTTGCCTGTTCGACAGTGACTAAAAAGTGTTCAAAAATTCCAGTACGGCGGGTAAAGTCACGTGAAAACTAAAGAGTAGCAAAAATGGACACAGCGAACAATGAAAGTAACGGAATGAGACAAATGATCACTCGATTTTCAACTGGTTACAGCTCTACACCAGATATATTTGAAACGGTTTTATTAGTTAGTGTTCGTCAATGCAAAGCTCTAGAAGTTCACGTAGAAACTCTATTTGAAATATTTGTATATGTCTCCGCCGGATACGATAATATCTTGCTGCAACTCATTAGAATCGCCTCGGAGGCGCGAGTCTATTGAGGTTTAGGACAATATGGTTTGCCAGAGAAACAAGAGAATTTGATTGATCAGTACGCACATAATCTACAGCCCGACTGCACTGTTTTTAAGTTAATTGTCACAATCTCAGTCAATTGTCTTACTTAAAGCAATTTCATTGATTACATTTATCCAGGCGTTCTTAAGTACGTTTAGGTGTGTAAATCTGGTACAATTGCATAATTTAAAATAGCGGTACGTTCGCTTTAAGTAATCGAAAACCTGCCCGATAACGTCGAATACATGGACTAAAATATACATGGTTGGGGTTACTAGTAGTATTAAAACGGTAAAGCCTTCTTTTCAGGGCGATACGCACTTACGCACGCGCGTAACATAAATCTGAAAGGTGCAAACATTATTAAGGCAAAATGGAAGGGTAGACTTTGATAAGCGTTCTGTCTTGTCATGTAAGTTTTAACCCATTACCTCATATTGACACCCTTTGACGCCTCTGTAAATGTCACCTTTGTGATCAATAGAATATTTGTTCCTAAATGATCAAAGTTATGCTCTATTTATCACAGTGCTTTCAAAATTGCACAATTATAAGAATGATAAATATTTTCATGCCTCCGACTCCTATAGCCACGGTGCTTACTTTACATTTGGACTAATCTACGCTCCTGTCTTTATACGTAACAACCTAACGAAAGAGGAAACTCCAAGACAATTTAACTGCATCCATTAACCCCTAAGGCTAAACTACATAAAACATACAGTTTTCACATCAGATATGTCAGAGAATATACGAGTTCAGTCTACCAATTGTCAGATCAGATTATGTGTGAAAACGAAAGTACCTATGCAGACGGTCACTTGTCCAAATGTTCCGTTAATACATCACATTCTACATGTACCTGATGCATCCAATGTAAAGTGTTACTGTTTTATTATGCGTTTAGGGGCTTTACTCTGCAATTTTGCGTATCTGTAATCTGGAAGCAGCGCTAACATGGGTCAAGCGATCATCCCTGACAAACTAATTATAACAATTACATTCAATGAATTGGTATCCCTGTCGAAGTGGTGTTCCTTAGCAATTCAACTCTTCTGAGTGCAACCTGAGTGTAGTAAAAAGCGATCATTTGCATACTGGTTTAATTATTCGCTGGTCAAACGAATCAGGACTTAAAGAGGATCACCGAAACACGTTATGGCTCTTGCACACTGCAATCCTCGTCACATAATGCAGATTTGATGTTAACCCTTTCCCTTATGTAAGCCCATTTTGACGCATCTGCAAACAGAGTAGACCCAGATCAGACGGCTCCTGTTTGCTTATGGTGTAAGCATATTCTACAGCGTCTGCCTGAGTCAAAATGTCCTGTGTTTATATGCAATTATAAAAAACAATCTTATTAATATTCATGACGTCATTATTTCCTACGTGAATATTCATCTGGGAAAGGGTTAAAAGCAATCCTTTGCAAACTGTTTTCATTATTCATTGGTCAAACGAATCAGGACATAAAGAGGATCACCGGAACAAGTTATGGCTCTTGAGCACTTCACGCACTCCTTGTCACACACTGTAGATTTGATGTTAACTCTCTTGTGGTGCAACATGTCTAATTGCACTAGTCTGTACCCCGACTTTGTTACACCATTTCCGTACAGGAAACATGCACGCCCGAACTAGATGTAGAGGAAGACAGTGACGTTTCTGATCAGACACAACTTTGGACATGCAGCGTCTGATCTGGGACTGCACTGTCTGTCGTGTTGCAGTTTGGCAGTGAAAGATTTAATCCCCTGTAGCCTTGTTGACATAATGACTCGGACAACAAAGTACAGTAAATCCCCGATAGTTCGAACGCAAACACAAATATCATTATCGGACTTCATGACAGGGGGCAGCTTAACCCTTTCCCTCATATAAACGTGTTTTCACGCATTTGCAAACAGAGTAGACCCAGATCAGACGGCTCCTAGAGGAGCCGTCTGATCAGGGTCTACTCTGTTTGCTAATAGAATTTGATAGATCTGTTTCTTTGCTTTCTAAAATGTCTTAATATCTTCTACCTTCCATATTTCTATATAACTATTTTGTTAATGATTATTCAGTAGGTATTGAAATTTGGCCGAAATACAGAACAGGGAAAGGGTTAATGCAAGCCTCTACGCGATTCCCGCATTTAGCCGCCTCCTGCCCGAAATTCGTTACTAAAACAGTCGAGTTGATACTGTATCCTATATTGACCATAGCTTCATGAAATCCGAAGGTGATTCACTTGAGACCCCCGGGGTTACAATTCCCAATACCATCAGCATTCAACAAATTTCACAAATACTCGTTCTTAAATATGCCTTAGATAATCAGCATAGATCCCCCGCCCCAACCCTACAACAAAATAATGAAATGAGTGGTGGATGTCCTTTGCAAACAGCGTAGACGCAGATGAGAGGGCTCCTAGAAGACCCTTTCATCAGGGTCTGCACTGTTTGTCTTGTTATACTTTTCCTCAGCAAAATTCCTAAATATTCGCCGTAATATTGGCCTATCTTGTAATAGTACATTTGTAAGGGTTAACCCTTCGCTTGCTGAATTTTAAAATGCATTTCTCCTTCTTTACCCATGCCCTGTTGTATAATTACATATATCTTCTCTGTGTACGAGTATATCGCTGTGCAATCACTGCTGTGGAGTGCACTGGTTGCACAATCAGGAGCTGTCTCATCTGGGGCTTCACTATTTACAGGTAGGTATATTGACGTGAATAGCAAGCGAAGGGTTAAATTAATTTATAATAAATAGGCGTTTCAGCTGAAACTTTAGGAATCACAAATACAACATTTCATTAACTCTATATCTCATATAGACACAGTTTGATGCAATTGAAAACATAATAGACCCAGACCAGTCGACATCTCTGCGAGTGGTCTGATCAGGGTCTGTCCTGTTCGCTTTTTGAATAACACAGATCTGATTCTACAGTTTCTGCAACGGTCAACAATTACATTAATGACATAATCAACTAATTGATATCCACGATGTCACTAAATACTGGAATATTCATCAGGTGAAATTATAACATCTCATATATAGCTTAGATATGGCTCCAGGCGGACAGACGGACGAACAATGTCAACACTGTATACTTACCCTTGGAAGAAGATAATATAATAAACGTGTTTGGTTAATTAATATATATCAAGAATATATCATTTCCACGATCAACTACCTTTCATGGATTAACCCTTTCCTTCATATAAACAGTTTTTTCACGTGTCTGCACACAGAGTAGACCCCAAACGAGACGGCTTCTATAGGAACCGTCTGATCAGTGGCTGATCTGTTTGCTAATTGGATTTGATTCTATATATATAGTTCCTGAAATGGCTACAATGGCCCCTTCTATATGTCATTATAACCAAAGGTGCCCGACGCATGCTTGGACTCATCCATGGACCCCCCCCGAAAAAAAATGTGATCGAAGTATGTTCAAATGGCCTAAAACTATCTATTTGAACCTTAAACCACTCCGAAAAACGAGAAAAACACGACCCGGAAAAAATTTCCTATCGGGTCTATTATAGACCCGATAGGAAAAAATTTCCGGGTTGTGTTTTTCTTGTTTTTTCGGAGTGGTTTAAGGTTCAAATAGATAGTTTTATGCTAGTTTAACATACTTCGATCACACTTTTTTTTTTTTTTTTTTTTTTGGGGGGGGGGGGGGGGGGGGGGTCCATGGGTGAGTCCAAGCATGCGTCGAGCACCTTTGATTATAACTATTTCGTCCATGGATAATCAGTAAGCATTGAATATGGAATGAAAACAGAACAAGGAAATGGTTAAAACGAAAAGTGTTTTTAACATATTAATTATACTATCATATATTAAATGCACGCAAAATGGGGGTTACAGTTATTATAGAAGTCGCACTGCCCTAAGAACCTTTGTTCAGAGTTAACCATTAACCTGCCGAAACAAACAGTGCATGCCCACACTCTGATTTGGTGTATATTTCACGTACCACTGATACCTTATTAAAAGTAGGACATTGTCTCAGTATCAAACAGCTTGGATGCTGATGAAACGTCGAGACCTCTCGTCTGTATCCGAGTTGTGTTTTTTTTAATTTGACAATGTCATGTTTGACAGGATAAGGGTAACAATGTGTCATTGTTCCATTTGTCTGGACGATCTTCCGTTTGGTGATGAATACAGTAGCAATAAATTGACGGAAACATGAACGCCAGCAATAATACAAGGATTAGTTGAAAGCTTCAGTAACAAACTCATAGAACTTCACGCTTATTCTTCGATATAGATTCCTACATGATGTATCTTAATTTGAGTCCCTACATTTCCGTCTCTCTATTTGTTAGTTATTATTAGTTTGTTAAACCTATTAAACCGTAC
Organism: Azorinus chamasolen; assembly: GCA_963576725.1. Lineage (NCBI taxonomy): Eukaryota > Metazoa > Mollusca > Bivalvia > Cardiida > Solecurtidae > Azorinus > Azorinus chamasolen. Next base: position 62,649,647 of record OY755237.1, read on the forward strand.
AGTGCGGGACACGAGTCATTGATGTCCATTGCAAACAGTGTAGACCCAGATGAGATGGCTTTCTAGAGGAGCCCTCTCGTCAAGGTATGCATTATTTGTCATGTTACACCTTTCTTTAGAATAAATCCCTGAATATCCACCAAAAGCTCCACCTGTTTGAATGTTGGATTAGCCCATTTGCCAATTCAGCGTGGAAAAGGGTTAATTCATTTAAAACCTTAACCCTTACCCCGCTGTGAAAAAAACAACAATGTCTGCCCAATGTTGGATCTTCTGCACATTTGACTAATTTTGCTTTTGAAACACTAATGACTAAACGTACACCAGCATGGGTCCGGATCAGTCGCAGAGTTACTTGGCGTCTCATATGAATCCAAGCTGTTTGCAAATGCGAGTGAGATCGAGGATAGCAGGGTTAACCCTTTCACCGCCGCAGTCGCATAAATGCACTACGACAAATAGTGCAGTCCCAGATTAGACGCCGCCTTTTCAAGGCGGCGTCTGATCAGGGACTTCACTATTTCTCTCAATCTCTATTTCTGTATACATGTATGTGCTTTATACCATTGCATTTATTTATATCATTTCCTTATTTTACTGAATGATTGAACAAACTTGGATTGCAGACGACAATTAGAAATTTGGCTCCGAAAGGGTTAAGTGTTAACTGTATGTTAACCCTTTCCCTCATATAAACGCCTTTTCACGTATTTGCAAACAGCGTAGACCCAGATCAGACAGGACAGTCTGACCAGTCTCTGCTCTGTTTGCTAATGGAACTTGATAGATGTGTTTCTTTACTTTCTAAACTGGCCACTATGTTCTACATGTACCTTCCATATTTGATTATAACTTTTTTTGTCTATCAATATTCAGTAGGTATTGAAATATGGAATACACATAGAACAGGGAAAGGGTTAAATCTAATATGGGACAGATTCGAGATTCTCTGTTGAGTTATCCATTATGGTTTAACTCATTCCCGCATATTAACGATTTTTGACGACTCTGTAAAACTCACTTTGTGAAACCATTGTGATAAATTTATCACGATGGTTTCAAACTACAAAATTCCTTTTCTCAAGCTAATGCTCCTTTTCGGTAGGTTTATTCAAAGAGGTTGTATCTAAAATAGCCTATGAGGTAATGGCTTAACGGTGTATTGGTACAATATATCCAGAGTTTACATGTAACCCTTTACTTGACCCATATTCAATAAAGTAGTAATATCATCATGGCTATTACTCAGACAAATCTCTAACCCTTTCCCTGTTCAACATTCGTGTACGAAAACAATGTCATCATGAATATTAGTTTGCTAATTTTTTATAACGTGAATGTTCACGGAAACCTTTTGCTTTGACAAAAACTGTAAAGTCAGAACTATGTCAAAAGCAAACAGAGCAGACCCTGATCAGACGGCTCCTGCAGGAGCCGTCTGATCTGGGTCTACTCTGTTTGCAAATGCGCGGAATTCGCTTTGTATTAGGGAAAGGGTTAGCATGACATTATAAACATGGGAAGTTTTGGCCAAGGAAGAAACTGTCGGAACATTTCTATATTATGTCGTTATCAAACAGAACCGACCCGGATCAGACGACTAATATTTGAACGTATGACCCAGGTCTACCCTGTTTTCAAGGAGTTAAACGTGTTTGTATAAGGTAATGTTTTAATTCTCATTGCATTAAGTAGATTGATTTGAAGCAGATTCCAGCTGGTCCTACAATTATGTCAGAAACGAGTCACTAATATCATTTTCTAACAGTTTAAATCCGGATTAGAGGACTCCTAGAGGAACCCTCTCATCAGGGTCTGCACTGTTTGTCAGGTTCCAATTTTCTTTAGAAAAATCCCCCAGATATTCGTCGTAAGCTTGATCTGTTTGAATTTTGGAATAGTCAATTTGAAAATTCAGCGTTGTAAGGATTAATATTACAACATGGAGGATTAAACGTTCGAAAGAACGGGAAACCTACAAAGTGGCGCCATTTCTGGCACAACCCGTATAACTGCTTATTGTAAGACCTCGTGTCAGGCTTCATCTTTAGAGGATTTAGACATTATTGTGAACGCTCACAAACAGGCATTAGTCGACACTGCACATATCAAAACAAAGGCGGAAACAAATATGATAAAACCTACTAGAGAGTAAAATTTTCAAAGGATATTTTGCATTAAAAACTGTAGAATCAGAACGATATCATGTCTCAGGCAAGCAGAGCTGACCCTGATCAGACGGGTCCTACAGGAGTCATCTGATCTGGATCTACACTGTTTGCAAAGGCGTGAGAAGGCGTTTATATAAGGGAAATGGTTGATGTGTAACTAAAGTGATGCAGAAAGATCCAACTGAGTTTTCTGCATTGCTTTCGCCCTGCTTTTAAGGCCGCGCATTGTTATAAATTATATTGGTCGCACTAGAGAGGTTCTACTGCAAACTGAAAAAAATATGCCTGAATAAACTGTTCTATATGAATTCGGTATGGTAGAAACATATTAACCTTTTTCGTCATATAAACACCTTTTCACGCATTGACAAACAGAGTAGACCCAGATCAGACGGTTCCTATAGGAGCCATCTGATCAGGGTCTGCTCTGTTTGCTTTTGACATGATACAGATCTATTTCTACAGCTTTTGTTGAAACCAAAGAAATCCTTGAAACATTAAACATATTCATAATATCATTATGTCTTAGATGAATATTGAACAGGGAAAGTGTTGTAACTGTGTGATAAATTACACTGGTAAATACAATACATCACGGCAAACTTAAAACTAGAATTAAGATTAATACATATATGTTTCGATGGTGTTGATTGCAAATTAAGTGATAAAATGAAGTGATCTTTTATCTCAAAACTAATGGGCATTTGCAAACAGAATAGACCAAGATCAGACGGCTGCTATAAGAGCTGTCTAATCAGGATCTGCTCCGTTTACTTAACATTGTAAAAATCTGATTCAACAGTCGTTTTGTCTAAGCAAAACATTCTTTAAAAAGTTTACAATATAAAATGTACAATTAATAAAAGATCATGATGCCATTATTGTACATGAATATTGAACGGGGAAAGGCCCAATTGGAAATAATAAACGTTCCTCTATAAATATGTATCGCGATCAATGTTGGTGTAAGTTTACAAGTATGTCAGAAATCATACGTTGCCGTGTTGCGGAATATCAGCATATTCCTTCTGAATATTTGTTTTGAAACACGCACGCACGCACGCACGCATGCATGTAGGTCGGCATGCATGCAAGCATACCTGCAATCATTCATATATTCATGGTATAGGAACTGGTGCAACATATAATCTCTTTCACAGGTGTATATATAGGTTGGAAATCATACTGGACCCAACTGAAATAACACAACATATATTTATTATAAATTTCTATCCGATATATTCCTATTTACTCTCGTCCAACCTTAAGCAGTCACATGATTTTAAAGACAGTGTTTATTCATTAACCGTTTCCTTCATATAAACGCTTGTTCATGTATGTCACGTATTTTTTTACGTTTTCTCACGTATTTGCAAACATAGTAGGAACCGTCTGATAAAGTTCTGCTTTGTTTGCTTATGGAATTATAATAAGTCTTATTCTGCAGTTTATGCCAGAACCAAAATGTAAATAAAGGAATTCATTCAAAATTTGACAAATTAAATACTAATGTATTATTACACGAATAACAGTTTCAGTTTCAGTTTTATTTCAAGCAAATCGGCAATGCAATTGCCTTTGGCCATATACAATTTCATAGTGAAAATAGCTACACATACAAGATATTTACACATACATATAATTTACAATTTAAGATATTATGGAACAGTATCAAAAGTTAGCAAGATATTGCTACGTGAACAGAAAGCATATTTCAAATATTTACAAAGCTTTAACAATTTAGCTTTGTTTCCAGTAGACATAATACTCACAAATTTGTTTAGTGAAGGCCACGAAATATTACCCAAATACTTATTACGAATGTGAGAATATTTGTTACAGCATTGTAAGAAATGATACTCAGATTCAACAACCATAGTATTACACATTCTACACAATCTGTTTTCTCTATTTACACCGGCATAATGCCCAAATTCAATTTCCAAGGAATGAAAACATAATCTAAAGCAGGTTAAATACTTTCGAAGTGTGTCATCTGCCACTAAGTCTAGATAAGTTTCGTATTCAAATGTACATTTATACTTTCTGTAGTATTCTAATTTTGACATATTAGGTATAGTTGCTGACCACTCCTGCATATACTGATCATATACGCGTCTTTTAAGTAGTGGCAAATAGTTGACATGTGGATTACAGTCATTCAAAATATAGGTAAAACCAAGTTTATCAACAATAATGTTTATACGTGATGACCAAGAGTTAACAATATTTTGACTCTTTTGATCGTTATAGATTGTATATATAGGCGATGTAACACTTTTCTTGATTTTCATCAAATACTTTACAGCTCTAACTTTACTTAAAACTGAAAGGGGAAATCGTCCAAGCTCTCCATAAGCAGCAACATTTGGTGTCTGTTTGCGAACACCTAGAATGTATTTACAGAATTTAATGTGTAGCTTGTCAGTTTCTTTATAATCGTATGCTCCCCATACTTCTGATCCATACAATAATATAGGAACAACCATAGAGTCAAATAAGTACAATTTGGTTTTTACATCTAACTTAACTCTATCAAAAATAGATAACAAGCTGTGATAAGCACGTAAGACTTGTTCTGACAAGGCTTTAACTGCCTTGGACA